>OZ020616.1:5312462-5710228 GCA_963971575.1 Liopterus haemorrhoidalis | reverse complement strand
CATCCATCTGGACCCAAACATCCACTTAAGATACTTATTCTGCACCTTCTCTAACGGCTCATGCTCCTCCCATCCCTACACCGCCGCTCCATACATGATTATGCTTTTTATTAGGGCTTCGAACATGAGCATTCTTATGTGATATTCACCCTTAAATTTTCTTTCACCTAAGCTCCAGATCTGCGGAATTGCTAGCATTGCCCTTTTACTTAGCTGCTTAATAAGTTGCCCTGTTCCTCCAATGCATTGGAATTGGTATCCTAAGTACTTGTGTGTCTTAACTTTTTCAATTTCATTTCCTTCCCATTCCCATTTCTCTTCTCTCTGTCTCCCTCCTCCTTTTTTAAAAACCATTATTTTTGACTTTGTGTTTATCAGCAGTTTCTTTTAACAGAGTCCACAGCAATAATCAGTACGCCACTGTCCTCAAGTTCAACACTTCATACAGCATTTGATACCTGATAGCTGTTTGAAATAGCTAATTGTATTGTTGTCACTTTATTATACTAAATAGCTATTGTTGCTTTTTAATGTTATGCTCATTGTTATTACCAAGATCCTTTTACCCAAGCAGGATTTTGTATCATAATGACATTTAATATATGACACATCAAATTTTACTTCATTTTCATGTAAAAAAATACGAACTACGCGCGTTTGGTAATACCTAGTAAGTGGAGAAAAAAATGAGACTCGAAATAATGCAGATATCATTTGTAAAATTACTGCCATTGAGTTAGTTTCGCAAAATTATTTCATTCGTATTTTATACCGATTTTTGTAATTTAATTTTGCTTTATCTCGGTGATTTTTAAGATGGATTTGATCAAAGAGCAATGTGAAATTTTGATTCAAACTTAGAAAGATTGAAATAGAGCCATTTGAAAACACTTCTTTATTTGAAAACAACTTTGAAGAATATGATCTAAGGCGAACTACGTCTTTTAGGGATATGCGATACTGAGAAAGTATCGATATTTGGGTATCGATAATATCGAATAAAAAGTATCAATACCGGTATCGTATCGAAACAAAATATCGATATTTTTAAGTATGGAAAGGAAAATAAAAATGAATATATTTTCTATAAAACGTAAAAAACATTTTATTCTTATACTAACAAATTAATTGTTTTACAATAATAATTAGATTAAAGTATAAGGGCTATTCCAAACGTTTAGGCGGAACTAAATGGGAATTTTGTTCTTTTAGATTGTCACGGGACACGAGAACGGACCTTGTCCATTTTACAGGTTGATATGTGAAAATTTAAAATTTCAACAATGAAATTGTTCTGTGAGTGAAACCATGGCAACGAATAATATTTATTAAAAATTTGACTACTTTTTTTACATATTTTGAAGACAAAGAAATAAATAAATGGGAAATTTTTATTAAGAAGGACAAAAAATTAAAATACAATGAAAAGGACGTTTTATAATGACAACCAATTTAATCTAGAATTTGCAATGTGAGTATGATTTACAAAGCTTAAACAAAATGACCAAAAGTCCGAATTAATAGATAAAAATGACTAGATTTCAAAATCTAATTCCGCCTAAATGTTTGGAATACCCTATATATGCTACTCACTTTTGTAAAAACAAACTAAGAGGAAATTT
The DNA here is from genome assembly GCA_963971575.1 of Liopterus haemorrhoidalis. Classification (NCBI taxonomy): domain Eukaryota; kingdom Metazoa; phylum Arthropoda; class Insecta; order Coleoptera; family Dytiscidae; genus Liopterus; species Liopterus haemorrhoidalis. Next base: position 5,708,606 of record OZ020616.1, on the reverse strand, counting down.
TGATTTCAGTAGTTTGCACCTTTGAAATTGTGTGTCAGGTTGGTATTAAAAAATGGTAAGGCAATGGCCCCTATAGGTCTAAATGATTGTTTAAAACATAATTAAACACTCAGCAGTTTAGTAAGCCTTTTGCCCAGAGGCCTATTTTTGTCTCTGCATACAGTGGCTCCTGCTATCGAAAATAAGCGCTCTGAAGTAGGGATGGGAATTTATTTTTGAATATCGATATATGCGCGATTCGATATATCGTAAGTGTGATATCGATATTCGATATATATCGAAGTAAATATATCGATATTTTCGATATATCGAAATAATTAACACGTAACATGTAAGATATAAAAATTACAGTTTTTTTTTGTTGGCTTGGCGGGAAAAGAAGTCGCCACTTGATAGACAATCACTTTACAGTTGGTACTCACCCAGCTACCAACCAATTTACTAATATTTTCCTAGTTAACTGCTCTTAATCCTAATTAATTAAATATATATGTGCTGTCCACTTTTGTAAGGACAAACCAGATCTTTTTGGTTACTTTTATAGTGTATAATGGACTTTAAATCTGAATAAAAAATATTCCTTACGCAGTAAAACCTTTAGATTTATTGGTTATGATCATTATTAAGAAAGTGACATTTTTTATAATTTTTTAATACCAACATGACATATAATTTTAAAGGTGCAAACTATAAAATCAAAATTTCGTCTTACAGGCTATTCCAATCGATTAGGCGGAACTAAATGGAAATTTCGTTATTTTAGGTTGTCACGAAAACGGACCTTGCTTGGATTATTTCATGTTTCAGTTTTGGTATGTGAAAATTTATGATTCCAACAGTGAAACCACGGAAAAGAATGACATATGTCAAATATTTTAATACATTTTTTCCATATTTTGAAGACAAAAACATAAATAAATGGGAAATTTTTATTAAGAATGACAAAAAATTAAAATGCAATGAAAAGGACATTTTATAATGACAATCAATTTAATCTAGAATTTAAATGTGAGCATGATTTACAAAGCTTACACAAAATGACCAAAATTCCGAATTAATAGATAAAAATTACTAGATTTCAAAATCTAGTGCCGCCTAAACGTTTGGAATAGCCTACAGTTTGTGTTTACAAAAGTGAACAGCATATATTTAAATGTAAAAAATATACAAGAATACCGATTTTTTGTGTGAATATCGATATTTTGCGCGATATATCGCATTTCAAATATCGATATACAAATATCGAAATATTTTTCTAAAGTATCGATATTTTCAAAATATCGATATATCGTTCCCATCCCTACTCTGAAGGAACTGACGTCGTTACTACAGACAAGAATTTCTGAGCAATTTTTAAGGAAAGACTGTCTTCATATCGTCTCAAACCAGTAGCGGATTGGATTTCAGAGGTGAAACTGGATTTTTCAAATACAGTGATAGTTTATGTTCAGTTTTGTTAGAACCAGGTTGGCCTGTGCCTGATTTTAGTTTCATCTTCTCATCTGCAGGCTCAATATGGTGACTCCAAAGAGCTACTAGAGCTACTAGTTTTCACCAGATTACAATTATTAGAAGTTTTTCTTATATAAAAAAATTAATCACATATTTATGTGTGTATAAATATAAATTATAAGATACGTAAAAAAAAAAAAAAATTAAATCGGCACGATACTGGGTCAAACGTACAGATATTAGTAAAGTATCGGAAGATTAGTATCGATACTAAAATCGCGATATCGAATGAATATCGATACCAGTATCGTTTCAGTAGTATCGGAACATTCCTACGTGTTTTAAGTAGTTTAAGAGTTTTAAGTATAGTATAAATTCAGTCAAGAACTATTAGAGATCAAGTACGCCTTCAATTTCTAAAACCGACGAAGAAATTATCCAGGTTCACGAATTAATCAGTACCAATCGATAACAGATAATCGATGATTGTTAGAGATATTGTTGGATATATCCAAGACTTGTCAAGATATTTTGAGTAGTGTCGACAATCACGACAATGCACCAGCTCACACTTCTCGCAAAAGCTTTATCCAAAGATACCCAACATGATATATGTTCCCATATTTTGCATTATCGTTTATAAGCTATTATTTATAAAGACAAATATTGGGTGCGGGAGGTAATTATTCCCCCCCCCCCCACCTTAATTATCCACTCATGTAGTGGTCATAACTGCATTCTATTGCTATTCTTTTGTTTCTCGTACTGTAGCATCTTTGTTATTCTTGGCGGCATATTCTAGCGTACAGTTTTCTTCTAGATCCATCCCGTGAGGATGTTTCCCGTGCAATTGCCGGTGTAACAAATTAGACATGTAGCCTTCTTTCTACAGTTGAGGTGTAGAGCGTACAGTGTGCAGGTTAGATGATAGTGAATGAGAATGCTGGTGTAACAGCTACCGCACAGTTTCATTTCACGCCCATTGTAGCGCACATAACAAATCGGTCACAAGCAGTGTTTTTGTGGCCGCGGCAAACTCGACTTCACAAACGAAACCGTCCGTCTATCTTCATCTCCTCTCCAACCCCACCATACCGCTAGCCTCAGCGTGAAACGGATCGCTGCCTGTGTAAAATGTACAAGACATCTTCGAAACACCTACCACAACTGGATGATTGGTATTTTAGCCGCTTTTATTTACGTGGGATTTTTGGAACAGTTTTTTTTACAAATATTTTTGCTATTTCAACTCTCGAGATATAACCACAAAAAGTAAACGATTCTGCTAGAATTTCTTGTCTACACTAACAATAATTTATAATTGTCATCTTAGAGAAATTTAGCTATTTAAATACATCGTTTCTTTGTTAAGGCAATTTAAGCCAGAATTTCCCAAAGTGTGAACCAGTGATACCGTAAGAGGCCGCGAAAGAAAAATAAACAGTACAGTAGAATTTCGCTAACCCGGACCGTGATAATACAAACCTCGATAAATACGGTCAAATCCGCAGATACAGATACGGATTATTTGCGTCCTGATCCGCGGATACAAATACGGATACGGATCTTGCATTCAAGTAGAAAAACATACGACCTAGAAGCGATAGTTTGATGTGTCGCGCGGTTCATACTAACAAAAACATACACTTATACCCTTTTCACACTAGATCTTTAAGATCGGATGTTAAAGTGAATGTATCTTTTAACGCTAATGTGAAACCGTACGGCCTCGTCTCAACACGACCGATGTTTAAGACAGAGATCTGCGTCTTAAACTTCGTACGCATTGCCAACTTAATTTCTATTATAAAAAAATACTCCTTGAATTTGTGCTGTCAACATTTTATATTATCATAAGAATACTGTATTATATCGACGTTATAAGAAGTTTATACTTATTGTTATAATAAAATTATTTATTTTAATAATGTGTTTAATAAAATACAGAGCTACAATAATTGAGATAAAATGTATCGACTTACATGTTAATAAAGGTGTAATATATTCTTTATTGTAGTGTCTTTATTGTAGAATGAAATGAAATATCCATATTTGTTTATAATAATTCAAAATGTGCGTCTGCGCAGACAGTTCAAAACTGGTAATTTCATGACGTAACTTAAGGACAAAATTACTGTAGCTGATGACAGCACTAGAGATTTAAACATCAAGTGTGAAAGCATACCGATCTTAAACATCGGTGAACTTTAAGTTCACTCGTCTTAAAGATCTAGTGTGAAAAGGGTATTACACCCAATTCCAGTTCTGTTTTTTCCATAAGGGTACATGGGGCACAAGCCTAGGGCCTCCACCTTGATGGGGGCCTCAAAATGCCGAGCTCGTCGTTTCCACGGAAAAAAGAGGAGCTCAATTTTTAGTGCAATATTAATACAATTTTAGTACTTTTATTAAAAAACCTTGCAAATGAATCGGCGGACTTGAGTATCTCATCCTTACATACTCTAATAAAAGCAGATAAAGTAGAATAAATTTTCCCGAATGTGGAAGTTGCTACAAGGATATTCCTTTGCTTAATGGTCACCAATTGTAGTGGAGAGCCCTCATTTCACGGCTAAAAATAATAAAAAATTGATGTGAAGTGTGAATTTTCACACATTTCAGGGTTTCGCAGGTATTTATTAACTGTGTGATGATTATTGGGGATGCCAAAACAAATTTTATGTCAAAATATTTTTTTATGAATTTTAATTCGAATGCCTAATACCATTATTTAAGTTTCTAAATATGTGCAGTATTTTTTTTATATAGCAAGGTTCATTAAGATTTTGAAAATTGCGCCTATGGTTTCCATTGGTTGCTTAAATCATAAGCCTCGCCCTCTGATACCTTCAAATATAGAATTAAATTATAATTTCAACACTTCCCACTGGTTATTAAATTTACGCTTTTAATATGTATTTTATAAATGTATTCTGAGCACAACAATCCAAAGTTTTGCTCTTCATTTATTATAAATAAAAATAATGAAAAATAAATTGTGGGGTGACGTTTGTTCTTATGTTGTAAATAATTGGAAATTGAAAAGTCACACTTTTTCACATTGTTAAGCAATCTAATGGTTTATTAATTGAATAATGTAGTTAGCTTGAAATTATCTTTCACTAACCATAAACAAGAAGAGAATGTGTCTGGTGTTGAAGATGGTAATAGAGTTGAGAAATGACAAGCTGCAGCGACTGGCCAGTAAGTCAACGCAATGTTATCTGCCATCTGCACCAGGAAGCGATCCTCAGGACAACATAAATTCGACCAGCAATTGCTATGTGCCAATTGCATGATTGCTACTAGAAACATAGATTGAAATTATAGATTATTTGTGAAAGTTCCAAGGGTTCTTTAATTTTTATCTAATAAAGGCATGTAAGCCCAAATTGCCGACTTGATAGCGTCGAAATAGCGACCCTACTGCTCGTGCTAAAGGTTTTGGGTTCGAATTCTGACCAGAGCATGGATATTTGAATTCGCTCTTATCACCTCACCCTCAGTAAAAAAATTGACGTGAAGTGTGAATTTTCACACATTTCAGGATTTTGTAGGTATTTAGTCAGTGAATGATGATTATCAGAAGGCGAAACGGTGAATGCCTGTCACTACATAACACAATTACAATTGTTGGTTTTACATCCTTTAAATCAATAGGCATTTAAATTTTTCTACCGTGTATCATATATCTCTAATAATACCATAATGTATATTTTAATGCATTTTTATTTATTTTTTTCTTTTTGTATAATTGCAAAAATATCGATCAAATCCAGACTTGGCAACATTGAGGGCGATCTTTTGTCACGCAAGAGCATAGCGCCTACAGAGACATTGTTTATATTGCGACTATATGAAAAACTAAAAAATTCTCTACTGGAAATGGAATTCTAGCAACCGGCCAGTTACTTGTTTATTTTCCTAGTCAATATTTGCAAAATAAATTTACGTATCTCTTCTCTACCCATAACAAAATGTATTCATGTATATACCAATATATTTTTTTAATTTTAACTAAGATATTAAACGAAAATCTTAATACTTGGTAAAATTTAGTCAAAATGAAATTTATTTCAAAAATTAATTACCGTTCCTTAATCTGCACTTAAACAACTTCCATTTAATATCTCCACAACAAAATATTTTTTTTTTTTTTTTTTTTCAATAACACGAAAACTGTATTTTTTTCCAAAAACGAAATCGGATAAAAAATTCCTCTAGTACGTTTCCGGTTCATAGCAATGTACATTGCTTAGAATTTTTTCAGATTTTTAATTTAACCCCTTAGAGTTAAATGGTGCGGGACACTGATTTTTTAGTATTTTTTTGGGAAAAATGATATTAAAAAAAACTATTTCCCGTTCTTTTGTCTACGTCTGAAGATCTTTCTTTTGATACCACACAATAAATTTTAAAAACAATTTTTTTTTCGACGACAAAAAAAATTATTATTTTGCGAAAATCCAATTTGATCAAAATTTCCTGTTGAACTACTCCGGTTCCCATCAATGTACATTATTGAAATTTTTTTCAGATTTAAGTTCAATCCCTCTGGGAGATAGGGTGGGGGACAATATTTTTTTGCCATTATATTGACAAAAAACCCATAAAAAAGATTTTACAAAAATTTATTTGTGCATCCAAGCATTAAGACGTTTCATTTTTCATACCCACAATCAAAATTAAAAAAAAACTTATTATTCTATTAAATACATATTTGTTTATATTTATCCCGCTCTATATTTTTTTGAACTCTCTATAGTTTTCCTATATGTGAGTCAAAAAGTTGTACAAGTATGCCAAATTTCAACTTTCTATAGTCAGCCGTTTAACTACAATTTCTACCGTACAGACAGACAGACACATGTGTGACGTTACATAGGTTTTTTTGGTAATCATACCTACAAAATCCTAAAAAGGTCGTCACTTGCATTTTGACCAAAACACGTAACAACCACATCTTTTTGTAGCTCGGGGGGGCTCATCGCTTATATTTTGACAAAAACACGTATAAATCACTTGTTTCTGAAGCTCTTGGGCCTGGGGCCCTCTATTGACCGCCTTCACTTTTAGGATACTTACGAGAACATGTAATGTGTGAAAATTCGCAGATCACATTAATATTTTTAGGTCCATGGTGTTATGGCAGTAATGTTCTTGTAGCCTTATATCTATTCTGTTGGTCGGTACCTGTGGAAAGCATATGAGAGTGATGTAGTGATGTAGTGGCGAAGCGTGCTATCTGAATGTACGCGTGACGCACGTCCTTGCAGTGAGGCCGAGCCGAGAGCACCTAGCAGGCCGGTCGCCAGTCAGCTGTTCAGCTGTTGCTGATGTACTGCCGTACGCAGATTTATGTACATGAACTGCCCGCGACCGTAATCCAGACACTTACACTGGTTTCCTGTCCTCAGCTCTTCAACCGATCTCAATGTATGGACATATACTCGACTTACACACACACACACAAACGCGGATGTTTCATACATGAATACTACACCGTGATATCAAACAAAATGTGAATAACACTATCCAATTTCAATTCACATATTATTGTCAGTTGCCGCAGATGAGTATACTCGGGGAGGATTTACTTGACCGACATTCGCTAGAAAAAGGGTATGGTTCAATGCGGTCTACCCCAAAATCCCGAATCCCAAAACCCCGAATACTAAAATCCCGAATGCCCAAAATCTCGAATTAGCTGGATACTAATAAATAATTTACTGATTATGCTGTTTCTCACTTTTTGCACGATATCACGCAAATAGCCTTTGTTGCAATGCGCCAAAAATTTTAACTAACTAACTAACTTTGCACGATATCACATTTCTGCTTATATTACAGTATTATTAAAGTTTTCATTTATAGGGTTTTGTAGGTATGACCACCAAAAAACCCTTATAACGTCACTCATGTGTCTGTCTGTACGGTAGAAATTGTAGCCAAACGGCTGAACATAGAAAGTTGAAATTTGGCATACTTGTACAACTTTTTGACCCACATATGGGAAAACTATAGATAAATATAAACAAATATGTATTTAATGGATAAATATAAATAATGGATAATGGATAGATTTTAACAAAATTTAAAATTTTTAGGGGTAACAAATGAAACCGTGGATGCACAAACACATTTTTATTTTTGAAAAATCGTTTTTTGGGTTTTTTGTCAATATATTGGCAAAAAACTTGTGTCCCCCACACTATCTCCCAGAGGGGTTGAACTAAAAATCCGGAATAGTTCAGCAGGAAATTTTGATCAAATTGGTTTTTCAAAAAATATTGTTATTTTGTGTCGTTGAAAAAAAAATATGTTTTTTAAATTTATTGTGTGGCATTAAAAGAAAGTTCTTAAGACGTAGATAAAGGAACGGGAAGTAGTTCTTTATTTATTTATTTTTTTAATTTTATTTTAATAATATTTTTTCCAAAAAAGTACTAAAAAAAGTACTAAGGTGTTTCGCACCTTTTAACCCTAATGGGTTAAATTATAAATCTGAAAAACTTTTAAGCAATGTATATTGCTATGAATCGGAAACACACGAGAGGAATTTTTTATCCGAATTTGGAAAATATGACATTTTTTGTTATTGAAAAAAAAAAAAATTATTTAAATTTTATTGTGGGGGTATTAAATGGAAGCTCTTTAAGTGCAGAATAAAGAACAGTAATTGATTTTTGAAATACATTTCATTTTGACTAAATTTTGCCAAGTATTAAGATTTTCGTTCAATATCTTAGCTAAAATTAAAAATATATGTTTGTATTTACATGGATACATTTTGTTATGGGTAGAGAAGAGGTAAGAAAACTTATTTTGCAAATATTGACTACGAAAATAAATAAATAACTGGCCGGTTGCTGGGATTCCATTTCTAGCAGAGAATCTGTTAGTTTTTCATAGTCGCAATATAAACACTGTCTCTGTAGGCGTTATGCTCTTTCGTGACAAAAGATCGCCCGCAGTGTTTCCAGGTCTGGATTTAAATGATATTTTTTCAATTATAGAAAAAAAAAAAAAAAAAGAACAATGCATTAAAATATATATTATGGTATTATTAGAGATATATGATACACGGCAGAAAAATTTAAATGCCTATTGATTTAAAGGATTTAAAACCAACAATTGTAATTGTGTTATGTAGTGACAGGCATTCACCGTTTCGCCTTCTGATAATCATCATTCTCTGACTAAATACATACAAAACACTGAAATGTGTGAAAATTCACACTTCACGTCAATTTTTATTACATCTTGACTTTTTGTGCCATTTCTAAGACAAATTTTGTCAATTTATCCTTCTGACATTTAGATTTTGGTTCCTAACTTGAAACATGAAATAAACAAGAAGATTTTTACAACTTGAAAAAACAAAAATTGAGCTTAGTTTCGCTTAAACATAATACTCAGAGTATACAGAAAGAGATAAAATTAATATGAGTAAAAACAAAAATCTTTACTGTCTCATCATACTAATCTATTAATACGAGTAGTAGAAATTAAATTTTAAACTGGAAAACATGAATTGTAAACCGTTTGGAACAAGCACTGGATATTTTTAATTTAATTTTCGTTCTTTAACCAAAAATAAAATGTCGTTCCCATTTCCGTGCTTTAAGAAATTCTGGTAATATCGTTATTTTGTTTTCGTTTTCGGTTGTTTTCATCCTTGATAAAAATTTAATCAATGAATCGGGCGTCGATAGTTTTTCCGACTCTCAGTTCTGAATTCTGACCTGACACAAAATTTTCGACTCCTTGACTCCCGACTCCCGATTCTAACTCTCTATTCCTGGTAAAAACTTCCAGGGTTCCACAATTTTTTATTAACGTGGAAAGGGTTCCGTGATTGAAATAAGTTGAGAACCGCTGGTTCAAATTAAAACAATCTTGCACATTTTTCTAATAGTCTCATTAAAAAATATGCAACATCATCTGGACCAAAAAAAACAAAAACAAATGTCGCAAATATCCATAAAATATTCATCTTACAAAAGGAAGTTACTTAATATTTCATTGCTTAGTTTGCATATTGCGGATTGTTGCCATTGCGAAAATATATCTTAAAGTTGCAAATAACGCTCATATTGTTGGTAGTGTATTGTTAAATTCGTAGAAGTCAACCTAACACCAGGAAGTGCCAGGTAGCTAACTATCGCATGCAGAATATATCAAAGTGCGTTCGTTGCATTGGCCCACGAAACAAAGTATGCGTTGTTATTCGGTTATTCGAAACCTCGTTATCCGCTTAATTAAAAAGATTACACGCATTATTTTTATACAGGCGTGGATAATGGAAAATTGGAGAACAATGAGAGGTCTGTCAGGTTATTTTGATGATATGAAATATATGAGACGTGGGTATACTGCACTTCATCGTGTTTATCTTCCAACACGAACAAAATAAACAGTACACAACAGTCTAAATATATCTACTATTATATTGTACAAGTGTGGTATGTATGTTCTATTCAACGTCTGGTGTATCTTCATTTTTCCGGTAACGCGGAGAGAGGAAAATGAACCGCCCTCTCATCCGGGTGATATTTCCTTAGTGCTTAGGCTTAATTTTATTTCGACAGGGGGTACTGACTAATTTTTATTGATAAAAATCATGCATTTTTTCCCGAAACCGTGTCGAATCAAAGTCACCATTGATCGGCACGGACAGGTTTTATCAGACGATAATTCAAAAATATTCTTAATACAAGACGGCCGGTCCAGAATATTTACGACGAGAATCAAAGTATTAAATGGTAATAATGGTTCAGGATAGCTTTTTGGACGTGCGAGATAATATTTTGAGGTATCAGAAAACATTTTTCAAAGAATCTGGGCCATTATTGGAAATATGCTTACAAGATTTCAGAAGGTGACAGCTGTCAAATTTTTTGCATTTTAAAATGGGAGGAGATTTCACATTTTGAACGTGTTTCTTGACAGAAGAATACTAATTAAGGATTTAAGGTGAATTAACGATAAAGTTTAAGACATTTGCAGGGCGAATTTCCATAAAATAGTGTTAAAAAAGATTTATAGATATTAAAAATTTCAGGGTTAATCAAAGTGTTAAGTGGTGATAATGGTTCAAGATAGTTTATTTGACGTGCGAGATAATATTTTGAGGCATCAGAAAACATTTTTCAAAGAATCTAAGCCATTATTGGAAATATGCTTACAAGATTTCAGAAGGTGACAGCTGTCAAATTTTTTGCATTTTAAAATGGGACGAGATTTCACATTTTGAACGTATTTCTTGATAGAAGAAAACTAATTAAGTATTTAAGGTGAATTAACGATAAAACTTAAGACATTTGCAGGGGGAATTTCCATAAAATAGTGTTAAAAAAATATGAGCGACGAGTTTTATAACCGACAAGTGCGACAAAATTATATTAAAACGAGTCGCGAAGCGACGAGTTTTAACAATGTAGGGGAGAAGACCGGCGTAGCCGGGCTGAGGCCCCTAGTATTTTATATAAGCTTGAGTTCCCGTACTTCGCTCGGAAGTACAATAACCATATTTTTTTTTTTTAGAAACAAAGGTGTAACCTGGAAATGGTCGATAAAATAGAAAAACAGTTTATACTTATATAATATCAAAATGATTTTTATATAAAAATAACTAAAATAAAATTGTATGAAAAAAATCACACAATACCTTAAAACATAAATATATAGGCTGTCCCAAATAGCTTGTTAAGCATGGGGATCTCGAGAATGGTAAGTGATACGAGGTCGGTTAAATTAGATCAAAGTTGCAACATTAAGGTATCATTTTAACGATGTTTTCATTTTCCTAAAAAATACATAGGTTACTAGATATGAACGAAAATGTAAATTTTCCGACTTTTTATTTTTGGTCATAACTTCCAAAATTGAAATATTAAGTGATTTTGGTGTGCACTTTCTTAAGGCACATTTTCATGGTGAATTTACAGAAGTTCTCAAAAAAAAAAATTATCGCGTACTGTTTTAGGGGTCAATTTTATTTTTTCATACGAAGCTTATAGTATAGGGCTGCCATACGTCCCGGTACACCGGGACATGTCCCGGTTTTGAGGTTTGTGTCCCAGTGTCCCGGTCCAAGAGTCATTTATCCCGGTCGATTTAAAATTTATGCATACTAAAAAAATATTTTTCGATAATATTGTACATATACATATATACATACTATAAATAAATTATATAACAGATTCGAGGTCCGAAATGTTCCGGAGTAATGCCTAGTACCAGTCAGCTAGTCACTAGCTGACTGGTACTGACAGATGAGCGCAATTCGCTTTCTATTGACACCGTGAAAAGCATAATTCAATGTGTTTTAAATTATAAAATGTCATGCATTGAATTCTATAATTATATAAAAGGGGAAAAAGAACTGCTCCAAAAAACGAAAACATCGGAGAAGTATGATTGGGCAAAGAAGAGCGATGATAAAGAAGCCACCGAAGTCGGGGAAGGGGGAGAGTAAAGGCAAGAGAAGAATGGAATGTAAGGTTCTATTTGGTTTTATTAAATTGAATCGCCCATTAATTTATATTATATTATTTTAGATTTGATAAAGACATCCACAAAAAAAAACATCAAATTTTTCCAGTCGAACTGAGTGTTCCAAAATGATTCACCATTGATCCCAACGTTTTGCTCTTAGAATACCTATTATCAATCTCTACTTTAATTATTTTTTTTTGTCTTTAAATTTTTTTATTTTTTTAAAATATTGTGCAATTTTTTATAATAAAGGTATTATTGTCGATAAAAGTTTTTTTTAAGTTTTTTTGGGGGGGGGGTCCCGGTCGGTAGTCCGACAATTATGGCAGCCCTATTATAGTAGGTTATGATAATTTTGAATAGAACTCTTTTCTTGCTATTCAACTATATAAAAAAGTCCTATTTTATTTTCTTAAATACTATGAAAAATTAAGAAAAACTTTTTTGTCTGTCAAAATAATCGCTGTGTCACACATGTGTTCTGCGTTGCTAAGGTCTGGAGTTCGAATCCCGTTCAGGCATGGAATTTTCAAAATAAGAATTGTCCTGGCTAATTACCGAAGCATCGAAGGCCATTAAAAAATAAAAATAAAATATTTACGAAAATTAAATAGGATTTTTTTATGCCGTAAAATAACAAAAAAAAGCTCTATTCAAAAATTTTATTCATGTTAATAAAATTTGAGTTTTTTACATTCGTCATAATATAAAATATTAGTACAATTTATTTTTAAACTTTATAAATAAATATTATTTTTAAATTTTAGATGAAAAAATTATAGGTATGCGATTCGCAGGGTCCTAAAGGGCTCAAACGGTCACGAAAATGATTTTCCGCGTTTTCATGTAGCATGCCGATGAAAAGAATTAAAGTTTGTGTCATAAAACTCCTATAAAATAATTGGCATGCGACCCAAAGGTGGAAAATTTCGGAAAAATTTTGGGTGATTAAAAATGTCACAAAAATTTTCCGAAATTTTCCTCTCTTGAGCCAACGAGGGTCGCATGCCATTTTTTTTATAGGGGTTCTATGACACAAAATTTAATTCTTTTCATCGGCCTGCTGCATGAAAACGCGGAAAATCTTTTTTTTTTATTACAAGATCACGTGACCGTTTGAGCCCTTTGGGACCTTGCGAATCGCATGCCTATAATTTTTAAGACTTTAAATTTGTTTTAACTTTCTTTTGATAAAAGGGCAAGCATTATTAAATCTAAGAAAAACACAAAATCTGGAATAAAGTGGATTTCCAATTTTCCATACAACCGTAAAGCGTGCAGGGGTTTAGTACCCTGCTTTCTTTGTTGTCACAGGGTAAATATTCTCTCCTCCAAAAGGCATGCTGTATGAAATCCGAGACCATAAACTGTCATGAGCTCCCGGTCTATTTTACGGGTGCGTACAGAATCAACCAATTGCCAATAGGCACCCGTAACGCCTTTAGATTGTTTACAAAACTGCACTAAACAAAAAATAATCCAAGAAATAAATTCACTTATTATACAGCGAAAATTTATATAAGAATAAACGTACAGAGAACGGGCATATCATCTTATAAAAAAATAAAAACAAACATACCAAAAAATCTAATCTATTATGTTTTAAAATCTATAAAAACTAATAATAAGCAACAAAATTTAAATTCAACGGAGTCTATAAACCGCAGATCATGTTTCTCTTGGATAGAAAAAGGACACAATGATCCTTTTCCTAGCGTGTAGAAGTGAGATAGTTCCTGGTCAAGTGACCCTCGGCCAAACTCATGTCTGAGAAAAGGATAGTATCATAATATTGTTTTTAAGTGTGAGAGAGCTGGTGAGTGGTCATCTCCGGTCATGAGTAAGAAGCAAGCACACGCGACGGCAGAGACTTCATGCGGCGATTCAAGAGACAGCTGTCAAATAGCGATACCACAGATCTGTTCTGCTGATGAACATAGAAATATAAAACACTGGGGAAGAAATATCAAATCTAAACTACCAAATAGATTAAGGAAAAAACTTGCATTTGGACGGTTTAGAAATAATTGTTTAAAATTTTAAACTACTGTTACTGGATGGCTGAAGATGACTAGGGTCTAGAACAGGTTAATAAACCATCAGCTAACCCTGTCCAAAGATTAGATCCGGCTAAGCTACTACAGAAGAATAAGATAAATACTATTTCTGCCTTCATCTTAATGGTTACCGCAAGTTGAACCCCGTAAGTTACAGCACTTTATCAACTGAGCCAAAATTTAGCAAATCTAGAAAATTTAACATAGAGAATAACATTATATATTTGGGTGAATTTTCTTGACCAACGTCTGCCAGAAAAAGGGTATGGTTCAATTTTGAACATCATAAAAATGAAGCGATGCTATTGATTCGTATGGTGAGAAAGAACTATTGTCTTGTGTTACTCACTCTACTTACAGCCGGAATAGAAGCGCGCAATATACAAAAACGTACACATGTTTATCTGAATACATTCAAATATAATAAACGAAGATAAAACTACGGACGTACGTTGAGTATGAGAAGGTCAAACACGTCATTGGCTTTTACATAAAAATGTGTGAAATAAACACATATTTGTTTATCGGTTCTCTGTCAATCAATTGGTACGCTGTCAGGCATACAGTCATACTAACATCAACCAGTTCATAGAGAGTGCAGAAAATTGTGTAAAGATCCTTTCAGCTGAATTTGCTCTGCACGTGTACACAGACAGACAGACAGACGGACGGACGGACGGACGGACAGACAGACAGACAGACAGACAGACAGACGGACGGACGGACGGACGGACAAACCGACAGACATCATGCTAAAAATAGTCAAAACGTTATGTAGGGACCTCAATTAGTGGAGATCCATCGAAATCTCGAAATGTCAAAATCGGTATGATCACAATACCTCCCTTATATATGTTGGCGGTCGGTAAAAATATTGCCAATAAGTATATGCATTCATGATGAATAGTTATAGATAATACTCCACACGCACAAGATAATACTCTTACTGGGTGCACTATTCTAAAATATTATGTATTTATATATTATATGTACTTTCAGTTAGAATTAAGATTAATGTAGATAATTGTACAATATTTAATTAATGGGAATACATTATATTATTATTATTATAAGAATATTTAATCTCACTTTGTTAATGATAATGTTTTGTAAGTTTTGAACCAAATAAAAATGGAACAGGTGAACTTCATGAAGAGCACACAGTCAGAAAATATATTATATTTTATTTTATTTGGACATGGTATTACAGGATTGATCCCAGTAATAGGATGTCCGTGAAACATATATAATAAAATACGTATACAGACAATTAAAACAAAAAGAAAAATATAATTTTCTTTTCAATATAATTTTTGTCAGTGAGATTTCACTCCGTCGCCAAGTTGTCGCGTACCTAATAAATCGTAATTTGTAAGGAGTTTTTCAATTATCCATGCTATAGTGTCCCCGAAATCAAAGTTTTACTGTAGTCTTTGCAGGTTTTATTATATTTTCATTGTCCGGTGATTAGTATTCTTACCATTTTTGTTAAAATGAAGTCTACTATATTTATTTTGGTAATAAGTGGGTTATTTTCGTCAGTTATGACCGTGTTGATGATTGTAGTATAATAAATGCATCGATAAGTATGAAAAAGAAGAACGGTCCTTCCCTGAAATCTAAGGGGATATTATTACGTAGTACACCTGTATGTAGCAATTGGTCAGCAATTGTTTTATATCGTAGATCATTTCTTTCGTGTGTTTTTTATCATCTTCACTCCTCCATATCGAAATTTTTGTATCGTGTTTCGACTTCGAGCGTCTTTTAACATCGTTCCTGCGAAAACGAAAGGATCTAAAGATTAATAACATGTTTAAAACTCATATCATTACAGACGACAAGCCATTATTTAAAAATGCATCAGAAGTTTTAAATCTGAGGCAAAGTTTTGCTGTTAGCTTTTATGTTCATCGTCATCATCATCATCCTTCAGCCGGTCGAATCCATTGCTGGATATAGGCCTCCCTTAAAAAATTAAAATTTTCTTTGTCTTGAGCTTCTTGTAGCCAGTTCGTAGTTATACAGTTCAGATCATCAGTCCAGCGAGTAAGTGGTTTTCCTGAACTACGTTTTTCTGCCCATGGTATCTACTCGAGAATCCGTTTGGTCCATCTCTCATACTAATTGGGTAACAAGCTATAATAACTATATTATAGCCTGACATCCTGCCCAGTTCCATTTAATGGGAGCTATTCTTACAAGGATGTCGGTTAGTTTCGTCGGTTGACGAATTTCAGAATTTGATTTTTTATCGTTCAGAGTTATACCGAGCATAGTTCGTTCCATGACCCTTTGGGTTACTTGCAGATTTCTAGCAGAAGCTTTAGTCAATGTTATGGCTGGTTTATACAACTTAGCCATAATTTTGCTTAGCCGTAACTGAGAAGTACCTTATCCATAAGTTTTTAACGATCCCCAGAACGAAAGTATTGGGTTTATACAACCTTTTCCTTAATCTCGATCGTCAGCCGCAGCCAATGAAATGCGCTGTTTAGAGTTTGCGCAGTTCCGAGTAAACATCGGAAACCTAACATTTATTCTAAACGTCAAGTGCGAATTTTGGAAGCTATTTTATTAAAATGAATAATGAGCAAATTATTGTAATATTCCTTTATACTGCCTTGGCAGCATCTGCCGTGTTCGTGTCATCTTTATTATTTCACAAAAATAAAGTTCGTTGCCTATTTCATAACAGTCATAGTTTCGCGTATGCGCTGTTCAGTGATTTAGCCGTAAATTAACCACGAAAGTTGAAATGTTGGGAACTTTCAAGGTTACGGAATTCTTATTGCTAAGGTCTGCTTATGGATAAATTACTGCTAAGGTTGTATAAACATACATAGGCGTTTTGTATAGTTTATCTTTTACGGGTTAGGGATAAGGTAAGGAAAAGTTACTGTTAAGGTTGTATAAACGGGCCATTAGAGATTCCGCTCCGTATCGAGTTTCCTTAAGATGGGCATAACACATAGCTTGAAAGCTTTCTTTTTAAGGTTCTTTGGGAATTTTTTTTTTTAAATGTTTCGTAGTTTACCAAGTGCTACCTTTATGTTATTCTATGAAGATTTCGTACGTTTGATAGTCTCTGTCAATTCGTATTTCGTGCTCAAGATACTTGGAAGCATCAACCGGTTCAATATTGGCATCGTCGATTTTCAGCGCATCGCTTAATACAAAGTTTGTCATTATTTTTATTTTTTTGTTTATTTAACATGAGCCCTACATTTTTAGTTGCCGCATCCAGTTCCTGCAGCATTTGGAATGCATCCTGAACGCAGTCTGATACAAGAACAATATCGTCGACGAATTTCAGGCGATTTAGCCTCACACTATTTATTTGAATACCCTTGTTTTACCATAGGATAGACTTTTGGACAGGTGTTCTAAGACTGCAGTAAACAGTTTCGGGGAATCTGTATTTCCCTGTCTTACTTCTCGTACAATTTTGTTTAAGTTTGATCTGTCATGTTAATGTTTTTATGTTAATGTGCTCTAAATATTCATATCTTGATATAGAAATGCAGTGACAGTATGAAAGCGCAAATGCAATGGTATTGTGGTGTTTGGCCGGCGGCTGCTGCTGACGTAGATGAATTCTCGCTGCCCGAGCTCATGATAAACTGCGAATGTGATTCTGGATAGGTCATGTTAACAGTTACAGGAAGACGATAACACTTCACAAACTTGTTGCAAACTTACACATAATGAAAGGAAACCGAACACACAATGAGTGAATGTATACCTACATTGTCTATTGATTTAGGTTAATAATTAAGTAAAAGTTTTCTCTTGGGAACATCATTAAATTTCTTATTTCAAATGTTAAATGTTTACAAATGTGGCTCATTGGGGACTGTGCAATTTTGTAAATGTGTCTTCTTATCCACAGCCGGTCAAGTTGAATTTTGACTTCAGTTGTAACTATTAAGTGTCAGGTTTTGAAATCTACATTCATACCGCAGATTTTTTCTCATAGTTTCTGTACTTTGGTATATTTGTAATTATTATTGTAAAGTTTTTGCCTGCCTGATTTTTTAAGTTGACGCATTGTAGTAAATAGGGGGAATTTTTTAAGATCGCTACACCATATGCAGATAAAGCTGGAACACTCGAGAGTGACAATAAATTGTCACTTGTGTGTTTGTTTACATGGTGAAAATGAACACAAGTTGTATTTTCCTATTTTCCGAACATTTTTGTGTTTTTCTTTTAATTTAAAGGTAATTTACGATTTACAAGATCTGTAATATTATATTATTCTAAAGAAATTTCAAGGAAATTTTTAGTTTTTCATTGTATTTGTAATTCTTTTTGACTGTCTGTCAATATAATATCAAAAATATGGTAAATGTATTAGTAAAAAATAAAAATCTGCCTGAAAAAGTGAAAAGGCCTTTAAATATATCAACTGATAATTTAGGCAAATTTCGGGTAAAGTGTCTTTTTTCAGTCTTTTCTTGGACTTAAAAAATCACTTTCCATTAAATGCAACGAGTAAACGTGCATACATGGACATGAATTTTTGCTCATTGTTAGTTTTTGGATCCATAGAGACCTACGATCCACTTTTTTTCTATCTCCAAATGTCGTTTCAATTGACATTGTTTTCGATTTAAGAAAATGGTGGAATATTAAAGTGGGATTCTTCTTTATTCACGATTTACATTGCGGCACACAACAAAATGAATTGTTTTTTTGCCATGATTTACAAAAATAAAACACAAACAACAAAAAAATTGATGTGAAGTGTGAATTTTCACACATTTCAGGGTTTCGCAGGTATTTAGTAAGTGAATGATGATTATTTGGGATGCCAAAACAAATTTTATGTTAAAATATTTTTTTTATGCCTAATACCATTATTTAGGTTTCTAAATATGTGCAGTATTTTTTTTTTTTTTTATATATAGGAAGGTTCATTAAGATTTTGAAAATTGCGCCTATGACTTCCATTGGTTGTTTTAAGTCATAACCCCGCCAGTCCCCGCAAGTCATAACCCCGCCCCTCTGATTTCGTGTATTCAATTTCTAAAATTTCCACTGATTATTAAATTTACACTTTTAAAAATTAAGCATTTGCCCAAATATAACTAGAAATTTTAAACAATAATTTAAACAAAATAAAAATGCAAAAAAAAAAACAAAAAATAAAATTGTCTCGAGAGCGGAGCAAAACTTGATTTGCACATTAGAACGCGAGCATGCTAGCCATTACACTATCAAAGCATGCTTGTTCACTGTGTTAGATAAGTTATTAAATATTTTACGTGGTAATAAAATACAAAAAATGCGTTATTTTCCGAAAACATAATCTGATCAAAAATTCTTGTTGTACTATTCCGGTTCACACAAATGTACATTACTTAGAATTTTTTCAGTTTTTTTCTTTAAACCATCTGGGCTACAGGGTGTGAGATTTTTTTTTTGCACAATTTTGGCAAACATCGCTTCAAAATAATTTATTTTGCAAAAATTAAATTTTGATCGTTAATCCACGTACTAAGGGCTTTCATTTGATACCCTTATCAGAATTTAAAAAATATATATATTTTTTTTCGATGAGCAGAATAAATAACACCAATGTAAAACAAATTTATATTTATTTTTTTATAACGTCAATAATATTTAATTAAAATATTATTTATAATATCTGCGTTCAATATTATTTTGAGTTGTGTTCGATTTTCTATGTGAGCATAAATCCGTGTGAGGAGTTTCCGTGTGAGCACTTACGACTGTGCGCACTTTTCTGTGGGCATTTTTAGCGTGAGCTTTCTTCTTGTGTGGAAAAGTCTGGACACGAAAAATTTCAAATGAAGACCAAAGGAGACAAGAAATCCAAAAGAAAAGTATTTGCGACCAAAGCACCAACTACAGCTCACTGACCTTCGGACAACAAAGGCCCATCGTTTCTTTATCGACCCCCAATCGACAATGTCATATGAGGGTCCATATCAGCCACTTTAAGAACCCCTGGTCTAGTAGATGGTCTACTTTTACTCCCAGTAGCCTTTTGTCCATTCGAGAATGATTCTTGTTCACCTATCTTTCCTCTATAAATATTTTGATTAATTTCAAATACAAGTTTTACGCAATTTTTGAAACAATACGAAAAAATTTAAACATAAAATTAGTTTTTTTCATGGGCATAACATTATCTTTTTCAATCAATAAAAAATTTATTGCTAAGTCTGGTAATAAATAAAAAAAGTATTGCCATATTTATAAACAATATATCAATTTTATCGTCGGAATAACTGATAAGAGTGACTAATGGGCCATTATATTGGTGAAACCCAAGCAATGTTGTTGTGATTTAATTGCTGCGCCTATCAATATTCGATGGTCAATATAGATTAGTATTTTATATTGAGATATCTTAATACAACACCCACGCCATAGCGGGCAACGTGTTTTTATTTCTCTCAAGGCAACGTGCCGCTCGGCTAAAATATTATTAGGTGTTAATTGCTATTATTGATGGGAGGCATAACGCAAATATTAATTGCATGGCATTGACATTTACAACTACAAATGGTATTACTATTATTTTCCAAAACAATGCAAACAAATTATATACATTGGATTAATAAATACTGATAACGAGATTGTGACAGTACCAACATTTTAACTAATACCCTTTTCACATTAGAACTTCAAGACGAGTGAACTTAAAGTTCACCGAACTTTAACATCGGTTTGCTTTCACATTTGATGTTTAAATCTCCGGTGCTGCCATCTGGAAATCTGCATGTAAAGATAGTATACATTGCCAACCTAATTAAATATATATATATATATCTACGTAATAGTTAAATTATTATAGTTATTATTAGTTTATTGATTATACAACATAGGTAAAAGAAGAGAAGCACAAATTCAAAGAGTATTTTTACCGACCGCCAACTTATATAAGGGAGGTATTGTGATCATACCGATTTTGACATTTCGAGATTTCGATGGATCTCCACGAATTGAGGTCCCTACATAGCGTTTTGACTATTTTTAGCATGATGTCTGTCGGTTTATCTGTCTGTCCGTCCGTCCGTCTGTCTGTCCGTCTGTCCGTCTGTCCGTCTGTCCGTCTGTCCGTCTGTCCGTCTGTCCGTCTGTCCGTCTGTCCGTCTGTCCGTCTGTCCGTCTGTCCGTCCGTCTGTCTGTGTACACGTGCAGAGCAAATTCGACTGAAAGGATTTTTATGAAACTTCATATTTAAGCTTCTGCCATCAATGGCACGAGTTGATCAACTTTTGGTAAAAATCGGTTGACTTAAAATGGGAGTTTACTCGTGTCGATTTTAAGATTTTTGTGAATATTTCACAACAGAAAAATATTTCGAAAAAATTTATTGAACAAAAGTTACTATAAAAGCAATAATTAATAACTTTTATTTGAGATGTTTTTTGATAAAACGAAAAATTTTGAATAATTTATGTAAAATTTTTCTTATAAAATAATAGTCTCAATTTTTTCATATGTAACGTTTCCATGGTCATGATAAATAATATTTCTGTTAGAAAATATTAGGCCAAGTTATTTCTACTCTGCTGCTAGAATGTATTTTATATAAGTACTTTATAATGGCGGTCGGTCCTGTGGTGGCCACAGCTGATTTTTTTATAATTGAAATTATGTTGGCAATGCGGACGATGTTTAAGATGCCGATCTCTGTCTTCAACTTCGCTTGTATTTAGACGAGGTCATACGTTTTCACATTAGCGTTTAAAGACACATTCACTTTAACATCCGAAATTAAACATAACTGATGTGAAAAGGGTATAAGTAACAAACTTACCTACTAAATAAAAACTTGCAGAATCAGACGTGCAACCGTGTTTTTTTTCTTGGGTAGAAGGCTCAAAAACCAAAATTTCACGTTCAATGCCAAGAGAAATGTTTCCCTTAATGTGTTTTTTGAGTGTTTAACCCTTTAACCGTTGCCGGCAGTCAAAAATAATTTCAAATTAATAATTATTTACAAGTTTTATAAATGGTACTGTTAAAAAAAGGCTATATATGCAATTATTATTTTATTATTTCATCCCTCCTCTTACCCAGCAAACATTTTTATACGGGCCAGTACTGGTAAAGCACATACTCCCCGGCATTGAAAGTAATGGGCTAGTACCCCGGTGTCCCCGGGGCCGTTACTGGCCCATTGATGTATCAGTTGCTGGCCCAGCAACGGTAAAGTGCAAAATAATCGCATTAGTTGCAAGATTTATTTCTGATGGTTTTAAGTAAAAAGTATGAGTGAAGAAGAATGCTTATAAAATGCTGGTAAAGTACTTCGTATAAGCGGAATGCGAAATACAAATGTGAAGTACATTATTAATACTGGCGTTGCACTTACTTTTGGTGCCAGTAATTTACCAGCATAAAAGCAGTTTGCCAGCATTCGGCCGTTAGTTGAATGTTTGCTGGGTAGTTACACCCCCGGTACTTGCAAGTACCGTTAGGCTGTGCAGAGGTAATTTTAGAAAAAACCGATTATATTGTCTTGTTTTTTTACGTATTTATTTAATTTTCATTTACATTATGATAATCACAAAAACAATTTTTCTTATGATTACAACATAAATGAATTTTGCATGTTGAACAAATAGATAAGAATAAAGCAGGGGATCCCCGAGACCATAACCCTGCTAGCTTTATTTTCTGACGTATCTTATAGTACACAATGGTACTTTGATATACCGTCTAGCAAAAACGATAATTCTTATTATACATAGAAAGTAACGGGCGAAAATCAACTGGGTACTTATAAGTACCGTCAGTCAACAAAGGGTTAAGAGACAAACCCTCCTTGGTGCGCGGCTGCTGTTAATATTTATGAAATTAAATAATTAGATTGAAATATTTGGTCTAGTTAATTGACTGAGTAATGCAAGTGATTCTAAAGTCGTATATGGAATGAAATGGTCTTATTGTGAGCTCATAGTAAATGTATATGTCATACAGTATAACATTTTATTGCTTGAATTGTTATTGAAAACATATGTTCTTAAATTAATATCTGTCAGCGATGTATCTCAATTGATGGGGTTAGATTAATTGACATAGAATTAAGTCTTGGTATGTTATTTTGTTTTTAATTAAACATTTATGTTACTCTTGCCATAGGCGTCCTTAAGAGCCGCTGATGACATGTAAGATGTGTTTGTACAAAAAGATTTTTGCACAAATGCCCCTTCTTATAATTTTATTATCAAATTTTTAATTAATTTCATGACAATGATTAGGTAAGTTTAGACGGTAATTGATGTGGTAATTAATAAATAATAATTTGGAAGAAAATTAATTATATTTACGCATTATAAGAAAAATATTATGTAACGTGTAAATTTTCACACATTTCAGGGTTTTGTAGGTTTTTAATAAGTGACATACCCTTTTCACACTAGAACTTTAAGATCGGATGTTAAAGTGAATGTGTCTTTAAACGCTAATGTGAAACCGTATGGCCTCGTCTAAATATGTACAAGGGATGTTTAGGACAGAGATCTGCGTCTTAAACATCGTCCGCATTGCCAACATAATTTCTATTATAAAAAAATACTCTTTGAATTTGTGCTGTGAACAGTTTATATTATCATAAACAAGAATACTGTATTATATCGACGTTATAAGAAGTTAATACTTATTGTTATAATAAAATTATTTATTTTAATAATGTGTTTAAAATACAGAGCTACAATAATTGAGATAAAATGTATCGACTTACATGTTAATACAGGTGTAATATATTCTTTATTGTAGTGTCTTTATTGTAGAATGAAATGAAATATCCATATTTGTTTATAATAATTCAAAATGTGCGTCTGCGCAGACAGTTCAAAACTGGTAATTTCATGAGGGTAACTTAAGGATAAAATTACTGTAGCTGATGACAGCACCGGAGATTTAAATATCAAGTGTGAAAGCATACCGATGTTAAACATCGGTGAACTTTAAGTTCACTTGTCTTAAAGTTCTAGTGTGAAAAGGGTATAAGAAGCCAACAGAATACTGAATATCGAGAAATAAGTTTTCTTCGTTTTTAGGGTTTTGTAGGTATGACCAAAAAACCCTTATACCGTCATTTTGTCGTCTGTCTGTCTGTCTGTCTGTCTGTCTGTCTGTCTGTTCGGTAAAAATTGTAGCCGAACGGCTAAACCTAGAGAGTTGAAATTTGGCATGCTTATACAACTCGTTGACCCGCACATAGGAAAAATACCAAAATATCTAAAAAACATATCCCCCTAAAAATATAAACAAATATGTGCTCATCGAAAAAAAAAATATTTTTTTTTAATTCTGAGTAGGGTATCAAATGAAAGCCCTTGGTACGTGGATTAACGATCAAATTTTTATTTTTCCAAAATAAATTATTTTGAAGCGATTTTTGCCAATATTGTGCAAAAAAAATTTTGTCCCACACCCTGTAGCCCAGATGGTTTAAACTAAAAATCTGAAAAAATTCTAAGTAATGTACATTGGTGTGAACCGGAATAGTTCAACAGGAATTTTTGATCAGATTATGTTTTTGGAAAAAAAAGCATTTTTTCTGTTTTTTTGCTAATAATGTTGACAACTTATAGTTATATAATACGCTAAACAGTAACGTGTTTCTTGGTGCTGTGGCTAAGATACTTGCGTTCTGTCCAAGAACTCGTAATCGGACTCATGTTCGAGTCCTACGTGAGGAGACAATATTATTTTTTATTTATTTTTTGCATTTTTATATTGTTTAAATTATTTTTTCAAAATTTTAATTATATTTTGGCAATTGTTGCATTTAATTTTTAATAGCGTAAATTTAATAACCAGTGGAAATTGTTGAAATTATAATTTAATTATATATTTGAATGTACACGAAATCAAAGGGGAGGAGCTATGACTAAAAACAACCAATGGAAGCCATAGGCGCAATTTTCAAAATCTTAATGAACCTTGATATATAAAAAAAAAATACTGCACATCTTTAAAAACTTAAATAATGGTAATAGGCATTCGAATTAAAATTCATAAAAAAATATTTTGTCACAAAATTTGTTTTGGCACCCCAAATAATCATCATTCACTTACTAGATACCTGCAAAACCCTGAAATGTGTGAAAATTCACACTTCACATCAATTTTTATTCATTATTTAAGTACTTTTATTTAAATTAAAAAATCTCAGCGATTTTTCTGCATTTTATTCGTAGTCAAGGTAGTAAACGCCCAGGGTTTAACCCTCCCCCAGAAATAATAGAAGCGCATTTTTTTACTTATCAGTTAAAAAAATTACGATATTTTTCTTCTCATAGGTTTAAAAAATAATTTAAAAAAAAATGTATTTTTTATTCAGATTATCTAAACCGAAATAGACCGATATTTTTGTTCGGTTCAGCTCCGATTTTTGTTCCAACAAAAATAACGTTTTTTTTTCGACTAACAAATGAAGAATTGCAAGAACTGACAGAAGAAAATTTGGTAAGAGAAGATGCCAATTCTGACATTGATATGGAAGAGCCGCCGGTTAAAGTTTTAACAACAAAAATATTGTCCGATTACCTGAGTCAAGTGTCTCATTCGGTAGATATTTTGTCCGAAAATGATCCAGATTTTTCACGAATTTGTGCTGTAAAAAGAAATGTATTAAATGCTTTAACATGTTACAGTGAGCTATTACGAGAAAAGAAGACACAAGCAACGCAATCGACCCTTGATTTATTCTAGTCAAAAAATTAAAATGTCACAACTTGTCAGTTTATTTACGTATAACCGCTAATTTTGTAATACATACATGCATACTAATTTTATACTTTAAATTTTGTCAAGAAAAGCTGTTTTCAGTTGTTCCTATCTATTAATTAAAAAATTAAAAATTAAATAATGTATTTTTTTTTCAATTTAGTAACCTATCCCTATCCTTCGCGTGTTATTTCTTCCTCCGTTGACGTTGATTCGGTTAACGTAGTGTTCTTGAGGAACGCATCCCTAACGTTAAACGAGGTATTACTGTATTCACAATTTGTTATCACATACTAAATACCTACAAAACCCTGAAAGATGTGAAAATTCACACTTCACATAATTTTTTTCCATTTAAGCAAAATAAATATTAGTTTCCAGTAAAGGAGCGTGATATTTAATGTAGGGAAAAGTATACCCTTGGCGCGCCACAAACTTCAATCTTACAATGGTTCGTATATAATTTAAATAGTTTGGAATGCGTATATGATTAATGCCCGATTGTTTCATATTTCAATATATGTAGTTAGGTTTTCATGTGACATTTCAGATATTAGAATGATATAGTATAACTGTCAATCCGTCATTTTCTTTCTTACACCATGATTTGATAGAATTTGTATACTTCATTTAGACAACATTGTTCAACTCGGATTATTCACAGAAATACATGTCAAATATCATTATATTAGAAAAGGTTATATTGATTTTTACTTCAAAAAAATAGCTTTTGTCAATAATTAAAATATTCTCAAATGGAATGAGATAAAACAATTATGAAAAATAATTAAATAAATACAGTAGAGAGACTATGATAGTTTATAGTAGATTTAATGAATAGTGTCATGCAAGTCAATTGGAAAGATTTGATACTTAACGAAACAAACCTGAAAATCTGTGTGAATCAGAGGCATCGAGTGACGAGGGCTGATACAAATTATTAGGTCGTCAAGGATAAAATTTGTAGAAAAAAAGGCAAAGTTGGTTGATAACTTACAAATATAAGGAATTATTTTACCTGGACCTAAGAAGAATAACATATTTGGTAATGTCTTCTTCAAATTTTTGTTGTGACAATGTTCCGGCTCTAATTGTTCTTGATTTTTGAGGAACAACTGTTTGTCTACCTTTAGAATTAGTGTTTTTTAACTGTAATAAATGCATCGTTTCCGTGTCGTCATTTAAGGTACTATTACCGTCTAGAATTTTCAAAAACTCAATTTTTTTTTTTTTACATATTTAGATTCTTTATACCTTCAATAATAACTTTCTAAAATATTAAATCAAAATTCTTACGGATACGCGATCAAAAAAGATATCGAGCGAGTTTCCTTAGCAGAAAAAGGCACCAACGCGGCAACGAAAAGCGGTCGCTTGGAGAAGAAGCAAGACCTACTGGAGCAACATCAGGCACTTGAGGACGAAGGTCTACTTCTGTACGGTCCAGGCATTGCCGATTAATTGATTGTAAGTCATAAAAATCAATTTTAAAAACAATATTTACAAAAAAATGTAAAAAAACTTTAAACGAATTTCTCGTTTCTCTCGTTTTCTCGTTTTTCTCGAATATAATTTTTTTTAACTGGCGGACAGTTAATCTCCGGATCTACTGGGCCGATTTTAATAAACTTTGAAGCATTTTGTTTGTTTTTATATCCTGTATGATAGTTTACCACAATTTGACCACAAAAAAAAATATATAAAATTTTTGAGTCTCAAAAAAGGTCGGAAAAAAAGTCGATTTTTGAAAAATTTTTTAATATGTCCGCCATTTTTTTATTTTTAATGATTTTTCAATTTTTCTGGTAAACTATCACGTAAGAACACTTCCTTTTTGTAACGCATTTTGAATTATATGTTTCAGACTTACCGTTCCAGAGATTAACTGTCCGCCATGCAGTATTGTTTTTTTAAGAAGAAAATTTGATCGGCCTCTACAAAATGTAAAATTAATAGAAAATAAAAATTAAAATTTTTTTCGTAATCTTTAAGAATTGTTTTATATTAAAAAAAAAAAAAAATGATAACCATATATAGTAAAGAAAGTGAAAAAAAAAATGTTGAATATATGCCATTTTTTAGCATTCTAGACGGTAATAGTACCTTAAGATGAGATATAAAATTCGATGAACTATTTTTATATCCTTTAATTTTAACTTTAGATTGGCATTGATCGCATTGAGCTATGAACTTATTTTGCTCTACACAGCTTTTTTCGACTAAATATTGAAATATAATGAATATTGAAAAAAACGTATCATCTACCGTTTTCGATTTAAATTCTTCTCTCACCATAATAAGGGATACGCATAAAATTTATATTTCCTTAAAAGACATTTTTTTGATATGTTAATGTTAGTTATGTCACATAACAAAACAAAAATCACATTTTAATTAATATTACAGCCAAATTTTATTAACTTTGAAATAAGCCGACCACAGTGCGAAGGTTGCCGAGTAAATACGACTGAGCATGACGTCAAACCCCAGACAGCCCAGACTACAACATAATCTTTACGTGTGTATATTGTATTGTTCGAGAGTTTTGTATTTGTTTTTAAAAAAAAATTCACGCATTTATTATTAAAATGGCAGATAAAGATTTTGTTTGGGCTCAGAGTGATAATTTACCCAACATTGATGCTTTTATGCTCATGGAATATATGAAAAATAATGAATGCTACAGTGCTGAGGAAATACGTGGTTTCAAAACAGACTTGTAAGTAAACCATTTATGTATTCTATAACTTTATGTAAACAATAAACGCTGCAACTCTGTAAAATTTAAATATTTATGTAAATTAGATGTCAGAATTTTACTACATTGTTTACAAGTTACAAAACGTTAGAGGCATAATTGAAATACTGCAATATATGTTATATATTTTAATATAAAATTTAATTCGGTAAACATGTATAAATTGTTTTTATAGAATTAAACTTTATTTTAATTAAAATCACTCTAACTTTACACAATCTATAAAAGTTATACAAGCAAATAAGTTCACAACAGACTGTGTAGGCTGTACGCTGTACACTGGGTAGGCTGTACGCAGTACACTTATGTAGGGTATGACGTCACACGTGGTTTTCGCGCGCTACATACATTTATGATTTTTTTAAGCCTTAAGCCAAATTAAAAAAAAAAATGCAAAACTGTTTTTTATGTTATATGCAACAAGAGGAATATAATAAAAAATAAAAAATAAATCATGCTTATCCCCTATTGGCTTACTGAGAAGAGTTTGAAGCTCCTGATGCTTTAGATATTAAAAGAGTCGAAGCACCAAAACTTTCGCGAAAAAATACAAATATATAATTGTAAAATATATCATTCAATTTTTTCAGAAATAAAATTTGCGTCAGACGTCTACAATGTATAAATACTAAATTCCAATGAACAGTGAGAATGAAAAGATCAAATCTCAATCCTAATTTTAGTTTCAATCATAACTAAAAATTTAATCATGATAATAAGTAAATATTTAATTTAGTTACCAGTGTGAATAACTACATGATGTACCTTACTCATTAATCAAGTCTTGAAATTAAATTTTTAATCTCAATCCTCAATCATTAGTTTAATTGCAATTTGCCCAAATCTGAATGGGAGGGCAAAATCAGAAAATACAATTGAATAAAGGAAGAATGTAAAGGAAGCAACAATCTATTTAGGATTATAGAGCTACGATGATGAGGAAGGAAATAATGAAGACTGGAATGTCATCTGGATCATAAGCTAGATCAAACAAAATATTAAATGTAAACAAACAAATTGGGCAAATCAACCTGAAATTATTTTATTTAAAATCAAGAAATAAAATTTAATAAAAAGAGTTAAATTTTAAACACTTTGAATCTCTTTTATAATAAACACTTAAAAAACAAAATACCAAAAATACCTTATAAAATTCCATTACTGTAAAAAATGCCCAAAGAAAAAGGTACCACCAATTTTGTACTTGAGAAATAACTTCAGAAATACTAACCATCCTGCGGCAATCAACTTGGTGATTTCCATTAACCGCTATCAAAAACAGCGGTGGATGTTTTCAGACAGAATATAATAATGCAGAATCACGAGCTGTATCAAAAGTAAAAACTTGTAAAATAAAACAAAATGCACACACGTCCACTCGCTCAAACCTTTGATTGTATCTTCTGAGCATTGCTTAGTTGTATGGTGTATGGAATAACACAGGGATTCTCAAACTGTTCACTATTACCCTCTTAATATTATCCTTAGAAAATTTTAAATTAAAAAAAATCCTTCTAAAACGGAAATTCAGTCGCAGATCTGGTAGATGAGAATAGAATTACGATTTTAAAGTAGTTATACATATATTTTTTATTTTCCCTAAGCCTTGCGGTGTTGGGGTATTAAAAATTAAAAAGACGTGAAAAATTAAATAACATAGAATACACTCATACCTCGCTTTACGGCCTAGATACGTTCCGGAAAAGTTGGCCGCAAGGCGAAAAGCCGTATAACGAATCAATTCCGAATTCTCAAAACCAAGATCATTTGCTAGGTTCAATATGGTTTGTCGAAGTTCAGAAATAGAATCAACTTAAGGATCATTAGTTTTTATTCTTTCTGGCCATATTTTTTTCACATTTATTATTTTTTTGGCCGTTTAACGAAACATTTTGGGCCGTATATCGAAAAAGTGCCATAATTAAAGAAGGCCGTTATAGCGAAAAGCCGTATAAAGAGCGGCCGTATAGCGAGGTATGAGTGTACAATGAATATTTTACAACATTTTTTATTTAATTTCTTTGTTCTTTTTCTAGTGTCCCTCCTTTTCTTTCTATTCTCCTTCCGGCT
Organism: Liopterus haemorrhoidalis; assembly: GCA_963971575.1. Lineage (NCBI taxonomy): Eukaryota > Metazoa > Arthropoda > Insecta > Coleoptera > Dytiscidae > Liopterus > Liopterus haemorrhoidalis. The sequence continues at coordinate 5,678,048 of OZ020616.1, read as the reverse complement.
TCCCTTTCCTATCTCCTTCCTTCTTGCCTCCAGTTCTCTCGCCAATCTTTCTCCCTTGCCTTCGTCACTCATCAGTTCCTCTATCTCTTCCTCCCAGACTGCCATCTCTCATCATCTCCTCGCTAAATGCTCCAAGGTTTCCTCTTCTTCCTTACACATTCTGCAGAGCCTGTCCTCTGGCTTTGTACAGTATCTGTTGCTCCTCTCTTCGTTGCCGCATATTAACCTCGCTATCATCCCGACTCTACCCCCTGATCTTCCTCTTTTCCCCTTCAAGTATCTCGGTATTCCAATCACTCGTATCTCTTTATATCTATTCACAATCCGCGATTTGTCTATTCTGTCTGTTCTTTCCTGTTCCTGTACCTCATTTTCCATATTTTTCAATTCTTCTACTATATCTGTTCCTCCGTTTCTCTTTCTCTCTGCTTCTCATGTCCATTCCACTCCTCAAAAAGTACCCTTTCCTTGTCTCTCCCCATGCCGACAATTTACCTTTTTGTTCTTCCTTCATTCTTTCTTCCCAGTGTTCTCTTATTGTTTTTCTATTATCTTCCCTTCTGAATTTCTCCTCATATTTCACTGTCCTCCCTCCGGCACCCACTCTGAGTTTTTCCCTCTTCATTTCCTCTCTCACAATATATCCTGGTGTCGTTCTGTCTACAGATTTTATAAAATTCGACAGAAGAAGATAAAGAACATGGAAAGATTATATCAAAAGAGACGATAATGAAAAATTAATCAAAACAGTTCCAGGTTCCAAGAGGGAAGAAGAAATTCTGGCAAATAGCAGAAAAGATGAGCGGAAGGTTCCATAACTCCACACATAGAATCACTTGAAGAAATAGAAAGATATTACACCTATTTTTTTCTTCTTCAAGTGCGAATTCCACTTTGAAGGTTGTTCAGTAACATAGTGATCTTAAACTTGGATACTGCTGTTCAAAAATCTATGTTTAACATCCCACTCTCTCAAGTTCTATAACCAAGATATTCTACGTCTCCCTGCTAATGCTTGGCCATATATAGAAAGATATTACACCTATATCTCTCTTCTTCGAGTGGAAATTCCACTTTGAATGTTGTTCACTAAAATAGTGATTTTAAGCTTGGATAAGAAGAACCAGGAAATAATCCACCACTACCAGAAACATACAAAACAGAAAATAACGCTTCTTTGGGTCCCAAGTCATAAAGGTATATCAGGAAACGAGGAAATAGATAACATTATAAAAAGCAGAAGTAATGCACCACAACTAAGGACCGAGATACCAATGGAGGACAGCTTCTAAACCATCACAGAATACATGATCAAGCAACAAAGGTATAAATGGCTAAGTACCGACAACTCCAACAAACTAAGAAACATAAAAAGGATACGAATATATGGAATCTCTGTAGTGATCGCAAAATACAAACATCACTCACAAGACTACGAATTGCCCACACGAAACTTACACACGAACATCTACTACAAAAGGAAAATGCCAAGATCTCTGAGCAGTGCCATGAATTAATCATAGTTGAACACATCCTCAACGAGTGCCAAGCCTACAGTCAACTACGGCATAAATATAACATCCCCGATAGCCTAGCCAAAGCTCTTAAAAACACTCCAGACGCCTCCAACAACATAATTTGGTTCCTAACAGAAGCAGACCTGCTACAGCTAATATAAGGACAAATTCTAAGAATAATAAAATGTTACCTTAATTTAAGTATATTATATCTTGTACCAAATATTGTATCATTAGAAAGACGCTAAAAACCGTGACGTTGAAGCGTCAATAAATGAAGTCTATGGAAAAAAAATCTTGGATATTACTGTTTTGAAAAAATCTATGCTTAACATCTCACTCTTTCAAATTCCATAACCAGGATATTATATGTCTCCCTGCCGATGTTTTGTGTTTTGCCATATATTTTTCTTTCCATAATTGGTTGTAATGGGCGGAATTATTGCGCCTTACAAAGCCCAGATATTCCAACTTTTTAATTTGGAACATTAGATGTAGATATGTGGTCGTCTTGGTGAAGACTTCTTCGTTATGCTTGTCCATGAAATATATAATATTCCTCTATAAATACATATTTCGAAGCATATATTCACCTATTTAACTCTTTATTTACAGTCCATGCTTCTACATCCATACAGTACTACTGGAAAGATTAACTAGCCGACAGTTTGTCTATTGGTAAGTCGTGATAAATGAGTAGTTTCTTCATTTTACCAAAAGTTGACTTTCCTTGTTCTTTGATTCATAATTTCAAAAGAGTCTTCTAGACAGAAGGTCTCAGCTCAATTGAGAATGGCTTAAACATTTTAGAAAACACAGACCCCAACGAAGAACGCGTAAGAGCTACAAAGCAAGGAATAAAAAAAATATTAGCTTGCTACGAAGAAATTCTGCGTGAAAAAAAGAAGGCATTGTGTCGTCAGACGAATTTGTTAGATTTTATGAAACCATCGACATCAAAATGACTTTTTTAAATAAATCGTTTATTTAATTTTTTATATGTACATATTTTGTTACATATTTTGAACTGCAATTTCATTAAATATTTTTCTTCTAAACTAATGGTTTTGTTAGTCCTTGGTCCCGACTTACGCGAATTCGAGTTAAGCGATTTACGTCTGTCTCACCTATCGCGTACCTTCGGGGTGTTACTATACTTTATCTTCCTGCTGTTTATATTACACCTACATACATAAAAGAATAATAATAAGATGAATTTATTACTAGTTAGCAAACTCATCGTTGCGACGAAGTCTCTCTGGTTTGCTAGAGTTTAGATTTAATACTTCTGCTTTGATAGTTAAATTTAATTTTGTTTGGTTGTCTCTGTAAAGTTGGTAATGATGTTCAGTTCTGGTTGCCGATATACGGGATGGTGCGATATTTTCCCGTGATATTTCTGTTGTATTCATGCTGAGTACAAGCATATTATGTGAACCTGCGGAATGTGTATTATTATCTCTTTTATCAACAAATTCTATTTATATGTTTTTCGTGGAAACAATACTATTCAGAAACCTTGCAAACATCTGACCAATAAAATAATTAAGATTAAGAAGATGATATAGTATTACACTACAAAGGAGCTAAACCGATCGGGAATTTCGCCTTATGTCCCAATTTTGTATGTATAAGCGTCCAAAGAAAACCCTAGCCTGGACGTCATTTGCCTCAATATTCCACAAACTGTAGAATAAATAATAGAAACTATAATAATAATAAGTTCAACAAAAAAAACTAGCCAAATATACATGTAGAGACAATATTTTTTTAGAAAAAATAAAGGACAAATTTCCAGCTTTATATTGGCTTCTGTAAGAAAAAGTTCAACATTTTGAAATGGTAGTAAAAATAGTTAATTGTGTACCATGACCAAAAAGTGGATCTATTTGGCAAAAGTGCAAATTATATTTTTTAAGCAACCAAAAGTAATTTTAATAAGAAAAATTGATGTGAAGTGTGAATTTTCACACATTTCAGGGTTTTGCAGGTATTTAGTAAGTGAATGATGATTATTTGGGATGCCAAAACAAATTTTATATTAAAATATTTTTTTTGTTAATTTTAATTCGAACGCCTAATACCATTATTTAGGTTTCTAAATATGTGCAGTATCTTTTTTTATATAGCAAGGTAAATTAAGAATTTTAAAAATTGCGTCTATGGCTTCCATTGGTTGTTATAAGTTCCGCCCCTCTGATTTCGTGTACATTGAAACAGAATTAAATTATAATTTAAATAATTTCCACTGGTTATTAAATTTACGCTTTTAAAAATTAAATGCAACATTTACCAAAATATAACTAGAATTTTGATAAAATAATTTAAACAATATAAAAATTAAAAAAAAAAACAAAAAATAATATTGTCTCTTCTCGCAGGGTTCGATCCCTTTCGGATCGAGTTACTTGGGTGAAAAGCCAGCGTCAAAACCACTACACCAGCATACACGTTCCAGTGAAGCGTGTTACAAAGGTATAACTTGTGTACATTATTAGCAAAAAGTCACAAAAAATGTGTTTTTTTCCAAAAACGTAATCTGATCAAAAATTCCTGTTGTACTATTCCGGTTCACACCAATATACATTACTTAGAATTTTTTCAGATTTTTAGTTTAAACCATCTGGGCTACAGGGTGTGGGACAAAAAATTTTGCACAATTTTGGCAAAAATCGCTTCAAAATAATTTATTTTGCAAAAATAAAAATTTAATAGTTTTGATCGAAATCGAAATTTGAAATTTGATCGACAGACAGACAGACAGACAGACAGACAGACAGACAGACAGACAGACAGACAGATAGACAGACATACAGACAGACAGACAGACAGACAGACAGACAGACAGACGACAAAATTACGGTAAAAGTGTTTTTTGGTCATACCTACAAAACCCTTAAAAAATTAAACTTATTTAAAACATTTTAATTTTAAACATTCGCTTGTTAGAACAAACATTACTATCGTAGATGGCGTTGGCATCCAGCGGCCTAAAAAGTAAATGAATCGGCCTAGACCAGGGGGTCGGCAACCTTTCGGTGACAAAGAGCTAAATCTATATTGAAAAAAAAAAAAACAAACAATAACATGGAAGAGTCGCTAAAAAATATATGCTATATTTAAGAAAAAAACCTAAAAATTTGTTTTAAAATAATCAATTATTACAATAAATTAATATTTTCTTATACATTTAGTTTGCTATACCTATTGCACTTGCCAGTATATTACAATATAATTTTTTTTTTTAAATGGACGATTACTCCTGCATAGTTTTCGATAAGACTTATATTTGGTGAATATTCAGTAATCTTCAACTTAAGGCAGCACTCAAGTTTCAGGTCAGTAAGATTACTTCTTAACTGACTCTTTATTAATTTTATATGTGAAAAGACTTACTCACAGTAATATGTGGATCTGAAATTGTCAGTAGTCCAAAAGCATAATTTTTTAAATGACTGAACGATTCTGGAAGACGGTTCCAAGCTTCGAAAACAATTTTATCTACATTTTGAAGATTGTGAATTTCGGTCCACTTATGTTGGAAAGATAATATCTTACACTTTTCTCTTTCTAAATTTTCCATTTCAGAATTAAGTTTTAAGAATATATTATTCCATAAATCTTTGGATTTCAAATCCAATAATTAAAGTTCAAATTGTGCCTGATTAATCAAAGGGAATGATGATAAATGTAATTGCTGGATATCTGCTTCAATTAGATTTGTCAAAAAAGCTAGTGTAGCTTTATATTATCTAAACTCTTTAAATTTTTCTTCAAAAGCTTCTTGCATTTTAACAATAGTTTGTACAAAAAAATTGCATTAATAACGTTGTTATTGTCCGTATATTTTTGTAAATTAATAAAATGTAAAAATATTTCTGCACGTAAATCAATCATAAATATAGATAACTTTTTTTCGAAACAAATTATCTCTTCTAAAAGGGAATATGCAGTATTTCCTTTTTACAGGCAGAAAGTTGAAAATTAAAAATATTGTATTAAAATAAAGACCAGCCAATTTTCAAAGAGCCACAAAATTTTCTAAATTCAGCTCCGGAGCCGCAGGTTGCCGACCCCTGGCCTAGACCGAAAAGGATTTACTTATAGTCTAGTACTAGATGATAAAACAGGACTGTTTTTGTTATAGTTGCCTAATTAATTATTTTTATATCACGAAATATATTTTTCAAGTACAACCCCCCCAATTTAATTTGCTGGTTATAGTTAAATTTTAAACTGACACAACATAGTAAAATAATCATTCATATTTGAAAAAATATAAATGAATAAAAATACTAATAACATCCGTATTAATTTTGATTAAGTTGTTTAACAGCTTCTTTATTTTATTTAAGTAAAAAAATCTATCAGAAAATTCCTAATAATCAGATAAATATATTAAGTGATGTAACTGTTAAAAGTTTTCTTTTTTCGGCATAAGACAATAGGCTGGGACAAAAAATAACGCCAGTTTAAAATGGTTAAAATGACAAATGATTGACATATCACGTTTTGTCATCGCTTATTGGAATAAATTAATATCAAGCGACACACGAATAAATTATTCAATATATGTAATCAATATTTAGATAATCAAGAATGGATCCTGCTTTTAGAATTTGATTTAGATAAAATTAACACAAGTCGCAAGATTATTACTTTCACAAATATAGCGACCTACAGGGATATATGTACGAGGGCTATCTTTTATGTTTTTACAAACGACCACTAGATGGAAATATTAAAATGTGTCATTACTATATTCGTAAAATTCAAAACTTGTTTTTGTGAAATCAGTGGCAGCTTAAACAAGTTTGTGAAAAAATGGATATTACTCGTGAAGGTTTTCGTTGGATGATTTTTTACGACTTTAGTAAAGACCTAACTCAGCAACAATGCATAGATTCGCTTCGTTCAACTTTTGGTAATAAAGCACCATCAGAAAAGACAGTTTACAATTGGTTTGCAGAATTTCGTCGTGGTCGTGCGTCCGTCAGTGATGAATGTCGTGAAGATTGACCAAAATCGGATGTAATTCAAAAAAACATTGATGCTGTGCGCAAAATGATTAAACAAGATCGGCATGTGACTTACCGTGAAATAGAGGCATCTTTTGGCATATCGCAGACTGCAATACATTCGATTTTACATGAACATTTAGCTGTGAAAAAGATCTGTTCCCGATGGATTCCGCATAATTTGACCCAAGCTAAAAAAGACTCGTGTTTATTGGTGTAAGGGAATGCTAAAAAAAATCAACCTAGGCACTGCAAGATCCGTATACAACATCGTTACAGGTGAAGAAACGTGGATTATTTCATATGAACCGGAAACTAAGTAACAATCCACTGTTTGGGTCTGCCTAGATGAACCGAAACCCACAAAAGTTATTCGTTCACGAAGCACTTCCAAGAATAGGATCCCTTGTTCCTTTGGTTGTACTGAACATGTCGCAACCATTCTATTAGAGCAGTGGTTCCCAACCTTTTTTGTGGTGAGCATCCCTTTGAATGTGAAAATAAGCTTCCGCACCCCCATAAAAAATGTGTTCAGATTTTTTCAGTTGAGTCATATTTATATGTCAAATTGATCAAAATAAAAGTGAAGAGAGAAAAAAAAAAAAGAAATCGCATGAATATTTCATTAAAATTGATCAAATTAATTGATGTAGCATTCAGCGGTTCTTAACCTTAATAAAATTAGAAAGAAAATATACTTATTGAAAAATAATTTTTTATTATTTGTTACAAAAAAAAAAAAAAAAAAAAAACAGAAAAAATATATAATGATTCTTATTCTGCCCAAAAACAATAAATAATACAATAATACAAAATACAATAATAAAATAATACAAATAATACAATCATACAATAATACAAGATTTTTTAAATAAATTTTATAAATTTCTATAAATCGTCTCGCACCCCTCAAAATGCTTTCCCGCACCCCTGGGGGTGCCGGCACCCCCGGTTTGGAACCACTGCCTTAGAGGATCAGAGAACAGTTAATGCTGAATGGTATACAACAATTTGTTTGCCAGAAGTCATCGACTAAATCAAGAAAAACAATCAAAAACGTCGCATCATTCATCATCATGCCAATGCAAGCTCCCACACAGAACGTCAAACAATTGATTATTTGAAGGAGAAAAACATCGAATTAATGTCTCATTGCCCGTATTCACCTGATTTATCCCCTAAAGACTTTTTTTGTGCCCAATATCAAACAAAAATGCGTGGACAGCGATTTTCATCACCACAAGAACCTGTTGAAGTCCTCGAAAACCATGTTTTTGAGATACCAACTTCAGAGTAGAAAAAATGTTTCGAGAATTAGTTTGAACGCATGGAAAAGTGTATAAATCTTAAAAGAGAATATTTTGAAAAGCAGTAAAACAATTTGTACCAAAAAAAAAAATTCTTTCTTATGGCGGTATTCTGAAGTTAGATGTTAAGTCGCACATCGACGGAATCGCCCGAAATTGAACGATGTTAGAAAAACGGTATTCTGAAACGTCGCTATGTTAACGTTCGTCGATGTGAATTAACATTTTAGTTGTTAGATTAACCGCTAGCAAAGAGCTTGACGGAATTGAGATTAGAGTGGTGTTAAATTTTATTTTGAACAAATTTTCAACTAAAATCACTTCGCTTTCGTGATTGTCTATATAGAAAAGAAAATTTATTTTATAAGCTTAAAAAATAACGGCTCAAATTCCACTCAGTACCGAAGTACAGAATGGAATTTTTACCAAAATAACATTAAGTTTCTTTTAACATGTAAAATACTGTTCGAACGATGCATTTTGAAGCGATTTACTCATTTTTTTAAATTCTGGAACTTTGCAATATATACTGTTTTCAGGTAACTCAACGGTGCGACTGATCTATTTTTGCAAACTATCCTATTTATGTAATAGATCTTTGGTAGGAATTACCGGGGTTAAACAAACCCTCAAACCCTGTGATTACTACATATGTTACAGATTAGAACATTTTTCTGAGAAAGTACTCTCATTAAAAAGGGTCGAAATTACCTGTGTTAAAATTACCTGAATTGTAAAAACCCATGTTGATTTACAATTCAAAACAAAAGAAATAGGTTTTGTAGTAATATGAATGACATCAAACACTGGAATTCCATTAATAATTATAACCCGTACCTAATCCTGCAGTAACATTTGGTTTAGACTTCAAATTAGATTTTTCTGCAATATTAGTTACATTTTTAATGTCTTCTGTTGTTATTTCTAATTTATAAATAATTATTTAACCGTTTCAAAAACGTTAACCCAACAAAACAATTCTTACACGGCTGTCAAAACGAACGTGAAGTTAGCCCCAGTGTTAATTCTACACCGGAAACAAATTGTAACATTGGATTTTACATCGGGTTGTTCAGAATACTGATTTTTTCAGCGATGTTAAATCTGTTTTAATAGAGCAGTGTTATTTTCATTGGTGTTAAGTTCACGGGTGTTACGATGGAAACTTCAGAATACCACCATTAGTTTTTGTAAAAACTTAAAAGGTAGCCCCTTAGGGATTGTAAATTTACCGACTTTTTCATTTACCGGTAATTCGGTAAATGAAAATTAAAATACCGGTTTACCGGTAATTTACCGGTTTTTTTCCTGAAAAATAAAATTAAAGTGATAAAAATATAATTAATTTTGATTTCCATTTAGTCATTTAGTATAATACATAATATGTATTTTGCACAATCTTAAGGTATAATATTAGAATCTTGTATTAAATATTTGTATTTAATTATTTTAAACAGTTGTTAGAAGTAAAAGATTTATTTAAGGTTCAAATTTTATTGTTATTATACAATAATATTGCATTAGTTTAGTGTCCTGTCATAATGTGGTGTATTCAAAATTGCTATTAATTTGAAAAATACGTGAAATATTTACATATTATTATTTTTAAATATTAAAAAAGAAGATATTTACTTACTATTTAAGAAAAAGGTTGATTGTAACGATTTTAAACTTTTAAAAATCACAAAAAACTGCAGCGTGCAGACTGCAGAGCACAAATCACATACATATGCTAACTGGCGATTTCTGTACGATTTACAGCGGCTCTCAAACTCAAAATAGTTTAAAATTAAACAAAAAATATCTCCCATAAAATTTATAATTAGGTATATTGTTACTTACACTTACCTTTTTTTACTACCGGTAAATTTTTGTAATTTACCGGTAAATTTACCGAACGTTTTTTTGTCAATTTACCGGTTAACCGGTAAATCGGTAAACCGGTATACAATCCCTAGTAGCCCTCGTATTTCGATAGTTTGCATCTCTTTATATCTTTTCACTCTGCATATTTCACTATTTGTCTCTATAATTCTTTTCTCTCTAATTATGTATTGTCCTAATTAATAATTGTAACAATGGTGTGGTTTTAACAGATAACATTTTACTGGGCTTGCCTTGTATGTGTTCCTATCCAATAAATAGATTTCGTTGTAATCGTCAAAATACCATTTAAGTAATAGGGACTTAATGTGTCACAGTTTGGCAATATTTGATCGAGATTAGCACAACGTCCTGTGATGGATAAGCGCTACGGGAAATGTCAGACATTGATTTCCTTCATAACTGCCACGGGAAATACTTATCTGTCCAATCAGCCGTTATAGTTTTACACCTCATTAGAAAGGACGAGATGTTAACAATATAAAAATAAAAATTGTAGTAGGCGAAAGATTGCGTGTGGTACAATTAAATAAGATGTAGGATATCACGCCCGCTAGATAAAGGAAATAACTTATGATATATCTGCCCTAAAAGACACTTTTACAACTATTAGAAAGGATAGTTTATAAGTAAAAAACAAAAATAAAAAATTTAGTAGGTGTTTAACGATGGAACATAACAAAACATGATAAGCTAATTAAATAAGTAGGTAAATAAATTAACTTAAACTGTAAGATTACAGTGGATAGGATACGTAATGGCGTAGAAAGTTGGACGCTTGTCCAAATCAATGTGCAGAATTTCTTTTCAAGATATAAGTTTTCAAGATGTAGGTTTTCCAATATTTCTTGAGGACTAGCTGAAGTTCCACACTTCTTTATAGCCATGGCAACGACAGTCGTGTGAATTAGCGCGTTATCCTGTAGGAGGCGAACACTGCGATATTCTGCGCCTGTTCTCCTTGATGGAAACGCAAAACTTGTGCTGCAGGTTGGTGTAGTACTTCTCGTTCACTATCGTGTTTCTATCCTTGAATTCGATTATTAGGATTCCTTTTGATCCCAAGAAATCGTCTCCATGTTTTTCTTGGTCATCTGAGACACCATGCTTTTCTCTGACGCGTCTGGCTGACCTAAACCATTTTATGGTTTCTTTTTAGGGTTTTGTAGGTATTACCAAAAATCTCTTATAAGCTCACTCATGTGTCTGTATGTCTGTTTGTCTGTACGTCTGTACGTCTGTACGTTTGTACGTCTGTATGTCTGTACGTCTGTACGTCTGTAATTCTATCTGCCGGTACGATACAAATTATGGCCAAACGGTTGGAACTAGAAAGCTGAAATTTGGCATGCTTGTACAACTATTTAGCCCACATATAAGAAAACTATTGAGAATTCAAAAAAAGCACATTTCGGGCAAATTATAAATAAATATGTATTCGATGTGTGTATTCGATTAGCAAATGAAACCTCTGTGGATAAATCAACAAATTTTGTTTTTGGAAAATCAACTTTTTATGGCATACTCGCCAAATATGTGTTAATTTTTGTCTCCTTCCAATTTCCTCCAATTTCCTCAAGAGTTGATCTAAAAATATGAAAAATTCTCAACGGTGTACATTAATGGGAATAGGAATAATTAAGTGGAATAAGTCAACAGGAATTTTTGATCAGATAACTTTTCCAAAATATATCGTGGTTTTTTGTCGTGGAAACAATCGTGCAAACAAACAAAAGTATCAAAAGTAAGCTCTTAATACACAAATAAAAAAAAGAAAACTAAACTTTTTAAATATTTTTTATTCTAATAGGTTTTTTTTGCAAAAAATGTGCTAAAAACCTTCTGTCCAAAATCATCTAACCTAGGAGGGGGTTAATATAAAAATCTGAAAAAATTCTGAGTAATGCAAATTAATGTAAACCGGAATAGTACACCTGCATATTTCTGATTGTTTTTTCTAAAGTTTTCGATTTTTTTGTAACATGTTGCTAGCAATATTTAATTGACTAACTCTAAAACTGGACAGTTGCCTTGATGCGCGCGCATATTGTAATTAAGTACGCTTGTAAGTCTCTAAATGAAAACACGTGTTTTTTTTTGAGTTTTTTTATGATATTTAATATATACGCACAATTTGATGTCACTTGCTAGATACCTATATATCATGAAATGTGTGAAAATTCACACTTCACTCCAATTTTTTTGATAGAGGATTATAGTACAGGACCATAATTTTACCGCCTGTGACGATATACTCCAGTACTCCTTTCTGATTGTTACTGCAAATGCCTAAAAACGTCTCGCAGTAGATCACGCGTAGTTATTTTTCAACTGCGGACAGAAGCTGTGAGACTTAAATAAGTGCCTTCAAGCGACTGAAGTAAATTGGTGGGACAAACTTTTATATTGACCACTCATCAATATCGTAACCAAACACTGCCGTCTTTTTATTTCTATTACTCCTGGAACATAGTTCGAAAATTTTTGACGTTTACATCGTACGCAAATCTTGATTGGCACTGCTTAATAATAGCGTGTTTACATTAGGCTGGTAAATGAGCTAGTAGCTAGCTTGCCAGTGACAAAAATAGCTACTATCCAAATGTAAATGCTTGAAATTGACCTGGCCCTAAGAGAGAAATATCTATATAACACTAAATTTAAATACTTACAACTTATAATACTTAGTAATTAAAATAATTGTAACAAGTATTTAATGTGTTAGCTAAGAATTCTTTTCGTTTTCATCACCGTTCCAGTTGTGATTTTTAAAATTGAAAATGTTTTGTATTGTTTACCAAAATGTACATAATTTCGTTTACTTGGAAATTTGATCTGTATCTTTTGATAATTATAGGGTTTCAAAATACATCCAATTTTTCATTTTCAAGAAAAGGGTGAAGTAAATGGATTCTTTAATTGCTTTAATACCTTCTACATAAGAAACAAAAAATATTCTCATAAAAAATTATATTTGTAAGGAAAATATTGAGATGTGTTTGAACAAAACTATACAAATAATTTGATACTAGTATACTTAAGACACAAAAGAGACAAAGAGTTAATTAAATTCTTTTTGAAAATGTATATTTCTCAAAGGGCTGGTATAAAAATCTGAAGCAATTCAAAATAATGCATATTAATGTGAAGCAGAATAGTCATCATCATCATTGGCGCTACAACCCGAGGTGAGCCTATGATGAAATTTTATGTTAAAATAATTTTTTGTTAATTTTAATTCGAATGCGTAATACCATTATTTCGGTTTCTAAATTTGTGCAGTATTTTTTTTTTATATAGCAAGGTTCATTAAGATTTTGAAAATTGCGCCTATGACTTCCATTGGTTTTTTAAGTCATAAGCTCCGCCCCTAAATTTCGTATACATTGAAACATAGAATTAAATTATAATTTCAACACTTCCCACTGGTTATTAATTTACACTTTTAAAAATTAAATGCAACATTTGCCAAAATATAATTAGAATTTTGACAAAATAATATAAACAAAATAAAAATGCAAAAAAAAAACAGAAAAAATAAAATTGACGGGAAGCGAACCGTAGATTGCAACTTAGGAAGCAAGAACGCTAATCATTAGACTACGGACGTTTACTAGTTTACTGTGTTACAGAGCGAATTAAATATTTTACATATTTTAGTTAAAAACACAAAAAAAGCGTTTTTTTCCGAAAACATAATCTGATCAAAAATTCCTGTTGTACTATTCCGGTTCACACCAATGTATATTACTTAGTATTTTTTCAGATTTTTAGTTTTAACCATCTAGGCTACAGGGTGTGGGACAATTTTTTTTTGCACAATTTTGGCAAAAATCGCGTCTAAATAATTTATTTTGCAAAAATAAAATTTTGATCGTTAATCCACGTACTAAGGGCTTTCATTTGATACTCTAGCCAGAATTCGATGAGCACATATTTGTTTATATTTTTAGGGGCATATGTTTTTAGATGTTTTGGTATTTTTCCTATGTGCGGGTAAAAAAGTTGTATAAGATCTAGCTTTAGCCGTTTGACTTAATAATAATAATAATAATAATATATTTATTGACTTAGTTACATTAAGGCCCGGTCTTTCCACCTTCAGATAAAGTCCCAGGTAAATATCTGACAGATAAGGTTATTTGTAACTTCATCTGCTGAGTAAATGTCATCCCTTCTTTCTATACAAATGTATCTATCGGATAGTTATCTAACGGATAATGAGACTGACGTATTGGATTCACTGACTGGTATTGACATTTATTCAGCAGATGAAGTTACAAATAACCTTATCTGTCAGATAGTTACCTGGGACTTTAACTGAAGGTGGAAAGACCGGGCCTAAATCTGTTTTAAGTCAGTCAAGACATATACATTTAATTATACAATTATTATACGATTTCTAGATTTTTATTACATTTTTAAAACCTATATTTAAATAATTCTTCTGTGGAGTAAAATGGATGTTCAGTAAAAAACCTCTTCATCCTTTTACAATTTCTACCGAACAGACAGACAGACAGACAGACGACAAAATGACGGTATAAGGGTTTTTTGGTCATACCTACAAAACCCTAAAAACTTAAAATAATATTTTAAGTTACTAATTATAGTTGAAGGTAATGGGATTCGGACCAGTCAGAAAATAAAAACAAATTTATTAACTTCGCTAACGTTTAGATTTAATTTAAATTTTCATCAGAGCTTGCTAATTTTTTGGTGATAGAGTTGAATTGATTATGAAAATGATGGTTTGTTGTTTCCAGGTTGTAGATGAATTTGAAGTTTTGTCTACAACCTGGAAACAACAAACCATCATTTTCATAATCAAATCAACTCTATCACCAAAAAATTAGCAAGCTCTGATGAAGATTTAAATTAAATCGAAACGTTAGCGAAGTTAATAAATTTGTTTTTATTTTCTGACTGGTCCGAATCCCATTACCTTCAACTATAATTACTAACTTACGGACGTAACTCATCTAATCAAGATTTTAAGTTACCTATGAATTTTTGGAATAACAAATGCATGCCTAATAAACTAACCTACTGACACACCAACTTTTGCCTAGTTTGCCCAAAGTCATATCTCTTATAGTTTCCGATATCCCTCTGCTTAAACACTTACTTTAAACAGCTTGTATATGGGAAAATACAATTAAACCAGATACAATCTTAATTAAAAAGTTCATTTATTGAGTTTAAAAAAATGTGAAAATAGAATTCCTAACCTAGTAGCAAAATAGAGAAAAGCAGAAAACAGAAAGCAGAAAGCAAAGATAGTAATCAGATTCCCAGAAAGGTACATAAACAACACAAACACCTAGACCAGCGATTCATATCCACACCAAATACGCTCCAACCTCAGCAATTAAACAAGAAATATATCTCTCTGTTAATTAAGGTTGTTAATTAAATTTATTGTGCGAGTTTGGTTTTTTGAGTCAGGAACTAAGTCGGTAGCGCACCTTGTTAGAGGTTAGAGGATAGACTTTATTAAAGCCGTTATCTGTAGGTGTGAGAAGTCTAGAACAATACGTACTTCTGGCTTAACGGGTATTAAGACTTAACAAACATTACTAAGTATATTGTTTTACTTTTATCCAATGAAAATTTTGTGAGAAATTTTTTATGAAATATGCATACTTGAAATTTTCTGGCTGGTCTGGTATTTTAGCTCAACAAGTAGGACTTGATATGACAGATATGGACTTCTGGAGAAGATTAGCGACTATAGGGAAATAAACTTAAGATCCCAGCGCCACGGTGGTCAATTTTTAACCAGAGTAATAGATTTTTTTGTAATTTGATATGCTATTAGGTCGTCAAAGATGAAATTTGTAGAAAAAAAGTCAAAGTTGGTTGATAACTTACAAATACAGACGATTCCGCTTAATTGAGCTACCGATTAATTGGGGCAGCCGCTTATTTGGGCCAAATCTCAAAGAACAGAAACCAAACCAAGGAACCAACAGTAAATTTACATGTTTAATTGGGACAACATTCCGCTTAATTGGGACAGTAAATTTAAGATCACAGTACATATTATGCTACACATGTTCACAACCAGGAGGCAAAAAAATGAATGACCGTGTTACAGCGTTATTTTATGCAGGAAGGAAATGAAGGGATCCCTACATCCACACTGAATACCTGTGCTGATTTTGTAGAAGTGAAATGTTACAAATCAAAAGACAGACTACACTTGACGCATTTTTGCATTGAATTAAATTGTTATTTATTATTTTATTTTGGAATTTATTATTATTTTTTCTTAAAAGTTTATATTTTTTGGTTATATGTAATTTATAGTTTTGTCCAAGAGTTTATAAAATAAAATTACTGAAAGAAAAATATGCATTGTTAATTTTATGCGAAATTCGCTTAATTGGGGCAGCCACTTAATTGGGCCAAAATGCCTAAGTCCCGATGTGTCCCAATTAAGCGGAATCGACTGTATAAGGAATTATTTTATTCATCAAAGTATGGAGCAGGTTGTTCAGGCCGGTGGTATAAAACCCTGGCAGACGAGAGTCAATGAATTCCTGGAAGGCCAGGTTTACAGCATTGTCGGAATTAAACTGTGTACAAAGCATGTCAAATTTCAACTTTTTACGTTCAACCTTTTGGCTACAATTTCTACCGAATTAACAGACAGACAGATAGATAGACACATAAGTGACCTTAAAGGGTTTTAGGGGCAACAAAACCCTACAAATCAAGAAATTCTTTATTTGCTCGAAGTTACTGAAGTGTCGGTAAAAACATCTTCCTCAAGAAATACAACGTTCGATTGTTTATAATTATAAGTAGTGTTTTTTTTTTTTCGAGAATTCCTTCTCAAGAATTTCTCAAGAAAAAGTTATAGTTCTCATTTTTCATTTCTCGATAAATGTAAAGCTTTCTCGACGCCACGTTACCCGCATTTTGATTTTAAAAAATTATTTAAAAAAATATAATGTTTAGTGAGTCGCTGATTATAATTTAATTTTGATAAAATTTGTCTTCTGTCTCCCGTAACGCAACTGTGGCAGCACAAAAGAAGCGACTTAGTAATATTTAGCTAATTAGCAGTTATTGCTACAATATTTAAATTTAGTGTATTTTTTATTATAATCAATTACATTTTATTTTTTGTTCAGTTTAAAACTGTTATGTAAAAGATTACCTACAAGTTAAATAAAATAATTATTACTATTATTAATTTCTTTCTTTTTTTGAAAATTTCTCTATACAATTGTATTTTCAATAAATATGCAATTACGTGCCGTTTTCATAATCATTTTTAAAGCCCCGTTATCCATTTGTTCAAATGTTATTTAAATGAATACTTACGTACTTTAAAGTTGACTATAATTTTAACATGTTTTTATCCTCTACAATATTTTCAACATTAAAAAAGATACATATTCTAATCATTATTTTTCTCGAGATTTATCGAGAAAATAAGTCTAATTATACTGTCGAAAAATGTCGAGAAATCAGAAACACTAATTATAATTGATACTAGTAACAGTTTCATTTAGCAATTCATTTTCCCTAATCAATTTTTATTTTAAAAAATCAGCTGTGGCCACCACAAGACCGACCGCCATCACAAAGTACTTGTATAAAATACATTCTAGCAGCAGAGTAGAAATAACTTGGCCCAATATTTTCTAACAGAGATATTATTTATCATGACCATGGAAACGTTACATAAAAGTATGAAAAAATAGATACTTTAAAATAAATAAATAATATAATAATAAATTTCGATTTTTTTTTAAAGTTTTATCAAAAAATGTCTCAAATAATAGTTGTTAATTATTGCTTTTATAGCAACTTATGTTAAATAAATTTTTTCGAAAAATTTTTTTGTTATGAAATATTCGTAAAAATCTTAAAATCGACACGAGTAAACTCCCATTTCTAGTCAACCAATTTTTACCAAAACTTCGTCAATTCGTGCCATTGCCCAGCAAACATTCAACTAACGGCCGAATGCTGGCAAACTGCTTTTATGCTGGTAAATTACTGGCACCAAAAGTAAGTGCAACGCCAGTATTAATAATGTACTTCACATTTGTATTTCGCATTCCGCCTATACGAAGTACTTTACCAGCATTTTATAAGCACTCTTCTTCACTCATACTTTTTACTTAAAACCATCAGAAATAAATCTTGCAACTAATGCGATTATTTTGCACTTTACCGTTGCTGGGCCAGCAACTGATACATCAATGGGCCAGTAACGGTCCCGGGGACACCGGGGTACTGGCCCATTACTTTCAATGCCGGGGAGTATGTGCTTTACCAGTACTGGCCCGTATAAAAATGTTTGCTGGGTGATGTCAAAAAATAAAATATGAAGTTTCATAAAAATTCTTTTAGTCGAATTTGCTCTGCACGTGTACACAGACGGACGGACAGACAGACAGACAGACAGAGAGACAGACAGACAGACAGACAGACCGACAGACATCATGCTAAAAATAGTCAAAACGTTATGTAGGGACCTCAATTCGTGGAGTACTTTTAAATTTTGATAAATATGTTTATCACCTTTTTTAACTGCTCCGAAACACTTCTTGTCCAGAAATTTAAACACCTCTTCCTTTTAGGTGAACATCTCATTTCCGTAAAACTTCAATATCCTTCTATAAAAACTGTGGTACATTAATCACAGTTGGAACGCAACAAATCTCAGATAACAACAAGAGCAAATCTAAAGTATCTTACTGTAAGATCCATTCGTAGTTATAAAAATACTTGTTGGAACTTCCTCTGTCTCGTTCAGCATCGCTTTACATAATTACGTAACGTAAATATCAGATAGCAGTACGTTTTACCGTTACGTCATTCACCGCTGATGATGCATACGCATAGTGTGAATGAGCCACTTGCCTTTAGACGTGGAATTTACCTGATCGACGTATTACACAGATTTTATGGTAACAGAGAAAATTATATGTGGAGCTATGGTGTTTGAGATAGGGTTGGGCTCCATTTATACGCATACACAGAAGTTATGGTTAGCACACACGTTTATAGACCATTTTATAGTAATGTGATCATAAATAAACGGCCCACA
Organism: Liopterus haemorrhoidalis; assembly: GCA_963971575.1. Taxonomy (NCBI): domain Eukaryota; kingdom Metazoa; phylum Arthropoda; class Insecta; order Coleoptera; family Dytiscidae; genus Liopterus; species Liopterus haemorrhoidalis. Next base: position 5,659,249 of record OZ020616.1, on the reverse strand, counting down.
ACAGTACATACCTTTACATATAACAGTACCACTTTGACATCGGTTGTTAAGTCATTGCTATCTAAATAAAAAAACCTCTTCTGGTGAAAATCAGAATCTCGTTGAAATCTAGAGGCCAGTAAATACAGTCACGCTTTGTTAGGGTTCCTGTTTTGTAAGTATGGTACGTACTATAGTTTTTTTTTTTTATTACAATATTTTGGGTGCTTCAGCATCTAGGCTTTTAACACCTGGTACAGTGTTCTTTTTAAAAATTATTATAAATATTTTTGGCCTTAAGATAATTTATAATGTTATATTCCATTGTAGTTGAGGGTGTAAGTGCTTGTGCAATATCTATCGGTATGTTGTATAATTGTCTGTGGTGATTTTATGTCACAAGTGTCTCTTTTTACTTATGGTGTTTTTTGAAGTAAATGTTGTTCACTACTTGTTCTCTTCTGTCTTCTTTTACTGGCCATTTTTCAATATTTTCTTTTATTTAGTTTAACATTAGTTTTCCTGTAGTGTTCGTCCAATAGTCGTTCCATTCTTCTTGTATCTTCTTCTTAATGAATTTGATGTAATCATATTTTGGAATTGGTTATTTCATTGCTTCGCTGCTTTATCTGCTTTTTCGTTTCCTCGTAGTCCTATATGAGACGGATCCATAGAAGAATGATTTGGTAGTTATTGTTTCTTAACGATTGCATTTTGTCCTGTATTTTCTTTACTGTCTGGTACTTCGGGTGTGGGTTGCAGATTGCTTGTATTGAGCTTAAGGAATCAGTGCAGATTATGTATTTTCTTTCTTCTGTGTACTTTTCTTCTATTTTCTCTATAGCTTTGAGAATACCATGAATTTCTGCAGTGAAGATGGATACGGAGGACGGAAGGTGATATTTATATGCCTCTTCTTCTCATATAACCGCTGAACCTGTCTCATTATTCAGCTTAGAGCCATCGGTGTAGATCATGTTGAACTTTGGATACGATTCACAAATTTCTCTAAATCTGTTGAGGTATATTGTGGATGGTGTCTCGTTCTTGGGAAATAAGGTTAGCTCTAGGTTGTGTTTAGGAGGTACAAATAACCAGGGTGGTTGCTGTGTTGATATTCTTAGTTCTATTTTGGGAAAGGATAAACTGAGGGCATCTAATATTATTTTGTACGAATTTTATATCGATTTTTGTAATACGTCTTTCTTTACCTCGGAGACTTTAAATACAATTCTTTAACTTAATTTTTCAACAGTATTTTCGGTAAAATGTTTTTCGGTAAGCTGTTTTTATCAATTTTTCAATTCGCTAAATTGATTTATGAAAAATTGTTTTTCGATCAATTATTCTATTCGATTAATTGTTTTCAATCAATTGTTTTCGCTAAATTGTTTTTCGATCAATTATTCTATTCGATTAATTGTTTTCAATCAATTGTTTTCGCTAAATTGTGTTTGATCAATTTTCCTGACATCGTCCCAACTATCTCTATTTGCGCAAACGTATCTCATGTCCGATCTCTGACTGTTTAGTTATTCGCCATAGTTCTTCATTTTATACGGTGCCAGGTTATTGGATTCCTAATATCCTTCTTAAGCATTTGTTGACAAAGACTTGTAGATTATTGGTTAACAGTCCAATGCAATTGGCTCAATTTCTCTTGGGTGACGGCCTCATTGTGAGGCCATACGATGTCGTGAGAAGCAACACGCTGCGGATTGTAACGTCACATCTTTTGTAGCGATATGCAGAGCTGATTTTTCCCAAAAGTTAGCAGTAGTGCACAGTATTAACTGTCCATTGATTATGAAGAAAGTTGATGTACACATTTTCCCCATGATTCCAAAATGGTGATAAGAATCCTTCAGACTACCGCATTTTTGCTTCATCTAGTCTGCTGTCATTGGATACTGGTCCGCTTAGTTTCAGGGATATAGTGATGCACCAACGGTTCGTCACAAGTCAAAATACGGTTAAAAAAATGCCTCCTTTTGCTTCGTATACAAAAGTCACTATGCAAGTGGCTTCGCACACATCCCATAGAAGACTTTCTCAATCTCTTGTATTTTATCATAAAGTGTTAATTCTCAAAACTCCCCATTATTTGTACAACAAAATCACCTTCAGATCTGACGTGCATAATGTTAATATAAGATTTAAGGGTACTTTTTCTTCAAAACTTAAACTGCAACATTTAAACATAGCTTCTCTTTTGGCATTTGCGCTAAATATAATATTATTCCCGAAAACCTTAAATCTTTTTTAAAAAACAAATAAAGAAGCTCATCTGGGATAAAAGTTTATAATAATGTATTAAAGTTTAAAAATGTTTTAAACAAGTCTTAACTTCTAATAGGTTCATCTTGCCCTTTTAATTTCACGTCTTTTTCAATGTTCTTTTCAGCATTAATTCTGCCCAAGTTAGAGAATGTTACATATTTACACGCTTCAACGTTGGTTATAACAATTGTGGAATTGTCAATATAGTCGGATTGCTGATAGGTGACTGTTACATGTATGTATCAAGTAGTGCATTCATATAATAATCTAGTTACCATTTTTCAGCGATTTTAAAAATGTTTTTTGTTATTTGTCTTAACTGTCAGTGTCTGGTAATAAATATTAATTAAGATATGGCTTGCGGCCAATTATTAAATTCACAAACTTTAATTTTAAATCTGCTAGAATAAACAACAAATTTTAATCCAAAATTTACGTATGAGTATAAATTTTTCCTTATTTAAAATTATAACCTTAAAATTAATAATTTTGTTTGTTTGAGTACTGCTGTAAATTTATTTTCGCGCTCTAATTAGTAAAGATATCTACGAATCATGCTGTTCCTTTCTAATGCTTTGTTTTTTATTCAAATAAATTTGAAGGTTAGTTGTCAACTTGGGTCATTATACGTTACTATGGGTATGCAAATAATTATAATGATATAGACAGATAAAGCATATAGTATTGAATATCGATACTTGTAGCAACGAACAGTCACTTATCAGCAATCCGACTATAGCAAAGAACCCTGGTTACCCTGGTTATATTTTTATAAATTTTAAGGGCTCATGAGGAAGAATAGTCCTTGTGTTCTTACAAGGACTGATCATGGGCCTTTATCCACTGTACAAACTATTATTATTATTATAATTTGTAAAAAAATCTAATTATCTTATTTTGTACCTTGGATACAAATAAACAAATTAAAGCTAAAATTAAAATTTTCTTTTAATGACACGGGAATGAAAAAACTGTGAATCCGATGATACAAGTACATAGATATTCTAAGAAACTATGTAGAAAAATAACTTGTATGTACATTAGAAATATTTGAACTAATTAAAGAGTTTTTGGAAAAGTTCTGTTTATATTTGACTGATCCTGGTAATAGGATATTTATAATAGGGGATACGCATAAAATTTGTATTTCCTTAAAACTACATTATTTTGATATGTTAATGTTAGTTATGTCACCTAACAAAACAAAAATTACATTTTAATTAATATTATAGCCAAATTTTTGAATTAAAATATTGTAAATTTGAAATAAACCAACCACGGAGCGAAGGTTGCCGAGTAAAACGACTGAGTATGACGTCAAACGATAGGGGTTTCACATCACAGATACAGCTACAACATAATCTTTAAACGTGTGTGTATTGTATTGTTCGAGAGTTTTGTATTTGTTTTTAAGCAATTTTTCACGCATTTATTATTAAAATGGCAGATAAAGATTTTGTTAGGGCTCAGAGTGATAATTTACCCAACATTGATGCATTTATGCTCATGGAATATATGAAAAATAATGAATGCTACAGTGCTGAGGAAATACGTGGTGTCAAAGTAATTTTTATTTTATATTCTATAACTTTATGTAAACAAACGCTGCAACTCTGTAAAATGTAAATATTTATGTAATTTAGATGTCAGAATTTTACTACATTGTTTACATGAAGTTACAAAACGTTAGAGGCATAATTGAAATACTGCAATATAAGTTATCTATTTTAATATAAAATTTAATTCGGCAAACATGTATAAATTGTTTTTATAGAATTAAACTTTATTTTAACTAAAATCACTCTAACTTTATATAACCTATGAAAGTTATACAAACAAATAAGTTCACAACAGACTATGTGCGCCGGTAAGCTAGTAGTGTCATACGTCAGTTAGAAGGGGTATGACGTCACACGTCGTTTTCGCGCGCTACATACATTTATGATTTTTTTAAGCCTTCAAATTACAAAAAAAAAAATAAAAACTGTTTTTTATGTTTATATGCAACAAGAGGAATATAATATAAAATAAAAAAAAATTCATGCCTATCCTCTATTACCACATATTTATGGTGCTTACTTTTCCTTTAACTTGCAAACTGGTCTTCTTTTCATGACTGTGTCAAATCTACAAACATAACATCGAATATAGACACGAGACCTGTGCATACTCAACTATAAACATTTTTTTACATGAAGGAAATCACCGGCAAGACTTATTATCTAAAAATTCCAATTGATGTATAGATCAGTTATCTTATAAAAAAAAACTTTCATTAAAAACAGTTATCTGAATCGTGATAATGAATCGATACGTCGAGGTTAATTCAGAAATCTTTGTAAAAAGTCTGAAGCACGGGTCGAATTTGACAGATACTTAATCTCAGAGGCGCAATCTGCAATTGAAGCTGCGGAGTAGCAATTAAATAGGCCGTCACGGAGAACAGAAAAGACCTAGTTCTGGACCAACCTGTACTTAGGTAAAAAGTTGCTAATTATGGTATTCGGGAACCGGAACAGCGGCGTACTAAAAAAACATTCACGCACAACAATTATATCAAATATTTCATCATTTAGAGTTTTTTATTCATCTAACATATGAGCTCTAGATAAAAGAGTACTGTTCTTCTATATTTTATAATATTTCTAACACCAAAAAAAAAATTAACCTGCAACTCAACGAGACAAAGCTGATAATAGGGGATAGGCATGATTTATTTAATTTTTTTTATTATATTCTTCTTGTTGCATATAAACATAAACCAGTGGTGAAGGGAAACCTCCGCTAGACTTGCCCTCCCATAAAAAAAAATATTTAAAAAAAAAACAAATTAAATATTTAGATAAATCTTCAAAAATACATCAAATTATGTTCTATACAAATTTTTGTCCAAGGCTTGCTTTACTAGTTACGAATTAATTATTATGACCATGGAAACGTTACATATAAGTATGAAAAAATTGAGAAAATTTTAAATAATTTTACAAAATTTTTTCGAAATTTTTCGTTTTATCAAAAAACGTCTCAAATAAAAGTTATTAGTTATTGCATTTATAGTAACTTTTGTTCAATAAATTTTTTCGAAATATTTTTCTGTTGCTAAATATTCGCAAAAATCTTAAAATCGACAGGAGTAAACTCCCATTTCTAGTCAACCGATTTTCATAAAAAAACAATAGGGTTCTTCCCATTTAATAGGAGAATTTTTAGCACCAGAACGAACTCTTTAAGTTAAACCGTTTTTGAGTTATCGTGTATACACACAGACACACAGACACACAGACACACAGACACACAGACACAAAGACACACAGACACACACACACACATACGGACGGCACTTCGAAAATAGGTTTTTTGGATTCCCTGGACCATGAAACGTGATCATCCGTCAAAATCTCGACGTATAACTTTTTACATTATTTGCTTGTATAACTTTTATAGGTTATGCAAAGTTGGAGTGATTTTAATTAAAATAAAGTTTAATTCTATAAAAGCAATTTATACATGTTTACCGAATTAAATTTTATATTAAAATATATAAAATATGGAAGATCCAGGCCCCAGTACTTCGAAACATAGTCGAAAATATTGTTTAGTACCGATGTGCACAAATAGTTCAATTAGAAATCAAAAAAATCAATTTATTTCATTATCTGATGGCGAAAAATAACAGAAAAGGCGAAATTTGTGGCTGAAAGCTATGAGGCGAAATAAAACCGATATTTCAGAAAAAAGTAAACTTTATGTTTGTGAAGACCATTTTAATGTGAGTATATTTTATAAATTATTGTTTTATTACTTTTATTATTTTATAATATTGATACAAACATATTGAACTTTTAGCTTGAAGAGGATATGGTAAATTATGTAAAATGGTTTATGTTGTAGTCTGTATCTGTGACGTCAAACCCCAGCAGTTTGACATCATACCCATTCGTATTTACTCGGCAACATTCTTGCCGTCATCGGCTATTTCAAATTTACAATATTTTAATTAAAAAATTTGGCTATAATATTAATTAAAATGTGATATTTGTTTTGTTAAGTGACATAACTAACATTAACATATCAAAAAAATGTAGTTTTAAGGAAATATAAATTTTATGCTCGCTTTTAGACTCGGGGAGAGGTCTAGCCTGGATGAAAGCAGTCTTGGAACGAAGAACAAAATAAATTATTATGTAGCACACCATAGTATATATAAATATATAGTTATAGTATGTAAACCAATTCTTTCAAAACCGAAAGGCACGAAATAAATTTATTATTATAACTAAACTAAAATACTTTTTTTTCAAATAACTTAATAGCAAGCGAACTGATAATGAAAGAAACCAACAGGCTACTGTCTAACATGGATACACTACATTGATATCGAGGCGCCTAAAGAAGGTTAAGGAACATAAGTGTTCCAAGGTACACTAGGCTCAGTTTTCCCCCTGCCGTTCTGATCACAGCTTACTTTTGCATATTCCTGATGTCATTATATAATTATTATTTATAGATTGTTACTAATTTTATTTGAGTTGGTTAGTTTTGTGTGGGAAACGTAATATGCTGTTCCCACTGTCCTTAAGAGCATTATTTCAATTCTATCCAGACTTATTGAAACCCTTACAGATGTAATAAAGGTTAACAACATTCAGAAGTACTTAAATGGTACATTAGCAAAGCATTGTTTAAATAAAGTGTACGCAGCCGTATACAATGACATTTTATTAGTAATATACATATGTGTATAATATATTAATTGAATTTGTATATTGATTAGACGCATTATTGGCTCTGAAACAATGGTGCCACAACCATGAATAAACATCCACCATATATCACTCAAATTAATATTATACAATTGTTATGCTTTATAAAAACAATTTATGAAATGTTTATATTATTAATTGTTTAGATAAGTAATTAGCCTTTACGACATTTATATTGCAGACGATTATTAAAACAAATACACTGGTTAGAAATCTTTGATGTGGGTAAATCAATAGATTTTAAATGAAGTACAAGGGTTGCCTTGTATTTCGGGATTTGAGATCAAAAACAATTATTTATCAAAAGTGGCTTTATTGTTTTTCAAAATATTCTCCATGAAGATTAATACACTTTAGCATCCGTTTGAACCAATTTTCGAAGCACTTTTTCCACTCCGATTGAGGCACATCCAAAATATGCATTTTGAACACATCAACCACTTCTTCAGGTGTCAAAAAACGTTGCCCTCCAATTTATTCTTGATACGCGGGAATAAAAAGAAGTCATTGGGTACCAGATCATGACTATACCGCAGATAACTCATCAATTCGACGTTTTGAGTGCTCAAAAACTCACTTGTTTGAGCCGATTTGTGAGAGCTTGCCTTGCAAATTATGAGCGATTCAATGCGAACAAATCTTTTTGACGGCCAAATGTTCATGCAATAGTGAATATATGCTAATCTCACTAATGCCCAAGGATACCTTAATCTCATGATAAGTCACATGACGATCTTATAGTATCAGTTCACGCACAGCATCAATGTTTTCTGGAACAACAACCGATTTTGGACGATCTACACGAAATTCGTCCTTAAGCGAACTACGGCCAAATTGAAGTCAACAAACCATCGATAAACAGTAGTCCTTGATGGTGCTTCATCGCCAAAAGTCGAATTAAGTTCGTCGATGCACTGGTGTTTGGTTAATTCAAGTCGAAAGTTGTAAAAAATAGTCGAAAATGTTTTAATTCTATTTTTAGCCGAGATGATTTTTTTCAAGTTACTGTGAACAACACAAATAGCGCTCGTACGCCAAATTGTTCTGAGTACGTATACCGTAAAAAATGTCAAACTTTACGATAGAAGTGTCAATTGCCGGATGGCAGTACTTGTTTAGCGCAATCCCGAAATATAAGAGGCAACCCTCGTACAAATATATTAAAGCAGATAAAGATAGGCACCGACAAAGTTACAGAAAATGCTTAATTAGCTTTTCACTAGAGCACTTCAGACTAGTGATATTAGGGTATCTTTTCTTGCAGGCCACGCCCTGAAGTATGGGCCACAATTTGTTGTCTAGGAGGTTGTCAGAGCTGCTAGATGACCAATCAGCACGAGAAAAGTCCGGTACATTGTTTGCAAGCCACTGCTGCGTAGTGTTCACCTTGTGGGCTGGCGCTAAATTTTGCTAGAAGCTAGTGATGACCAGCGAAAGGATCTGTTCAGTTCTTTAACTATCGACTTCAACCCGGTTTCCTAGACTGACGTTTTTATGCCTTTTTCGTAAAAAATGAAGCTTAGTAGTACTGTCATAGCTCCCGCTTTATCAAACCGTCTAATTTTTTAACCCCAATATCTCAAAATCTAATTGTGCGGATTTCAAACACCACCCACTATTGTATATATAATCCTTTATTTTCCCTCGACCTTTCGGTGTTTAAGGTATTCACTACAATTACAAAACATATCATATCTCATATCAACATCCCAACGTCATAGTAACTATTACATTACTATTTATTTTATTCCATTCTCTTCCCTTGCAATCTTTTTTCCCCCTCCTCCTATGTCCCTTCCTTCCACCCCATTCCCAGGTAACCTCAGCCCCCTTCCTTCCTACCTTTTCCTCCCTTCTGCTTCCCACCGCGCCTCTTCCTTCCTTCCTTTACACCTTCCTGTTATCGTCCCCAATCTCAAACCTTCTTGCCTCGCCCACCTCTCCCTTTCTATCTTCGTGCATCAGGTATAATGTTTTCCCCGACCACTCTGTCATCTCCCAACACCTCTTCGCGAGGTGCTCTATATCTTCTTCCTCCTCCCTGCACATCCTGCACGCCTTATCCACCTGTTTCCTTCAATAACAATTTCCCCTCTCTTCATTCCCGCACCGTAGCCTCGCAATTCTCCTAACCCTCCCTCCTGACCTTCCTCTTTCTCCCTTCAAGAAGCTTGATTCCCCTATAGTTCTGACCTCCTTATATCTCCCCGCACTCCTTGATTTGTCTACTCTGACTGTCCTTTCTTGCTCCTCCACTTCCCTATCCCACCTCCACACCTCCGCAATCATGCTTATCCCTTCATTTCTTCTCCTTTCCACCTCTGTCGCATCCACTCCGTATCTCCAGTAATACTCCTTTCTCATCTCCCCCCATGCGTACCATCTTCCTTTCTGTTCCTCTCTGGCTCTTTCCTCCCAGCATTCCCTTACTATTCTTTTGTCTGTTTCTCTTCTAACTTTCTCCTCGTGCTTAACTGCCCTCCTTCCTCCATCTCAAATACCTCTCCTGTACATGTTCTACCTTCTCCCATTCCCTCCATCCCCATATTTCCACCCCATATAGCAGGATGTTCTTCATCACGGCGTCAAACACTCTCAGTCTTCATCTAATATCATCGTTAAACTTTAAAACACCACCCACTGTTGTAAAGGGAATTTAATAAACTTTTGAATATGGTGCATTTTTACTCGTAGTGCCATTTAAGCTTTCTTGGGCCATTGCCTCTGCTCAGAGAATGCAGTTACAGGGTTGCAGTACCCGTGTCCTCCTCGACATTAAAGTTGTCGTGTTTTAGTAATAGCTGTTGAAATCCGTTATCTAAATACGTTTCAATTTTTGATTATTAATGCCTGCTTAATTAACTTTTGATACAAACTTCTACAACTTGTTCTATGAAAACTATGCAATCCAGTCCTGTCTCAAAGTAGTTAGTCATTTAAGAATGTACCGCTTAGTTTTTAAATGGCTGTTTTGGAATAAAACGCCTACGTGAAAATATATTTCAACATTTTTGGTCTTTTGAATGATATGACTATAATTATTTTGTTTATGATATGAAAATATAAAGAAGATGACAACTATTCATCGAAAAGAACATATCAAACGCCTACCGACAGACTCGGAGAAATTATTGACAAGTTTATATAGAAATGAAATACTGGAACTCAATCGAATATTTGACAATGCACAGGTTACGCAAAGTTAATATAAAGAAGCCACAATTTCTGACATAATAGACCGTGTAGAGTTCAGCAGCACTTCTTCATTTTATATAGCCTTATTTCGCCATTTATCGCCTCTTCATTTCTTCTTTTCTCTCCGTTGACCTTTCAAAAGTGTTGCTTCATTTTTGGTTTATATTCCATCCGAATTCTATTAGGTTGTTTTAAAATAAATGTCGGTTATTTAATCAAAAAAATGAACTTGTATACAAACAATTTTAACTTATTTAATCTTAATCTAATTCATATAATGAATTTTTTTTACTGTGCCAAACTTAAAATTGTTATAAAGTGTGAGGTATAATTGAAAATTTCAGTGCCACTGCCGATTTTAATTTTAACATTACGATTGTTTTGACCACTAAATTGTATAGTTAGTTGACATTTTTGATGTACTGCATCAAAGGCTACTTACGTCTACACAAGCCAGTAAATATCACATGGTTGATATAAGCAATCCTTAATATGAAAACAAAACTGTATAACTGGTAAGTTTTTGTATTTCTTACCGATCGCTAACATATATAAGGGAGGTATTGTGATCATACCGATTTTGACATTTCGAGATTTTGATGGATCTCCACGAATTGAGGTTCCTACATAACGTATTGACTATTTTTAGCATGATGTTTGTCTGTCTGATTTTTATGAAACTTCATATTTAAGCTTTTGACATCAATGGCACAAGTTGAACAACTTTTGGTAAAAATCGGTTAACTAGAAATGGTTCACTAGTGTCGGTTTTAACATTTTTGGGAATATTTCACAACAGATAAATATTTCGAAAAAAATTATTTAACAAAAGTTGCTATAAAAGCAATAACTAACAACTTTTATTTGAATTTTTTTTTGATAAAGCAACATAAATTAAACAAGTACTTTATTATGGTCGATCCTGTGGTAGCCACAGTTGATTTTTTTATTTAAACTTTGTTTGTCCCTCCAATTGCTTAGTCTTAGAGCCTCCACTGATAGCAAAAGTTAGTTTTACACAGTTCAATTAATTGATCAACAAATTGCTCAAGTTTTTTGTCAATTAATTGAAAAATTTATTGGTAACCTTGGGAACAAGAACGTCACTTTACACACATCAATTTATTTATCATTTTTTTTGAAAATTTTTACATTACCAACTGTAAAACATGTTGACATATTTATCAAAATGAAAATATTGAAAAAATCTTCACAAAATTTCGAGCTGTGAACAAAAACAAAAGAAATAACCTAGATGATGATAAATTAGAACGTTTGAGGTTATGTTAGATTTGAAACTGAAACAAAAATAATATGTTTCGAGGTTATGCTACAACTAAACAGTTGACAATATCTTAAAAGATAAAAATATACCTAGAATTCCCTAAAAAATTGATGAAAAATTTACGAAAAATAGAACTTGTTCTATTTTCAAAATATATTGATCAAATTTTTTGTCAATTAATTGATCAATTAATTGACGAAACTTTTAAGCTTCACACACATCAATTAATTGAATGTCAACTTTTTCAATTAATTGATCAATTAATTGAATCGTGTAAAACCCACTAAATATAAAATAGACATAATAAAAATAGTTATAATATAAAACAGACAAATATAAAAATACATAAATTTTAGAACAATCGCAAACGACCAAAATAAAGGTGTCCGTATAAATTCTTATGTATATTTTTACGTCGTAAGAATGTTGGCATCTATAAATTTTTTGCGAATCCCTGATTAAGTGTCATTTCACGAAGATACAAAGAAAAATGTAACCCTTGGTCAAAACTAGCCTAACTTGTAGCAATACCTTGTCCTCAACTAACCTTGGTTAAAGTGAAAATATTGAGTGTTGCGGTGCGTGCAATTACTGGCTAGAATGAGCGGGTCGGCGTGTTGCAGTTGAGCCGCTTGTCGCTGGACGGGGTACAGTGATAAATTACAATATCCATCAGCCTTTTAACGTTCCCAATGAATAGTATGGTAATTAACTGTATAACTACACCACCATCAGATGCACTCGCTAAACGGTCAACTTCGCACACTCCACAACGCAACAACACTAAGGGCACACAACTGTTGCAAACACTACACAAATTACTTTGTAAATACATCATATACATATAACAGTTAGTCTGAAATATTTCTAATATTACAATACTCGAATGATTTGTGCAACACAATGTTATAAACGAATTTATTTAGGTATAAGTTGTAGCAAGAACAAAACAAGGCTCTAAGTTGAACAATGAGACAGGTTCATCAGTCATATGGGAGGAAGATGCGTATAAATATATATATATAAATTCTTTATTTACCCTAGGCCTTGCGGCGTTTAGGGTTTTAAACAATACATTAAAAAAAAAAAAAATCATAATAATAATAAAATAATAATAATATTATAGTACATTTTTTTACATTTTATGACTTCTTTCTTCTTCTTCTTCTACATTCTTCCTCCGGTGTTCCTCTCTTTCTTCCTATTCTCTTTTCGGCTTCCGTCTCCGGTCTCCTTCCTTCTTGACTCCAGTTGTTCTTCCTCTATTTCTTCGCTTCTCTTCCCTCTTTTCTTTTCTCCTCCTTTACCTCTCTCTTCCTTCCTGTTCTCAGTTCTGTCTTACCTCTCCGCATTCCTTCCTTCTTTCCTCGAGTAGTCTCACCCACCTTTCTCCTTTTCCTTCTTCACTCAACAGCTCCTTTATATCTCCCTCCCATTTTGTAAGCTTTCCACATCTTCTTGTTAGGTGTTCCAAGGATTCTTCCTCCTCCCTACACATTCTGCATAGCCTATCCTGTGGTTTTGCCCAATACCTATTACTCCGTTCTTCATTTCCGCATCTTAATCTGGCAATCCTTCTAACTCTGCCCCCTGCCTTTCCTTTTCTCCGTTTCAAATATTTAGGTATTCCTACCGTCCTTATCTCTCTATACCTTTTCACATTCCTTGAATTTTCTTCACTTTAAAATAAATGTTATTTTTTCTTTGTAATTTCTAATTTAATACCCCTTTACAACACAAGCTAGAGACCAGCTAGAGACCCGCTAGAGACCGCGTTAACGTTATCCGGGACCAATACCCTTTTCACACTAGATCTTTAAGACGAGTAAACTTAAAGTTCACCGATGTTTAAGATCGGTATGCTTTCACACTTGATGTTTAAATCTCTGGTGCTGTCATCAGCTACAGTAATTTTGTCCTTAAGTTACCATCATGAAATTACCAGTTTTGAACTGTCTGCGCAGACGCACATTTTGAATTATTATAAACAATTAATGATATTTCATTTCATTCAACAATAAAGGCACTACAATAAAGAATATATTACACCTGTATTAACATATAAGTCGATACATTTTATCTCAATTATTGTAGCTCTGTATTTTATTAAACACATTATTAAAATAAATAATTTTATTCTAACAATAAGTATAAACTTCTTATAACGTCGATATAATACAGTATTCTTGTTTATGATAATATAAAATGTTGACAGCACAAATTCAAGGAGTATTTTTTTATAATAGAAATTAAGTTGGCAATGCGGGCGAAGTTTAAGACGCAGATCTCTGTCTTAAACATCGCTTGTGTTTAAGCGAGGCCGTACGGTTTCACATTAGCGTTTAAAGATACATTCACTTTAACATCCGATCTTAAAGATCTAGTGTGAAAAGGGTACAAGGAATTGTAACTTTATTTCATAGTTATATCTACGAAATTCTAAAAATTCTCTAAAATTTAAATTTCTATCCTTGCAAGTAGCGGGTAAATTTTCTTTATAATGTTTTGTTCAATAACACTAAAATATTTCAATTAGTTGTGCATGACCTAACAGTATCTCCTCTAAGACATTGTTCTGCATCTGTTGCAGATACTACAGTGTCCCCCTCTCGCCCCCCTGCATTGTCATTATACTGCAGGTATGCACCGTTTTAATCGTCCCTATAAACAATATCGGAGGACCGATTTATTTGCACAGATCCTTTGATTGGACCGTACAGCCGCAACCGTGCAGCGAAAATTCACATTCACCACAATAAGTTCCGTTTCAAAATGATCTGATTACATTCGTAGAATGTGGAATTTAGTATTGTTATTCCTGACTAAAGAAAAATATTAAAACTAGTTTTAAAATAATACCATTGTGATGTGAAACTAATATTATGTAGAAATTATTATTTCCTCCTTAAAAGAGAATAGGGCTTAGCATTACTATATTAAATTGTGGCCAAGATTTTTCAAAATCTTTCTGCTCTTTAGAAAGGTTTTACGCCACAGGATCTCTACAGGAGTTCAAATTACAAACTCTGTAATTTGAATTCCTGTAGATAGTGTCGCTGCCGAAATGCGTATAGTACAGTGACTGTATAAAGACAGTGTGGCCATATGAACTGTAGCCGCCATGTTTATTCCAGATTTGTATTGGGTTATATGGAATAAATGTTAATATATCGTAATATATTATAATATTTCTTAAAGTTTTAATAGTTTTACGTATTTATGTTTATATATATGTGAATATCAATTTATTGTTAAGAAAAAACATGTATATGATTCAACATTTATTAAGATAAATATTAAAATTGCCTACCGATGAAGGTATTTTTTTGAAATGTTTGCAACATAAAAAGAAAACCAATGAAAAAAATTCTCAAAAAAGGACATGAAAGGAAATAAATAGAGATATGTTTTTATTATTTTATAATTTTATTTGAGGACCTATAAAAACTAAAACATTTTTTTTATGAAAACGCGAGTTACATTTTAATTTAAATATTTTAAATTTAAGAAAACAAGTTCAAACAGGACATTAGAATTAAAATAAAAAGATAGGGAAAAAATGATGATAAGGTTCTATAAAAATTAGAGAACCCAACATTTCTCTAATTTTTGGGAAAACGCATGTTTATATAAAAAAAATAGGATATTTTCATGTTAAAAAAGAATAAGCAGAACGTGTTATATACCCTGAGTTCAAGAAGAAATTACATAAGAGTTGGCTATGGAAAAATAAAATAATGTATACTACAAGCTTAATGTAACAATAAATTACTTGACAACAAGAGTGATTTAATTAATTCAGACAGTAAATTAATTCTAAAGCTTTCTGTTGACATTATTTTTATTTTCCATAGCGAACCCTTATGCAATTTATTTTTGAACTCATGGTATAAATGATATATTAATAAAGAAAACTGATGTATATATTATCAATTATGCATTTATTCAACTAAAATTATGGTCAGGTGAAAAATAAAATGAAATTAGCATGGAATAACCTTAAAATTAATGAAAGTAAATACTTCTTATAATTGTGAAGCCATCCATTGATTTACTGGCATAATGTTTTTTTATGTTCATTTAGCCTTTTTTCCCCAGAAATTTTAAACCTAAACGTAACAAAACGTTTCATTATTTTTAATTTTGATTTGTGACAATTTAAAATATGTGCACAGTTTACATTATCTACATTACTCATTACTCATCACAGACACAACAATATTCACTATTAAACGTCTAAATATACGTATATTATTTGAAAATATCACTTAAATCTAGTGAAACACAAGCTAAACACATGTAAACCATATATAATCTGTAACAAAGTTGGAAGAAATATGGCGGACTTCAGTTCGACCAATAGAAAATGAGACCATCGTATGGCCACACTGTCTTTATACAGTCACTGTAGCGTATAGAAGGTGCGTTCGGCATAACTGTGCAGTGTTAACTCTGTGTTGTGCAAGTTTTTTGTCACGTGACTTCTGTGCATACTGTGCAAGAAAGTCAAAGACGAACGCTTTGTTCAGATTGTGCAGTTATTCAAACTATTATTCTAAGTCTGTCTCTCGCTATTTGTTTTGTACGATAATATATAAATGGCGCATGAAGGTTTTGCGATGCTTTTAAATAATATAAAAGAAATTTTATTTGACGAGGAAGACAATTCAGAAGAATTTTCCAAACCAGACAATATTTTGGAAAAAGTGTTTGAATATGCAAAGAGTACTGTTCCAAACATGACTACATATCAATTTAAAGTACATTTCCGCTTGTATCCAGAAAATTTTAAGTCTTTTTGAGTGTATTTATATGTTACATCATGAGGTTCATGTCAATTTATTACAATTTATTTGCAAATGCTGCAGATATAAACAATGATATCTTGATTATTTTCACTCATATTGTTTTGTAGAAATAATAACTTTTACCGCGAAAAACACTATTGCACAGACTGCCGTACGATCTGAACTTGTAACGATTGTGCAACACAAACTGCACTGCACAGTATATGCCGAACGATCTTCGTGCAACACAAAGCACACAGAAATTTTATGACGCTTCTTGTGTAAATTATGCAGAATGTGTAGATTATTAGCTTATGCCGAACGCAACTAGAGTATGAATACAAATTTCTGAAACTTTCAGAGTGCTTTATCTAACTATTAATTTATTATTAATAATCTTTGACCGAAAGAACGAGAGTTACCTTGTTTTTACAAAAACTAAGAAAGACATTTTTTATTGCTTTTCAAAATATTCGCCTTTAAGATTTATACACTTTTACATGCGTTCAAATCAATTCTTGAAACATTTTTCCACTCTGAAATCGGTATCTTAAAAACATGGTTTTCGAAGGCTTCAACAGTCAACAAAAACAACAGAAGGCTTAAAAAAAAGTCGTTAGGATATAAATCAGGCGAATACGGGCAATGATACATTAGTTCGATGTTTTTCTCCTTCAAATAACCAATTGTTTGACGTGCTGTGTGGGAGCTTGAATTGTCATGATGAAGAATGATGCGACGTTTTTGGTTGTTTTTCCTGATTTTGTCGATGACTTCTGGCAAACCAATTGTTGTATACCATTCAGCATTAACTGTTCTCCGATCTTCTAAAGGAATGGTTGCTACATGTCCAGTACAACCGAAAAAACAAGCGATGCTTTTGTTGGAAGTGCTTCGTAAACGAACACCTTTTGTGGGTTTCGGTTCATCTTGGAAAACCCAAACAGTGGATTGTTGCTTAGTATCCGGTTCATATGAATAAATCCAAGTTAAGTCATCTGTAGCGATGTTGTATACAGATTTTGCAATGCAAGTTGATTTTTTTTAGCATTCCCTTACACCAATCAACACGAGCCTTTTTTGAGCTTCGGTCAAATTATGCGGAATCCATCGGACAGATCTTTTTCACAGCTAAATGTTCATGCAAAATCGAATGTATTGCAGTCTGCGATATGCCAAAAGATGCCTCTACCTCACGGTAAGTCACATGCCGATCTTCTTCAATCATTTTGTGAACAGCATCGATGTTTTTTGAATCACAACCAATTTTGGTCGATCTTCACGAGATTTATCACTGACGGACGCACAACCACGACGAAATTCTTTACCTTTTACTGATCAAGAATTTTCCATCTGATACAATGTTTTATCTAATTTAACTAAAATTAAAAATCCACATTTTATATATTTAGCACTGGACCACAATGCAAATTCCGCAGTTTCAACAATGATCGTACTTAGATAGCGCTCAATATTTTATTCTGTCTAACACAATAGCGTTTCATTGTCATACGCTATTTACCTCCATATAAATATGTCCATATTTCCAGATACTTAACCGCGATTTTTAATTTAAAATAGTGCACCATTCCACAATTGTATTTTGCGATAGCTATTGTATTAAACAATGAATTTAATTTAATTATTTAGATTGCAGTTGAGGCATGTTATAGGGAAACAGGTTATCAAACATAGATTTTTAAGGGATTTATTAAATAGATTATTATGATTTGCTTCACATAATAGCCGTTTTAATTACAATAATAAATCGACCTAATAATTATTCTTATTATTGTATATCTAAATTGTCTTTATCTTGCTTTACGTTTCCTTCCACTCTTTCTCTTCATGTACAGTCTGTATAATAAGACGTCCTTGTTGATTTTTGGCGAACTATGAGAGAGAAATGGAAAAACTAAAAATAATTTAAATATTTACTGTAAATATTATTACGTTACTACCTAATAATTGGTCCAATCTCCATTATTATCAATTATTGCTTGGCATCTACCAGATTTTCGGCATACTTTGGCAGTGATACCCATATCTGCCGTATTTGATGAGTTAGCTGATCCAAATTTTGAACGTTTATTGTTCGAAGCTTATATTTTATGTTAAAATTAGACTCATCAGAGAAAACCCCATCACTCCAATCGCGGTCTAAATTTTCCTTGGCCCAAGCGAGTCGTTTTTCGACATGTTTCACCGATAACAATGGTTTTTGTTTGGTGCTCCTGAATTTAATACTTTTATTTCAATCTATTTTTAGAATTAAAGCTTTCATTTCAAATTAATCAATTAGAGCTTTTTAACGACTATTTTAAAAATAAAAGTTTGTTTTAAAAAGGTAAGAGAATTTTAATTTAAAAACTTTCACATGAATGATAATAATTATAATAATAATGTTTATTGCCTTATAGAAAACAGTACAGTTTTAGAGGGTCGTCAGATACAAAAAAAAAATTACGCTTCATTAATAATTACACTTTAGTTTTACAAAATATTTCAAAATTTATAAATTAAAATCA
This sequence comes from Liopterus haemorrhoidalis, assembly GCA_963971575.1. NCBI lineage: Eukaryota > Metazoa > Arthropoda > Insecta > Coleoptera > Dytiscidae > Liopterus > Liopterus haemorrhoidalis. The sequence goes on along the minus strand of OZ020616.1, from coordinate 5,640,432 downwards.
AAACATAAATAGTAATTAAAAAAATAAATGAATAAATACACAAATAATATAGGGTTTACACATTCTCAGTTTTGTACATTAGTATTTCAGAATTCATATATTCGAGAATACTATATGGGCATAAGTTAATTAAGAACTCTCGCATTACATTTTTAAATTTCTTATTGGGTAACTTTTGTATTGTGGGATGAATTTTGTTATACATCTCATATTTTGTAGCAAGAACTTTTTTTGTGACGGTTAAACGATGACTTGGAATATTTTCAAAATGATAGTTACGGGTGCTGTAACTGTGCATTTGTTTTTTTAATAATGAATTTTGAGCATGTTTGTGAATTTCTACTACATTACCGTATATATATGCACCGTATAGGGTTAATATTTTTAATAATTTAAATTTTGATCTACAGGAATCTCTACGATTAATATTAGCTATTGCCCTTACTGCTTTTTTTTTTGTAAAAGAAAAATTTTTATTGATAGAGTAGAGTTACCCCATATAGTAATGCCGAGGGTCATTATTGAATGGAATAAAGCAAAATATGCAATGCGAGCAGCTTCTTCATTAACACTTTGCTGGATCTTGCGTATTCCGTATATTGCAGTACTCAACTTAGCACTGACTGCGTTAACATGATTTTTCCAGTGTAGTTGTTGGTCAAGGTAAATGCCTAAAAATTTTATTTGGGGGTTATAAGCCTCACAATCTGTAATTGGACGGGAAGAAAATCTCATTTGCATAATTTTGTCCTCATTCAAAGTAAGTTCATTCGCTGTAAACCAATCTTTTGCTGCCTTCATTATGGTTTTAATGTCGGCAAGAGCATCATCATAATACTTTCGGCTAATTGTGAATGATGTATCGTCTGCAAAGAGAACTGTACTTGCATTAATATTAGCTGGTAAATCGTTAATAAAAAGCAAGAATAAAAATGGACCTAATATGGAACCCTGTGGTATACCACGAGATAGCATTACCTTCGTACTTAGTGAATTGTGATACACTTGTTGACTTCTATTATTTAAATATGATATAGCTAGTAGGCGTTGAAATTTTTTGTATTCGCTGTGCTATCATTTTTCAAACGTTTTCCAAACTTTCAATGCAATTATTTTTTTTAAATACACATTTTTAAAAATGAAATAAATTTAATTATATAATTTTATTATTATTGTGTGAATTATTAATGTATATAATTAAAATACTTAAATTAAATTAAATAAATGAGTTATAAAACACCATGAATATTGAATTCAATCTATTATCTTTAATTTCTTATTTGTTATCAGGATATCCGGATAATCCGAATATTTTGAATTTTCTGTATTCGATATCCGGATATTCATTAATGTCGGATGATTGAAAACCCTAGACTTAAGGCGGCGCACAACCCTATAATTCTCAATAGTTTCTTATACAAAACTAATAATTGGAAATAAAATTAATAACAATCTGTATACCAAAATTTGCAGCGAATTTTTATCTATTTAATAGGATATTTTAAATTGTAGAAAAAACTGTTGTCATTCTAAATAAGCAAGTTGCATTATAGACGCCTTGTAAATCAATCGACGCATATTTTCGTACGATCCGGCAAATTGTAGCTAAAGCTTCATTCTACAAAAAAGTTTTTAGCTATTTTGTTCTATTGTGAAAACTACTTATAGTTATTGTACTTGGCAATCTATATTTGCTGCCATCTTGAATCTACCGAGGTTCTCAAAATAAGTGTTTCGGGTAAAAATGATTTAACTTTTGTGAAGAATACGTGTACCAAGTGGCATTCCATTATCATCAAGTATAATATATTTTTCGACGAGGGTTCTAAACTATACGTAATCAAGTCGAAAAAAATGTTGACGTATTATTTGAACATATCTACTCAAAACTATATAAATATAAAAGTTATTTGAAACCCATAAATAGATTTAAAAAATTACAGAACAATGTTGCTGATGTAAATTATTAAGTTATTGAGCGATAATATTTTTACAATAAATGTTCCTACAATTAAAAATATCCTATTAGATTAGGGCTGCCATACGTCCCGGTACACCGGGATATGTCCTGGTTTTGAGGTTTGTGTCCCAGTGTCCCGGTCCAAGAGTAATTTGTCCCGGTCGATTTAAAATTTATGCATATTAAAAAATTATTTTTCGATAATATTGTACATATACATATATACATACTATATATAAAGTATATAACAGATTCGAGGTCCGAAATGTTCCGGAGTAATACCGAGTACCAGTCAGCTAGTGTCTAATGTTGATATGCGCACGCAGCACATTGGCAACACCGAAATTGGCAGCACAGACGCATCCACAAAAAAAAACATCAAAATTTTTCCAGTCGAACAGTGTTCCAAAATGATTCACCATTGATCCCAACGTTTTGCTCTTGGAATACCTATTATCAATCTCTACTTTATTTATTTTTTTTTTGTCTTTAAATTTTTTAATTTTTTTAAAATATTGTGCAATTTTTTATAATAAAGGTATTATTGTCGATAAAAGTTTTTTTTGGGGAGGGGGTGTCCCGGTCGGTAATCCGACAATTATGGCAGCCCTATATTAGATAGATGAAAATTCGGTGCAAAATTTGATGTACAGATTGATACTAATTTTATTTCAGATTGTTAGTTTTGTATAGGAAATTGGTAACCTCTGGGGATTATACGCAGCCTTAACGCAAACTTTCAAAATCCCACTGATTATCGTTATTTTGTTTTCGTTGTCGATGTGTTATCATCCAAAATAGAATCAAAGAATCGGGAGTCGATAGTTTTTCCGACTCTCGACTCCGACTTCCGACTCCTCCAAAAAGTTTCGACTCCCGACTCCAACTCCAACTTCCCATCCCTGGTATGAACTTCCCTTATCATCCCAGGATTCGTCACTGGTCAAAATTCTGTCTAAACCTTGGCTAACATGCTCCAACGAGCTGTGACTTAATTGTTCCGTATTATCTAATAACCTAACCCAATTAAACCTGAACTCCTAACCTAACCTAACTAGCGTGGTTATGTATTGTGATTTGGCACGAAAGTGAAAATACGTTTAGTATATGTTATATATGTGGGTATGTAAATAGTGTGAGCTAAGGGCGATAATATACAACATTGGCCGAGTGTTAGGCCGTATTACTAATGGTTACGACCGCCGACACCCATAAACTCCTAATTAAGATATTGCAAGACACGTATCTAGTAATTGTTGGTGCGTACACACGTTATATCAATCAGCACAGGGCTTCTCAACAAGTGCGCCCACACTGAACAAACCACCACTTACCTCCTAAATTATGTTCCGCCAATGAAAACAGGGTTGTTCCGAGGCGTTGTACAGTTTGCATACATCAATGTTTTGCCGATAAAAATTGAAAGTAAAAATATATTTTTTTAATACTGTAACTGCAAATTTTAATAAAATACATTTCATAAATAATATTAAATTAACCTGAATTTATTAGTATATATTAAAAATAAGTAGATTTTTAAATTGCATACATTTAAAATACAATATGATCGAAAAAAAGTTAGGTTAGTAGACCCTGAATTTAAAATGTTGTGAAGAGGACAATTCTGTTCAATATAAAAATAAATTAATTTCATGTCTATCTAGACACATTTTTTTCTCGATCATATTGTATAACAATGCTTCAGACACTTTCTAAATTTAAAACGGGCATATATTACATCATTTATTCCATGATAAATTAATATTTATCTGACAATTATAAAGATGTAAATGTTTCGTTTTGATTTTTAGGGTTTTGTAGGTATGACCAAAAAACCCTTATACTGTCATTTTGTCGTCTGTCTGTCTGTCTGTCTGTCTGTCTGTTCGGTAAAAATTGTAGCCAAACGGCTAAACCTAGAGAGTTGAAATTTGGCATGCTTATACAACTCTTTGACCCGCACATAGGAAAAATACTAAAACATCTAAAAAACATATCCCCCTAAAAATATAAACAAATATGCTCTTCGAAAAAAAAATATTTTTTTAAAATTCTGTGTAGGGTATCAAATGAAAGCCTTTGGTACGTGGATTAACGATCAAAGTTTTATTTTTGCAAAATAAATTATTTTGAGGCTATTTTTGTCAAAATTGTGCAAAAAAAATGTTGTCCCACACCCTGTAGCCCAGAAGGTTTAAACTAAAAATCTGAAAACATTTTAAGTAATGTACATTGGTGTGAACCGGAATAGTACAACAGGAATTTTTGATCAGATTACGTTTTTGGAAAAAAAAACGCATTTTTTTTGATTTTTGGCTAATAATGTACACAAGTTATAGCTTTGTAACGCGCTACAATAGAACGTGTATGCTCGTGTAGTGGTTTTGACGCTGGTGTTTCACCCAAGTAACTCGATCCAAAAGGGATCGAACCCTGCGAGAAGAGACAATATTACTTTTGTTTTTTTTTGTTTTAATTTTTATATTGTTTAAATTATTTTTTCAAAATTCTAGTTATATTTTGGCAAATGTTGCATTTAATTTTTAAAAGCGTAAATTTAATAACCAGTGGAAATTGTTTAAATTATAATTTAATTCTGTTTCAATGTACACGAAATCAGAGGGGCGGAACTTATAACAACCAATGGAAGCCATAGGCGCAATTTTTAAAATTCTTAATGAACCTTGCTATATATGTAAAAAAAAAAATACTGCACATATTTAGAAACCTAAATAATGGTATTAGGCGTTCGAATTTAAATTAACAAAAAAAAAATTTTAATATAAAATTTGTTTTGGCATCCCAAATAATCACCATTCACTTACTAAATACCTGCAAAACCCTGAAATGTGTGAAAATTCACACTTCACATCAATTTTTTTAATACTGTAAAATGCAAATTTTAATAAAATAAATTTCATAAATAATATTAAATTAACCTGAATTTATTAGTATATACTAAAAATAAGTAGGTTTTTAAATTAAATACACTTAAAATACAATATGATCGAAAAAAAGTTTAGTAGACCCTGAATTTAAAATGTTAAGTGGACAATTCTGTTAATATAAAAATAAATTAATTTCATGTCTATCTAGACACATTTTTTTCTCGATCATATTGTATAGCAATGCTTCAGACACTTTCTAAATTTAAAACGGGCATATATTACATCATTTATTCCATGATAAATTAATATTTATCTGACAATTATAAAGAGGTAAATGTTTCGTCTTGATTTGTATTTGACATAGCAGCAGGCGTTGGCCTTTTGTTTTTGTTTTGAAAACATAGAAATTATTATTTTTTTGACAGAGAATAGGTATTACATTATTCGGGTGTACAAAACCGTTGTTGCTCTATTTTCTACTATCGGAAATATAATTTTTTTATTGTGTCTGCTGTTCTTTCAACTGCATATGTTCATTTGGCATCTACAAGAATTCTTCAGCATCTGGGTACCCAGAGAATCTACTATTCATCGGCACAAAGTTTAGTAACATATGTGTGTTGAATAAACGCTTAGAAACTGTAGTCAAACGTCCGTCGTGTCTACGATAGCTCTGTGTGGTGTGCTTGAAATTCCACACCAGTTAGCGGTTTGCCTAGAGCCGCTACAGTATATATATAATCAATGCTGGGTAAAATACTTTTCTGATGTATGCGAAGTACTGAATACAAATACTTTTTTAAAGGGAAAAACTATGTAACATTTTAATTAAATATTACTTTTTAGGATTTAAAATACTACGCAGTTGAAACACAGTTCGAAACTCTTAAAATGCAGATTACGGCAAAATTATTAAAAGTTGAAATATGGTGAAACGGTAAAATAGTAAAATAGAAAAAATAACACAACAAAACAATCATAAACACAATACGACGCCGGCGTTTTACTTAGCAATAGCTGAATAAAATTAATGTGAATTAGGCAACTTGTTATACTCCTCGGGGCAAATCCCCCTTTCATCTCCACAGGATCTTGGCTTCATAACAAACAATGCTAAAGCATAGAGAGTGCTGTGTTTATTTATATGACGGGTTCCGGTAATATGTAAAGCTGATTGGACATAACAATAGCCGATGGCGGTGCTGTGATCGCTGTGAAACACCTGATCGAAACGAGTAATGTGAAAGTTGTCCTCATTTGTTTACATGTTAAATCTTCGATTTACAATGAATAATTAACAGCTATCCTAACTAAATCATTTTAATTTTTTAAGTGCAACACCTTTATCTAAGTATTTAGTTGAAGGAGAGGAGTTATATTATACATACATAAATGGAGCAATGACATACATAAATGTCTAGGGTTTCGTAGGCATAAATTAACGTCTCAAATTATTTTTAGTTTTAACAATATAAATGTAATGTACTGAATAAAAATTAATCGTTTTCCTATCTTAAAAAGTTCATTAATAAATAATCTAACAATATAATTAGCAAGTGTCTGTATGTAGTGTCGATAACATTATGACGTCAATTTTCCTCCAGATTGGCTAACTGGGGACACCCTGTCTCTTGATTGGCTAACGGGTGATATCCTGTCCCGTGATTCGCTGACCGGCGTTGAGATTAAGATACGTTAAAAAATAAAACCTAATACACATACAAACAATTGTAACTTTTATATTATAAATCCGTCATTGTTGACGGGTAATAACCTAGTAATAATATAAATTATTCGCGCCAACTAATACATAATATACAAGATATTACACGGCTCACTTGGATAAGTGTGCTAATCCAGCTTAGTCGGCCGGTTCGTTCTTGGCGGTTCATTAACATTTTTCCCTAACAAGATAGATTTTAAACCAAATAGAACCAGGAAATAAACATAAGCTTATGCAATATGCAATTGAATTCTAAAGAAAAACAAGTCCTACGCAACTTATGACTCCACCTGTACCAGAGTAACGAACTTAAAATGGGATTATCCAAACTTCTTATCTAAATTTGCCATTTATTTTATAATACCTATAATCAGTCAGATGTTGTTATTAACATTTAACCATGCCTCATTATAAATAAATAGTTTGAGAACTACTGAGCCATGGTAAAAATCTTAAGAACTACTGAGCCATGGTATAAAATTCTAGTGTATATGGGTAATGATCATTATTGTTTTAATGAAATAGGTTGAATTTATTATTGTATATCCATTTAATGTTTATGTATTGAAAATATTTCATCCAGAAAAGGAAGTAGTTATACATGTTAATAAAGTTGTTCTTGTAGATATATAAACAAGATTTATTCATTTTTTTTGAGTAAAGGGAAATATATAATAAGAAAATGTATTAAACTATCTTTTAACTGTAAGTTAACAGTATTTGTTAACTTACAGTTGTTAAAAATTAGGATATATTTTAAATCACTGAACAATGATTTTCTAGATCAGGTATGTTGATCCAAAATCTCTAATTTTCTAGCTCTGAAGAAAAATTAAACTATTTCGAAACTGGTCCGCCGTAGTTTCATTATTTATTGCCGCAACCCCTACAACTCTTCCACAATAGTCGATTTACATTTACATTTTTATCAAAATGGTGTTACTTCCTTAATTATCCTTCTTAAAGCCTCGTTTATAATAGTTCCATACCTTAATGTATAGCATATACCACATCTATACTACGGAGTGATTATTTAATGGCGAGACGACGTCACTGGAAGTTTTAATAATTTGCCGTTTCATACACATCGTAGCAGGCGATTATGCGCGCATGGTCATAATCTTTTTTTCTTCATAATCAAATTTTCTTCAAGGTTATTATAGTCATAGTATTCTGCTAGGAGGCACGTAAAATTCGTTGACGTCGTCTCGCCATTAAATAATCACTCTGTAGATACACAAGCATAGCATAAGATTCCTAAGTAAGTCATTAATATATAAGTTAAAAAGTTTAGCCCCAGAACACTACCATGTGGTACTCCAGCCCAAATGTTTTAGACATTGAAAAAGTATTGTTCATTGAAACTGTAAATTTTCGATTATTTATGTAGGATTTAATTAAAGAAATAGACATGCTGGAAAGTTGTATTATATTAATTTTAGTACTAAGACATTGCGCTAGATGGTATCAAGAGGCTTTATACTAGTGGTTCTTAACCTTTTTTAAAGTCAGCAATTTGAAAATAAGCTCTCGCACCTCCTTGAAAAATATATTTCTATTTTTATTTAAGAAAAATACATACTAACAATATCTTCATTTTTAATGGCTAGGTTTTTGTAGTTTGTTCATAATTGAAAAGTGACATTACCATTGGCGGCGCTGTAGTCCAAGGCAATATGGCTGTTGTCTCTAGTATTCAGCTGTCAATATGCTAACAGCGAACAGGTTAATTTAAGCAAAGTACATTTTTATTTTATGAAAATGCTAGTAAATATTTGCGAATTTTTTTAATTTTTACGCGCTATACATGTATTGAGGTGTATAACAGCAGGTGGGCATCAAATTACAATATTTAAAGTTTAATTTCAGTAGATTTATTGAAGTGTAATTTGTAGTTGAGGTGTTAAATGCCGGGCATTTAATTTTATGTGGTACATCTGCGTGTCGGTCATCTGAATTTACAATATATGGGTTATGTTTGTAAACAAGTACATTATGTTCATTGCCTCATGAAATAAAATTAGTTTTAGTTGGACAAAAGCAGCTAATATTATTAGCTATTATTATTAATATATTTGTGCAGTTTAGTTTTTCTGCGACAAATGTAAGGAACAAACTCGCATAGTATCAGTTACTTTTTAACTCAAAATATATTCCCATGCCTTCCTCCTGTCCATAACCAAATCTTTTCCAATCTGGACTTAATATTTACTTTCCCTCCTTTTTTCTTAAGGAAAGGAAAAAACTAAGATGCCTATCTTGGTCCTGTCTTGAATGACAGCTAAAAACACTACAATTTGTTCTACTTTTACAGTTTTTTACAACTTCTATCGACATTCTATCAAAAAATCAACACTAGAACATATATAATAAGTTCAAACAGTACTACAGGCGCCTAGTACAATATTTGACCACCAGACTGCGTATCCAAGCGTGACAGTTCTCAACTATCCTTTTAAAACGAGGCTCTTTTTTTGAAAGAACCACGCGTAAGGCATCAGATGTATGTAAGCGATTTCTGGCTTTTGTTTTGTGCAAAAGTGATGAAAAACTCATTTCACAAAGGTAAATGGTGGCAAATAGTAAAAGTGTCTCTAATGCTGCTTTTGCCAATTCTGGATAAAGTTCTAACAGAGTATATCAGAACTGTAAGTCCAGTTTTTCAAATTCCATTTCAATACGTGCATTAGCTCGTATTGCGATTCGATCGTCTTTTAATAAAACGTTGTCGTCCATTGAATTTAGGTCAAACAAAAATGGATTGAGTATCCATCTATTAATTTTGCCTATATATCCCGTGGAAAAGTATCTATCAAATGATTCATTCAATTGGTGGAGGTGTAATTTTATTTCGGGTATAATTGTTGTTTTTTCATTTTCCAAAACAATTGAATCCAGAAAAGGAAAATTTGCTAAATTCCCATTATCAACTCGACGTCTCTAAAGTTTTAATTTTTCATTAAATTTGAAATTTATTGAAAAATACCACATTAGACTGTTGCCAGTCTGTGCGTGGCTCATCGATACAACAATATATAATATTTTCTGAATACAATTGACTGATTTTTTTTTTTATACAATTATAATACAATTATATAATTAATTTTTTATGCAATACATATACAGTTTATATAATTAATATAATTAATGTGTCACATTTACAAGTTACTTTTGCAAAAGCGTTTCGCCCATTTATTATTACAGAACGAACATCAGATGATGTTCGTTCTGTCCAATTCTATACCTACACTTTGCAAAAATGCTTGAAAATTATTATGTAGTGTGGGAATTAAATATACAAAGTACTTCTGACCAATATTTTTATACATTTTAGGTGCCTTGGCCACTAATTTATTTCTGGTTCTGTAATCATGTGTGAAATATGTAATCTCTTGAGGATATTTTTTAATGCATTTCAATATTGTTAAGACATATAGTTGATTTATATTTAAAACCGGTGAATCTTTCAGTGGGGTAACGCATAGATTTTTTATGTATTAATTTTAAGATAATTTTCTGTATTATTTTGATTTTTTGTAAATGCGTTTCAGCAGCGTCACCTCAAGCTATCAGCCCGTACGAAAGAAGAGATTGTACTAGTCCGTAATAAAATGTATATAAAATTTTAAGTGGCATAAAATCCCTCAGTTTTTTAAATAAATGAAAAGTTTTTCTAGCATTTTTGCAAAGGTACGATATATGCTCATCCCATCTCATATTTTTATCTATATATATTCCAAGATATTTGTTTTTTTCAGTTTTAAATATTTTACAATCACATGTACAATTATTATCTACTATACCACTATCTATATGCAAAGTTAAATAATCAAAATTTGGTTGGGTATTGTTATATATAGAAAATTGTACAAACAATGTTTTCTTTTCATTTAGTGCACATTATTATTTAACCAAAATGTTATTAAACGCAAATCATGTTCCGCCATTTTTCTAACATCGTTCCAGGTATTGGCCTCTATACATAAAACTGTATCTAGAGGAAATCTAGAGGTATCTAGAAAACTAAATGAGGCGAATGCTTCAATAGCTGTTATTATGTTCTTACTAAATCCTTGCATTGATGTACTTAATTTATTCTGGTGGTTAAATATATTTGCTAAGTAGGCTAGCCGAAGTATTGCGTCTCTATTTCTAAAAGCTTCCAGTAAATCACTATTTTGGTTACTAATAAACTATATAATTTCTTCGCGCAATTCAAAAAGCCTGGTCTGGTTTCAGTCATAGGAGCGGAGAAGAAGACAATGAGGCATATTTCTCATAAGTGGTTAGGCGGTAATTTTCATTAAAAATTTAGAAACTTCTCTCACACCCCTAGAAATGCTCTCTTGAACCCCCGGTTAAGAACCACTGCTTTGTACTATGCTTCTTCTATGTATTTATTATAAATGAAGCTTAAGATCGCAAACTGGCTCCACCATTGCATGAAACCCTAACGAAAATTGCCAACTACTTTTTTTTTTTTTTAATAATCTTTATTTAAGGCGGCGCACAACCCTTTAGTTCTCAATAGTTTCTTATACAAAACTAATAATCGGAAATAAAATTAATAACAATCTATATATCAAAATTTGCAGCGAAAAAAATTTGTAGAAAAAACTGCTATGTTATTGTAAATAAGCAAATTGCATTATAGACGCCATCTTGTAAACTAATCGACGCATATTTGCGTACGATGCGGCGAATTGTAGCTAAAGCTTCATTCTACAAAAAAGTTCTTAGCTATTTTGTTCTATTGTGAAAACTACTTATAGTTATTGTACTTGGTAGTCTATATTAGCCGCCATCTTGAATCTGCCGTGGTTCTCAAAATAGGTGTTACGGGTAAAAATGATTTAATTTTTGTGAAGAATACGTGTGCCAAGTGGCATTCCATTATCATCAAGTATAATATTTTTCGACGAGGGTTCTAAACTATAAGTAATCAAGTCGAAAAAAATGTTGACGTATTATTTGAGCATTTCTACACAAAACTATATAAATATAAAAGTTATTTGAAACCCATAAATAGAATTAAAAAATTACAGAAAAATGTTGCTCATGCCAATTATTAAGTTATTGAGGGATAATATTTTTACAATATATGTTTCTACAATTAAAAATATCATATTAGATAGATAAAAATTCGGTGCAAAATTTGATGTATAGATTGATACTAATTTTATTTCAGATTGTTAGTTTTGTATAAAAAAATGGTTACATCTGGGGTTATACGCAGCCTTAATGACGCTTCAATAACATGATTTTTAGCGAAAGTTTTTCTTCATTTAGGAAGTTGATCAGATTGGTGGTTGAAATGTTATTGTTCTGGAGTGGTTCTTTAAAGGTATTTGATATTTTGTATTTGATTCGACTGGTGCAATATTTAGGACAATCTATCACTATGTGTTCCACTGTTAGAGGTGTATTACACTGTGTGCAGATTGTGGGTTCACTTCGTGCAAGTAGGTGTTCATGTGTCATTTTAGTGTGCCCAATTCTCAATCTAGTGAGCATGGTTTGTTGTTTCCTGTTTCTGTCCAAGTTCCATATACTTGTGTCTTCTTTAACTTGGCGCAGTTTATTGTTGAAGACATTTGTCCATAGATAGTTTTGGTATATTTTTGCCTTTTCTCTAATTATTCTTTTGAAGTCTTTTGCGGGTGTTGCGATGTTCCTGAGTGGAGCGTTTTTGCTGTTTTTTGCCGTGCTGTCTGCAAGTTCATTGCCTGGAATTCCAGCGTGACTGGGAATCCAAACAATTGTTACGTTCACGTCTCGTGTGGATTTGGTATGGTGGACCATTTTCTGGATTGTTCGCACACTTTCCAATCTGCTTTTTGGATTTAGTATCTCGGTTGCTGCTACCAGGGAATCAGTGCAGATGGCAAAATGGGTATTTTCTTCAGATGTGCATATTTAACAGCCTCATATATGCTTTCAACTTCAGCGGTGTTTATGGAAACTGTGTATGGAAGTTGGTAGCTTTTTACAGTGTTGCTGTGGATGTAGGCTATCTTGACTTCATTATTTCTTTTCCACCTACTTTAACAACAGTTAAAAATTAATCTTACGAGTGCACAGTAAATTTGTTTCGAATTGTCCTTCATATAATACACTTTTATTCATTGAATGTGTGGCTGAAAACACTTCATTCTCAAGTTTTTTTGAAGCAGCTGACAACCTGAAGTTATCAATAAATTTAAAGTCGCTCGAACGAACATTATTATAAACCAATAAAGTACAATAGGGATATTTTATGTTTAAATGGACAGCGATATGGTGACAATGAACATGGTTTGGCTTACTGACGAAATGTTTGCATTGTTAACTCTCAAGAGGTTATATTTTATGGAGTTTTACTTGAATGAACTTAAATTTGACATCAATGGAAGATATATTTCAGTACTTAGATACTTATGACTCTATGCTCTTATCGACTAGAAAACATGGAAGTTGATAAGATAATCAGCGAAATATTTGTGTGAATATTTGCATATAATAATAACAAAAATGGGTGGATACTTCCTTAAATAATTGTATAAATAATGAAATTCCTCCACTGCCGGTTTTAATTTTAACATCACAACTGATTTCGACCACAGAACAATATGGTTAATTGAAATTTCTGACGCACTGCATCAAAGGCTATTTACGCCTACACAACTCAATAAAAAATTGATGTGAAGTGTGAATTTTCATACATTTCAGGGTTTCGCAGGTATTTAGTAAGTGAATGATGATTATTTGGAATGCCAAAACAAATTTTATGTTAAAATATCTTTTTGTTAATTTTAATTCGAATGCCTAATACCATTATTTAGGTTTCTAAATATATGCAGTATTTTTTATATAGCAAGGTTCATTAAAATTTTGAACCTATGGCTTCCATTAGTTATTTTAAGTCATAAGTTCCGCCCGTCTGACTTCGTATATATTGTAACAGAATTAAATTATAATTTCAATACTTGCCACTGGTTATTAAATTTACGCTTTTAAATTAAATGCAACATTTGCCCAAATATAACTAGAATTTTGTCAAAATAATTAAAACAAAATAAAAATGCAAAAAAAAAACAAAAAATAAAATTGTGACAGGAAGCGAGATATCTAACCACTACACCATGAAGGCAAACTGGTTTACTGTCTTACATAACATATTAAATATTTATGTCGTCAATAAAAAAACACAAAAAAATTTATGTGAAGTGTGAATATTCACACATTTCAGGGTTTCACAGGTATATAATAAGTGAAGACGGTATGCTGAGCGTGTAGGACAAATTTTACTTTGTAGTAATCACGGCAAAATGAACGATAGTTTTAAAATAATTTATCGTCTGTTAATCATATAATAAGAGTGATTATTAAATTTACGCTCTTAAAAATTAAATACAACATTTGTCAAAATATAACTATAATTTTGACAAAATAATTTCAACATAATAAAAATGCAAAAAAAATACAGAAAAATTAAATTCACTCCGTACTCGAACTCGAAACCCTTCGTTTTCCAGCGAATTTTAGCTTACGACACCAGTGCTCTAACCCATTATGCTATCGCACGCCTTGCGTGTGAGTGTCTTACATTGGTATAACTTTTGTACTTTGTGAACCAAAAACCACAAAAAATGCGTTATTTTCCGAAAACATAATCTGATCAAAAATTCCTGTTGTACTATTTCGGTTCACACCAATATACATTACTTAGAATTTTTTTAGATTTTTAGTTTAAACCATCTGGGCTACAGGGTGTGGGACAAAAATTTTTTTGCACAATTTTGGCTAAAATCGCATCAAAATAATTTATTTTGCAAAAATAAAAATTTGATCGTTAATCCACGTACTAAGGGCTTTCATTTGATACCCTACTCAGAATTAAAAAAAAAAATAATTTGAGCTTTTTACTGTTTTTAAATGAAAATTTTACACTAAAATTTTAACTTTATGAATTTTTTGCTTTGTAAGGTTATTCCAGCTAGTGTTGTAATTTTTTTCTCTAATTTCCAACATTCTAGCACTTAATATCTTTAAATAATGTGTACTCAATTCTGACTAATCCAACATATAATTATAACTCATAAAACATTTAAAATATAATTTTTTCCGTTCTGAACAAATACTTATGCCCTTAAATCTTTCTTTAAATACATTGTCAGCTAATACAAAATTGATTACTAAGAAATTTTGCAAAATTTCTGCTCAAAGTACCCAATTGCCTGTTATTAAGTCGGTGTCTTTATAAAGATATATATAAATCTTCTGTCAGCAGTTGAAAAAATCTGTCAATTCACTATTTTATGAAATAGCGCAGGTAGAAATTAAAAGAAAAAGGTCAGGAATGACCATGAATTGGGAAGAAAAGATCGCTTTGTGAAAATAAAATAATAATACACGAAAAAAACTGTTTTCAAAAAAGTAGGCAAAGAAATGTAATTAAGAAGGTTTTATAAACAAGAAAATTGTTAACTTCTTCAATAAAAATTTATAATGTTGTTACATATAAATATACAAAATAGGTGTAAAGATCCAGCAGAATGGAGAATTTCTCTTAGTATGACCAAAAGTGACCAAAAAGATTACATATAAAGCCTCGTTTATATTAGGTCCATAACTTAAACGTAGCGCATCTACGTAAGGTGAATCAAAGGTGTATCACTGTTCTGCTTACAATATGAATATCTGTTTATAATAATAATAATAATAATAATTTATTAAAACCAAAAAATGTACATTTGCACAATGGATACGTCAAAATATCATATATAATACAAACGAACAGAATAACAATAACAATAATGCAGGTAATAGAGGATTACATATTTATAATCATTTCCTGCATATATTGCAGAATTCTTCCATGTTATATATAGCATGCTCAAGAAGTAAGTTTTTGAGATTATTTTTAAATTTTTTAATGTTTTCAGTGCATTTATATTTGTCAGGTAACATATTAAACAAATATAAACCAACAGAATTATATGTATTTTTTATAAACTCTAGTCTATGTCTAGGAGTACGAAACTTACTACGATTTCGAGTGTAGTACCCATGAACATCAGAATTAGTTTGCAAAGTATGTTTTGATTTGTATGTATAGCAGAGTACCTCTATTATGAACATACTGGGCAGTGTTAAGATCTTATATTCAGTAAAATAATCCCTACAGGAAGTTCTAGTATTTATTCCAGCAATGCATCGTATTATCCTTTTTTGAGCAATGAAGACGTCATTAGATAATTTTATTGAACCCCAAAAACAAATTCCATACAATAAAATGGGATGTACATGGCCAAAATAAAATGTTTTTAAGTAGTTGAAATTAACATGACTTTTTAAAGATCTGATTTGAAAGCATAATATATTTAATTTGCTGATGAGACTTTGACAGTGATAAGACCAATTCAAGTTCTCATCAATTGATAAACCTAGAAACTTTGTATTGTTTACCTTAGTGATTTCTTTGGTACCAACATTTAATTTAATATCTGGTAAGTTTTTATTATTAATAATATGAAAATGTAAGAAGTTAGTTTTTTCGAAATTAAGATACAACTTATTAAATGCAAACCAATTATTCATATCATGTAGTAATTTGTTAGCTTTTTCTTGTATTTCTCCACTATTTTGTCCACATATCAGGGCCGAAGTATCGTCAGCGTACATAGTTACGAAAGAGTTTACAAAAAAGAACAAGTCATTTACAAAAAGTAAAAATAAAATTGGACCTAACACCGATCCTTGAGGCACACCAATATTTATGGGTAAAAAATGAGATATAGCATTTTTCATTGTACCATTGCCTGATTTGTATGAAATTTTAACAAATTGCGATGTATTAGATAAGTATGAGGAGAACCAGTCACTGGCAACTCCACGAATTCCATAGCAATTAAGTTTTTTTATTAAAATTTCATGACTTACACAATCAAAGGCACGGCTTAAATCACAGAAAATTCCAACAGGTTTTTCTCCCTTGTCAAGCAAATCATAAACTTCATTTAAGAATTCACTAATAGCTGTTATTGTTGACCGTTCAGACATAAATCCGTGTTGACTATCGTTTATAATATTGTGCTTTTCCAAATAATTTAACAACCTATTTAACATCGCATATTCAAAAATTTTTGCAAAGCTAGAAGAGAGAGATATTGGTCTATAGTTATAGACATTATTAGCACAGCCTTTTTTTTGTATTGGAATAACACATGATGTTTTTAGAGAAGTAGGAAAAGTTCCTTTTTCAAAAGATAAATTTATTAAGTAAGTGAGAGGACTAACTAGATCAGTAGAAAGTAATTTCAAAATCTTACTTGAAACATCATCTGGACCTGCTGATGATTTATTATTTAATTTATTAAATAAACCAAGTACTTCATGTTCAGTGTAAGGAATAAGATAGAAACTGTTAACAACTGTAGGGAATTTATCATACATTATTCCAGAGGAAGTCCCACAAGATAATAAAGAAATGACTTCATATGGAGCATTTTGAAAATAATTGTTAAATATATTAGCAATAGAATTAGGATCGCTAACTAAGTTTTCATTTACTGTTAATGAAATATTTTTATGTTCTGAAGTTTTTTTAGTAATTTCAGATATGATTTGCCAGACAGTTTTACATTTATTATTAGATGTTTCAATTCTAGTTTCATAGTACAATTTTTTACTTTGCACACAAAGTTTATGATGTTCTCTTTTTTTAGCTAGATATAAGTCCCTAAAGATAGGGAAATCACGTTGAATGTAATACCAATTATGAACTGCTTCACTAGAACGTTTGACATTTTCAGTAATCCATTTACTTTTATTACGGTTTTTGACAAATGTACGAGTAGCATATGGACATAATGAATTAAAATAGTATAGAAAAGTATCATAAAAATGTGAGAAAGCTTCATTTAAATCATGAAAACTTGAAAGAACATCCCAATTTTCTTTTTGGAGAGCCTGATGTATCATAAATATGTTTTGTTCACTAAAATTTCGTTTAGTTAAAGATTCTATATTTTGAGCTTCATTTTCAAAATTTAAAGTAAAATTAACATATCTGTGATCCGAAACAGAACATTCTTCGACATTACAGTAATATAAAAAAACAGTAATATAAAAATAAACAGACAATATAAAACTGCTTCTATGAAAACTAATGATTACTACTAGGGTTGCCTTTTATATTTTGGGATTGCGCTGAACTAGTGCTGCCATCTGGCAACTGACGCTTCTATCGTAAAGTTTGACATTTTTGACGGTATACGTACTCAGAACGTTTTGACGTACGAGCGCTATTTGTCTAGTTTACAGTAACATCTCGGCTAAAAATGGAATTAAATCGTAAACATTTTCGAGCGATAATTTTTTACCACTTTCGACGTGGATTAACCCAACAACAGTGCATCGATGAACTTAATTCGACTTTTGGAGATGAAGCACCATCAAGGACTAATGTTTATCGATGGTTTGCCGATTTCAATCGTGGTCGTATTTGCTTAAGGATGATTTTCGTGAAGGTTGTCCAAAATTGGTTGTTTTTTCGGAAAATATTGATGCTGTGCGTGAACTGATACTGCAAGATCGTCATATGACTTATCGTGAGATTGAGGTATCCTTTGGCATTAGTGGGACCAGCATACATACACTATTGCATGAAAATTTGGCCGTTAAAAAGGTTTATTCGCGTTGGATTCCACATATTTTGACATATGACATATTTTAATTCGAAAATTGGTTCAAACGCATACAAAAGTGTATTGACCTTCACGGAGAATATTTTGAAAAACAATAAAGCCACTTTTGTTGATAAATACCACGTCGATCAATAAGTCTCCGGTATAACTAAGAAAAACAATTTTTTTTTTTAGAAATTCGACTTTTTTAATTAACATACTCTCCTTCAAGAGTGATGCATTCATTCAAACGCTCCTAAAATTAAAAAAATTAAAATTAATTAATTAATTTAAATTCGGCATATAAATCAGTAATAGTCGATTTGCCTGGTGCAGAGTCTATATAACGCTTATCAAGCCACTGTTTGGCTTCAACAGTATTTTTTCCCATCAAAAAACAATGTTTAATCAACACACGAAATTCTTTTTTATCCATTCTTTTGAAAATTACTAAAACCAATGTAACCTCTAAACTAATTGTCAGAATGTCATGAAATTTTCACACGTATCGTTTGAAGGTTGGTACTATCCAAAAATCATATGGGTCTGTCAACAGTATTGCCATATATATGTCAGACCGGAGACTTATTGAATGAAGTGTTAATTGTTTTTTATCTCAAATCCCGAAATATAAAAGAAACCCTGGTAATAATAAAAAAAAAAAAAATGGGTGGACAATTTCTTAAATTATTGTATAAATAATAAAATTCCTCCGCGCTATATAATACAATATAGAGGTATCGCAAATCGTCAACTGCTATTTTATAACGGTAATATTTCTCTGATATTTTTATGACGTACCATCTTAAAATTTAAGCTTATTATGAAGATTTTCTTCAACTAATGTTCTTTGGAAAGCGGCAGAGATCAAAGTTATAAAAATGACCTTTCCAAACTTATATTCAAATTTAGCTGGACCTAATACATCCCACAAATTCAAACTTATGATTTTATAACCCCAATATTTTACATTTATTACCCCCAATAAGTCTCTTAAAGTGAACCCCTGCTTATCCTTTACTGACAAAATTCTCGTTTTCGAAATGACTTAATGACTTAGCCATCCTTGTAATTCTTTAAATGTTATTATGGTTTTATGAGTTAATGGTTCTATGGGGTTTTGGCCACAGTACTGAAGAGGTTTTCCAATAAAAGAAATATGTCGGTGTTTTGCAGATATTTTTGTAAAACGATGATTCACGATGATTCGACTAATCTGTAGTTGGAATTTTATGGATGGAGCAAAATTGCAAATTGAAATGATACACTTTTTTCCAGAATTTGTGTTTTTTATAGAAGCAAAATTATTTTTATTCACTGTGTTAAAAAATATTGATTTCATTTCGTTTAAAAAAAAAATCAGCTGTGGTCACCACAGGACCGACCGCCATATAAAGTATTTTATATAAGTATATAAAATAGACCGGGAGCTCATGACAGTTTTTGGTCTCCGATTTCATACAGCATGCCTTTTGGAGGAGAGAATATTTACCCTGTGACAACAAAAAAGGGATGGTACTAAACCCCTGCACGCTTTCCGGTCATTAGAAAAATTGCATTTCCACTTAAACACAAAATTTTTGTGCTTTTCTCTGATTTAATATTGCTTGCCCTTTTATCAAAAGAAAGTTATAACAAATTTAAAGTCTTTTAAATATATGCATGCGATTCGGAGGGTCCCAAAGGGCTCAAACGGTCATGTGATCTTGTAATGAAAAAATATGATTTTCCGCGTTTTCATACAGTATGCCTATAATTAAAAGACTTTAAATTTGTTATAACTTTCTTTTGACAAAAGGGCAAGCAATATTAAATCAGAGAAAAACATTCATTTTGTGCAAGTGGAAATGCAATTTTCCCTATGACCGGAAAGCGTGCAGGGGTTTAGTACCATCCCTTTTTTGTTGTCACAGGGTAAATATTCTCTCCTCCAAAAGGCATGCTGTATGAAATCGGAGACCAAAAATGTCATGAGCTCCCGGTCTAAAATACATTCTAGCAGCAGAGTAGAAATAACTTGGCCTAATATTTTCTAACAGAGATATTATTTATCATGACCATGGAAACGTTACATATAAGTATGAAAAAATTGAGATTTTACAAATATTATTCGAAATTTTTCGTTTTATCAAAAATCGTCTCAAATAAAAGTTATTAATTATTGCTTTTATAGCAACTATTGTTCAATAAATTTTTTTCGAAATATTTTTCTGTTGTGAAATATTCACAAAAATCTTAAAATCGACACGAGTATACTCCCATTTCTAGTCAACCGCTTTTTACCAAAAGTTGATCAACTCGTGCCATTGATGGCAGAAGCTTAAATATGAAGTTTCATAAAAATCCTTTCAGCCGAATTTGCTCTGTACGTGTACACAGACAGACGGACAGACAGACGGACAGACAGACAGACGGACGGACAAACAGACCGACAGACATCATGCTAAAAATAGTCAAAACGTTATGTAGGGACCTCAATTCGTGGAGATCCATCGAAATCCTGAAATGTCAAAATCGGTATCATTACAATACCTCCCTTATATATGTTGTCGGTCGGTAAAAATATGTGAAGTGTGAATTTTCACACATTTCAGGGTTTTGTAGGTAATTGAAAAGTGTAAGAAGCCAAACGAGGCTAAGGCTCAGCGGGAGGCCAAAGCTCGGCATGGGCATGAGCCAATAATGATGATGATGATGATGATTAAGAAGCCAATAGAAAGCTGGATGTTAAAAATCAATATTTATTTTACAATCACATTAAAATCAACAATTTTTTGATATAAAACATTATTTTTAACTAAATTAAATAATTTGCGCTTTCATCACAATAAAATACAAATTAAAAAATCCTAAAAATTTTTCTGCTTCTATTTCGTATCTAAGTCTTTATTAAATGAATAAGAACTATATTGATAAATGGCTTAATTTTTTTCAATGTCAGAAACGTATTTCAGACAGACAAACAGACTCATGGGTGAAGTAGTAAGGTTTTTTTGGCCATACCTACAATATCCTACAAACTAGCGAATTAAGAGTACTTCTTCTTCTTCCGCTTTTCCCTGTAGTATGTTGCGATCATTTAAGGATCTCTGTTCTTAATTCTTCTCTGCCATTATGTCCTGTTCTGTGTATCTCCCTCGTTCAGTCCCTTCTCACCCAAGTCCTGTAAGATACATTCCTTCCACCTTCTCTAAGGTATTCCTCTACCTTATCAGAATAATATTATATTATTAATAATAAAAATTATATTTTAGCGAGATTTTTCTACATTTTCTGTTTATATTTTAATCCTTGCTATCTTTATGTAAGTAAAACTTTTTTCAAAAAGAACAAAAGTCTGTGGGCAGGCTGAAATCTTCTTCCGTGCCAGGTTCGTCACGCGAGCCGTAGTTTGGGGACCCCTGTTCAAAATTACAAGCAGCAAAGTTAAATTAGATACTGTCTACATTATCATAATTTATAACGCTTATCCCCTTAACACGCCGAGTTGTTTTGAATACGCAAGATAAAAACTGGACTATCCTTACTTTGGTCTTGCTCCTTTTAACAAGAAATAATTCTAAATAGTTATGTATGTATTGTAGGTAATAGGCTCTAAACACATGGAAAGTTGGAAACAAGAGCAAAATCTCTTTTCGTGACTCAACGTGAACAGCTATTGCCAATTATCGAAGTCCACAGTAAATCCCAGGCAGGGCTGTCCAACGAAACACCCAACAATACCTTGTTATTTTAAACCAGTTCAAGAGTATGGCACTGCAGTTATTTCAGCCTTGTTATTTTTGCTTATAATTGTAGGGTCCATAGTTATGTGGTGAATTTTTTTCAGGTACGTTTATTTTAGAGATTTACCTGTCAGAGTGTCAGGATTTTTAGAAGAGATTTGTGATTTTAAATTGGGATAGGGGATTGATCTTTTTGGAGGCTTGGGCAATAAATTAAAATAAATATTGATTTTTAAAATGTCTTTTTCTAATAATAACAACTTATAAAAATATAGCAAAATTGAAATACTATATTCAGTATTTATTGTGGAGTATTTCAGTAAAATATATACCGAGATAATTTAGGAAAAAATCTGGCAGCAGCCATGAAAATTCTTGACATGTGATATATAATCTATACCTTTAAAAGGAACTTAAATAATATCTTTGAAATTATTTTGCAATGGTCCAATATTAATGCGGACACCTTTATTTTGGACGTTTGCCATTGCTGATAGTACTAGGCTAGAATAGTACAATATAATGAGTATTAGTATCAAAAAGATATAATACTTCAAGAGTTATATAAAAAATAAATTCGAACGTTTCGGAAACTGCTCAACAATCTGTTTCCGTCTCATCACTTCCCGTGATCGCTGAAGATCACTGAATCTATTTTAGAATGTAATTTTCAGAAATTAACAGAATAATAAAAAGATTATACAAATCTTTTGCTAAGAGTGTCAAAAGTTAATCTAAAACCCACCACAGTATTACTTTTCTGAGGTTATGTTGTTCAGCTGGTCCTAATACATCACCACAAATCCAAATTTTAAAATTATCATTTTATTACCCCAATATTTTATATTTATAACCCTCAATAAATTCCTTTAAAATTTTCTACCTGCTCTTTAACTGGAAAAAATTTCATTTACTTTGGTAAATTAGTTAATGACCCACCCATCCTTGTAATCTGCTAATTTTTGTATTTATGGTGAAAATATTTATGGTTTTATTAGTTAACGGCTCTATGGGGGTTTTAACCACCGTCAGTATTTGCTTTCCCCATGGGTGAAATGTCGGCGATGGTAAACGAAATTCTTGGAAAATTATGGTAGGATATGACTTTGCAAAACGTCAAAAATGTTTTTAAAATTCTATGGTAAAAGTTAAATGAATAGTTTTATTTTGTAAAATTTAGAAATGTCAGATGTTGATTTTTGACATTTTAGAAAGTTGTGGTTTTAGGTTAAATATTATACAGGGTGGTTGAAGGTACATTAAAAAGTACCAAGTTAAAAGGGCACTTTATTACTTTTTATTTATTTTTTTTTCTTGTATGCGCGTTTTAGATGGTATAAAACATTTTTTCAAAATATAAGTTATGAGCCCCCCTAGGTGCTCCAAAAACATGTAGTTGTTACGCGTTTTTATTAAAATAGAAGTGAGGACTTTTACTTGTATTAGAGACGAGGACCTTTTTTTGTCATCACTTGTATTTTAGAAGTGATGACCTCTTTTTAGGGTTTTGTAGGTACGACCAAAAAACTCTTATACCGTCATTTTGTCGTCTGTCTGTCTGTCTGTCTGTCTGTATGTCTGTTCGGTAAAAATTGTAGCCAAAGGGCTAAACCTAGAGAGTTGACATTTGGCATGCTTATACAACTCTTTGATCCGCACATAGCAAAAATACTAAAACATCTAAAAAACATATACCCCTGAAAATATAAACAAATATGTGTTCATCGAAAAAAAATATATATTTTTTAAAATTCTGAGTAGGGTATCAAATGAAAGCCCGTACGTAGCCAGTACGTGGATTAACGATCAAAATTTTGTTTTTGCAAAGAAAAAAATATTTTGACACGATTTTTGCCAAAATTGTGCAAAAAAATATATTGTCCAACACCCTGTCGCCCAGATGGTTTAAACTAAAAATTTGAAAAAATTCTAAGTAATATATATTGGTTTGAACCGGAATAGTACAACAGGAATTTTTGATCAGATTATGTTTTCGGAAAATAACGCATTTTTTGTGTTTTTTTGGTTGACGATGTAAAATATTTAATATGTTTTGTAACACAGTAAACAAAAAAGCTTTCATAGTCTAGTGGTTAGCATTATCGCTTCCTAAATTGGAAACTAGAGTTCGTTTCCAGATCAAATTTTTATTTTTGCAAAATAAATTATTTTGAAGCGAATTATTTTGAGAATTTTTGTCCCACACCCTGTAGCCCAGATGGTTTAAACTAAAAATCTGAAAAAATTCTAAGTAATGTACATTGGTGTGAACCGGAATAGTACAACAGGAATTTTTGATCAGATTATGTTTTTGGAAAAAAACGCATTTTTTGCTAATAATGTACACAAGTTATAGCTTTGTAACACGCTACACTGGAACGTGTATGCTGGTGTAGTGGTTTTTGACGCTGGTTTTTCACCCAAGTAACTAGATCCGAAAGGGATCGAACACTGCGAGAAGAGACAATATTATTTTTTGTTTTTTTTTAAATTTTTATATTGTTTAAATTATTTTTTCAAAATTCTAGTTATATTTTGGCAAATGTTGCATTTAATTTTTAAAAGCGTAAATTTAATAACCAGTGGAAATTGTTTAAATTATAATTTAATTCTGTTTCAATGTACACGAAATCAGAGGGGCGAAACTTATAACAACCAATGGAAGCCATAGGCGCAATTTTTAAAATTCTTAATGCGTCTTGCTATATAAAAAAAATACTGCACATATTTAGAAACCTAAATAATGGTATTAGGCGTTCGAATTAAAATTAACAAAAAAAAATATTTTAATATAAAATTTGTTTTCGCATCCAAAATAATCATCATTCACTTACTAAATACCTGCAAAACCCTGAAATGTGTGAAAATTCACACTTCACATCAATTTTTTTGTCATCATTTGTATATTAGAGGTGAGAAACTATGTTAAGGTTATCACTTGTAGTTTAGAAGTGAGAACATTTTTTATAGTTTAAATAATTTCGTCTTCTAAGCTCCCCCCCAAGAACAATTCTTGAGTGCGCGCCAGGTGAAACAATATCTCAATTTTAAATTTTATGTGACAAATCATGCTTTAAATGTTACCTCCTCATATATACTATATTTGTACTTTTTAAAATATCCAACAATATGGCTTTTTTTACTTGCTAAATACCTACAAAATCCTGAAATGTGTGGAAATTTACACTACACACCAATTTTTTTATTAAAATTACCTGACGCAGTTTCCGATATTTTTTCGACCAATCGTATCTATAAAATAGAATAGGACATAATACGTCACTGTGGATTAAATTATCCCTGTTCGTTAAGGCATTATCGGTTACTTCACGGTCATTATAGTATAATGAGCGACGTAACTATACCACCTTACAAGAATGACTGGTAAAAAAACACCACAAAAACCAAGTTTTTACACTACATTGATAGAATATACTGTTATACAACACACTGAAAATGAAAACACATCACAAAGGTTTCAAAAACAATGACAATAGTGAAATCAGTAAGTATCCCTTTCAAGTAAGTTGAAAATATTTCTTCATTCCGATACAGTCAATCAAGTAATATATTAACTGTAATAGTATCTTAATATCACGATTGATATTGAGAATTTTATTGTACGATTGTAGTCAGTGGAGAAGCCGTCGCGCTTCTATTATATTGAATTTTTACACTTTTTACAAGTTTGATGTACGTTTGTACCTTTTCATAAGCGTCCCCGTTTTGCTCATAAGTTATATGTAGCTGCACATATTTAAATGTCTTTATTGTACTACTCAAAGAAAAATAGTTATTTATTGAACTCTTATATAAGATGTATTGTGATAGAGAAAAGTTATGCTGCGTACCAAAACATTTTGCATTCATAAGAGAGTCATAATGAAACCGAATTGAGTGTTATAATAAGTTTCATTATGACACTAAACATTTTGTTTCAGAAAATTAATGAAATTTGTACATGAACCTGCAATTTTTACTAAATAAAAAATTGAACTGAAGTGTAAATTTACAGGGTTACAAACATTGCAGGGTTTCGCAGGTATATAAGAAGTGAAGGCGGCATGCTGAGTGTGTAGGACAAATTTTGCTTTGTAGTAATCACGGCAAAATGAACGATATTTTTAAAATAATTTATCGTCTGTTAATCTAAGAGCTTTAAAAACAAATTATATGTTAAAATATTTTTTTGTTAATTTTAATTCGAATACCTACCATTATTTAGGTTTCTAAATATGTACAGTATTTTATTTTTATATAGCAAGGTTCATTAAGATTTGGAAAATTGCGTTTATGGTTGTTTTAGTCATATACTCCGCCCCTCTGGTTTCGTATACATGACACATATAATTCCAACAATTCCAACTGGTTATTAAATTTACGCTCTTAAAAATTAGATGCAACATTTGCCAAAATATAACTAGAATTTTGAAAAAATAAATTGAACAAAATTAAAGGACATAAAACAAAAAATTAAATTGTTTCCACTGCCCGGGAGCGAACCCTAGTTTGCTGCGTAGCATGCGAGCAAGCTAAGCATTAGACCAGGATACGCCTTTTAGTATAGTGTGTCACATAACTATAACTTTTATACATCGTCAACCAAAAAACACAAAAAATGCTTTTTTTTCCATAAACATAATCTGATCAAAAATTCCTGTTGCACTATTCCGGTTCACACCATTGTACATTACTTAGAATTTTTTCAGATTTTTAATTTAAACCATCTACAGGGTGTGGGACAATTTTTTTTTGCACATTATTGGCAAAAATCGCGTCAAAATAATTCTATTTTGCAAAAATAAAATTTTCATCGTTAATCCACGTACTAAGGGCTTTCATTTGATACCCTACTAAGAATTAAAAAAAAAAAAATCGGTGAGCACATATTTGTTTATATTTTTAGGGGGGTATGTTTTTTAAATGTTTTAGTATTTTAACCAATGTGCGGGTCAGAGAGTTGTATAAGCAAACCTAGATTTACCCTAAAAATAGTATAAATAAGTAAAAATAGTAAAAAAGGAAATACTAGTGGTTATTGACCCAGCAAACATTTTTATACGGGTGTCCCCGTGGCCGTTAGCAGGCCCATTGCTGTATCAATTGCCGGCCAAGCAGCGGTAAAGTGCAAAATAATCGCATTAGTTGCAAGATTTATTTCTGACGGACCAGTGCTTATATTATACCCGCTCTCTAGTATTTCAAATGTAACATATGTATATTTACCTTATACTTACCCAGTATTAAAATAAATTAATGGTTAGGTGCAAAATAAATACTCATTTGGCCATTTCACCATCGTTGAATAAATTTATTTAACAAATAAAGTTGACAATATCTCATCGGTTTTAAACTATTAATGAAGAAATTAACGTTGCTGTCAATAGAATGGTGCGATATTGTCAACTTTATTCGTTGAATAAATTTATTCAACGATGGTGAAACAAAAGTAAAATGTAACATATTAACAAAAATAAGGAGTGCTCATAAAATGCTGGTAAAGTACTTCGTATAGGAGGAGTGCGAAATACAAATTTGAAGTATATTATTAATACTGGCGTTGCACAAACTTTTAGTGCCAGCAATTTACCAACAGAAAAAGCAGTTTGCCGGCATTCGGCCGATGGTTGAATGTTTGCTGGGGAGCTTTATAAATTTAACATGTATGTGTGTTGTAATTTTTAAGGAACAGCTGTATCATATCAAATATCTACCCCCCTTTTATCCCTTACTGGGTACTGCAAAACGCGCGTAGTTTGCGTAATCTTGTATACATTTACAAGTAGCATAGATTTTATACATGATTTAATATTGCCAGTTTGAATAAAATATATTATTTATGTATTAAAAAGCAAATTGTATTTCTCTTAATTAGGCATAATAATCATAAATCATTAGCAATTCCATAAAGAGAGATATTTACTGAGAGTTATGAGTTTGTTCATTGTCAACTATCAATTATAATAAACTCATATGAAATCTAATCACGTATTACTTATTATTTGTTCATGAAACTCATAACTCTGGGATGACCATAAAATATTAATATTGAAAAGAACATACGCACCAAAACACGTACTCTGTTTTTGTTTTTAATAAACGAAAAAAATATATAAAACGTTTATTATCGGTGGACAGATCAATAGACCAGTGCTTTCTAACCGATGTATCGCGACACCTTGGTGTGTCACGAATAGAGTTGCGAATTAACTGCTCACTATGACCTGGAGACAAAAAAAAAAATTTGACGTTAAGTGTGAATTTTCACACATTTCAGGATTTTGTAGGTATTTAGTCAGTGAATGATGATTATTATAAGGCCAAACGATGAATGCATGTCACTACATAACACAATTACAAGTGTTGGTTTTAAATCCTTTAAATCAATAGGTACGACAAGAAGGTTGCAGTTAGATTTTTTCTACCGTGTATCATATATCTCTAATAATACCATAATATATATTTTAACGCATTTTTTTTTATAATTGCAAAATTATCATTCAAATCCAGACCTGGCAACACTTCGGGCGATCTTTTGTCACGCAAGAGCATAACGCTTACAGAGACAGTGTTTATATTGTGACTATATGAAAAACTAACAGATGCTCTACTAGAAATTGAATCCCAGCAACCGGCCAGTTATTTATTTATTTTCCTATTTGATATTTGCAAAATAAATTTACGTACCTCTTCTCTATCCATAACAGAATGTATCCATGTATATACAATACTATTTTTTTTAATTTTAGCTAATATTAAACGAAAATTTTAATACTTGGCAAAATTTAGTCAAAATGAAATGTATTTCAAAAATCAATTACCGTTCCTTAATCTGCACTTAAAGAGCTTCCATTTAATAACCCCACAGTAAAATTTAAATAAATTAAAAAAAAAAATTCAATAACACAAAAACTGTAATATTTTCCAAAAACGAAATCGGATAAAAAATTCCTCTCTTAAGTTTCCTGTTCATAGCAATAAACATTGCTTAGAATTTTTTCAGATTTTTAATTTAACCCTTTAGGGTTAAAAGGTGCGGGACACTGATTTTCTAGTTTTTGGAAAAAATCGTATTAAAAAAAATATATAAACTACTTCCCGTTCCTTTATCTACGTCTTAAGAGCTTTCTTTTGATACCACACAATAATTTTTTTCGACGACAATAAAAAAACAGTATTTTGCGAAAAACCAATTTGATCAAAATTTCCTGCTGAACTATTCTAGTTCCCATCAATGTACATTATTGAGATATTTTTCAGATTTTTAGTTCAACTCTTCTGGGAGATAGGGTGGGGGACAACAGTTTTTTGCCATTATATTGACAAAAAACGTTCAGTATCAGAACTTCTGACAAATTTTTCTTAAGTAGTCACGTCCACATTTTCGCACTCCACATCAACGTCCACATTTTCGCACTACAAATCACCGTGCACAGATTCACTATTTTCACTACAGAAATTAGGAATTTCTTCAAAATCAAATGGTCGCCAAAGAGCCATGTTTTTAATGTATGCACCTATGAACGTTGAAAATTAAGTAACAAACAAGTATAACAATCCCTAAAATTTAGAAACAATAGAATAAATTTGGAAAATATCCTCAATGGTTTTTAAGAAACTTCAATTGAACTAGTGTTACATCTATTCGAATTAAATTTAAAATTCCCTTAATACCCCTTATATCCTTTTTACTGCAATAAATCCTAGGATTACTGCCATAAACCCATTACTGAATTGTGAAGCAATTTCATTTTGGAAATACTATAACAATGCTTACATATGAGTCTCAACTTAGCTAGCAAACAAGAATGAGAAGAAAATACTAGTATGTCAGCTTATCATGGAAATACGTATCTATTTTTAACATATCGTCAGGGAAATTAATAATTAAGACGAACCGGAATAACCGATGTATTAGTTAGAGCAAAATTTCTAAAATGATAATGGAATGGACATGTTATGCGTTCAACAGACGATAGATGAAGTAAGCAAGTTATGAGGTGGATACCTAGAGATGGACAGAAATACAAAAGCAGACGGTGAAGAATATAAATGGACGAGCTGAATCTATAGATATACTTTGAACAAGAAAAACAAGATTGGTTTCTGATGGCGAAAGCATTTGCCCTTAATGAGCTTATTATTATTTATATTTATTATTTGATATAACTTTTATTCTTAATGGTAAACTGTTCAGTTCCAAATATGTCAAACATAAATGGAATGGTAGTAAAAGTGTAACCCTTATAGATAATAATCGAATTTACAAAAAAGGTAGCTATAGAGGTCACGATTTTGTACGCTTGTCGCTTCAAATCAAATCATAACTCCATATTAATTCCATGAAAAGTGAAATTTTATAGATCTTATCAGAAAAAAATCGCATGCTACCATTCAAGATTAGACCCAATTAAATTAGTTCACTCCAACTGACACAGTTTAAGGTTAAAATTCGAATTCCTGAAATATTTTTAAATAATTTAAACTAATTAATAGACTAACAAGTAGAAAAAATTACGTTCTGGTCTAGCCTATTAGAAAAAACAGTAGTCAACTGAATACTGTTTTTCATCTGAGGCAATATTTAAATTTTCGTTGCTTTATAATAGCGAAAAACAGCTTCAAGTTTTTAATACTTAAAATTAGTACTTATTTATACAGGGACAATAGGACCAATCGAAAATTCACACTGACTACGTGGCTTTTAAATCTATGGTCGGAGGTCTAGAAACGGAGATTTTATTTTCGTTGCCTTCTTGGGTATTGGGAACCCATTTTTTTTTAATTATATATTTCTAGTATTTCAATGATATTTAGTTAGGCTATTCTTGTCCTTATAGCCTCCAATATTTTTATTCAAGCAGCAGATGTCTGATTTAAATACCAGAAACCTATTGTATAATCTAATTCAAATATTCTTCAAACGAAGACACGAATACCTAAGTCTGTATCTACATCGGTGGAATACAGAATTTTGAAAAATCCCAGCATGCTGGAATAATCTAACGGAATCAAATTTGAATTACCAATTATGATATCGCATGGCGAGCATGAAAACATATGCTCAGAGGTCCATGCTAAATGGAAATTTAAGTAAATAACATGCTACAGGCAGAGGCGTGCTAAATATATTCAATAAAAGGCAACAATAATCGAATAAGCACATTTATAAGGTTCTGTAAGCATATACTCAGAATCTCCTGGTTCGACCGAGTCAGCAATAAGGAAGTCATCCGAAAAATTTGTTGCCAACCAGAGATCTAAAAGAAATGACGTAACAATTCTTTGGATATATGATTAGTATCGGGAACAAATACCGTATTCTACGGGAGAGCTTCTCAATCCTAAACTAATCACGGACCTGCAAAATATTATTTTACAAATAATTTTTAGTATTTTTAGTAATTTTTGTATAAACAATAAATTGATACAATTGGAAGTCCGTTCAAATGTTAGAATGCAGTCCAGGGCAAATGGAGTATTTCTTTTTCATACTCTCTAATGGGTCGTCCCAACGACTCTGTCATTTCCTTTCTTGGCGATGTTGCTAGCTGTAAAACGTGCTGCTCTGTGAAGACATGGTATTCTACCAGTTCCATCTTTTCCATAAGGGCACATGAGGCACGAACCCAGGGCCCCCGACTTGATGAGGGCCTTAAAATGCCGAGGTCGTTGTTTATACGGAAAAAAGAGGATTCAATTTTTAGTGCCATTTTACTACAATTTTACTACTTTTCTTAAAAAACATTGCAAATGAATCGGCGGAGTATCTGAACCTTACATACTCTAATAAAAGCAGATAAATTAGCAGAAATTTTCCCGAATGTGGAAGTTGTGGATATTCCTTTGCTTATTGGTCAGGAATTGTAGTGGAGAGCGCTCATTTTGACGGCTAAAAATAATAAAAAATGAATTACAAATGACTATGTTACAAGAACGACTTATTAATTTGTCAATCATTTGCCTAAAGAGTGGTATCCTTCAAAAATTAGATTTTGAGGACATAAAGGAAGATTTTGACCAAACAGAAATCCCGAAAGAAACCATCATCATTAACGTAAGTCCAATTCTCAAAAAAGTAATCACTTCACTTATATTTGATTTGTATATAAGCTAACCATAATAACCAATAGTCACTAAATACAAATCCATACATACATACTGATGTTTTTATTCACTTTTTTTTATACTTTCTAAAAGGGCCCCAAACTCTGTGTGCCCAAGGGCCCCTGCATGGCCTAAAACGGCCCTAAATTCTACAAATGTTTATTCACATTTGTACCGTGCTACCTTATTTTTGTAAGTTATACGATTCTCTGATACATTTTCTGTTTAGTTTCAATGAATTAACAACAAAAGAACATAAAATTGGTCACTTTTACAACATTTGGCAACACCGCTTTCATTTGCCATAAGAGCAATACTGCATTCTAACGTTTGAACGGACTATAGCACGCCTCCCTGTCGTCAAAGAATCGTTAAATTCTTTCACAACAACTATGAAATAACGTAATAGTTAATAAATTTACTTACAAATGTTATATTATTTGTTTACAAATATCAAAAAAGTTAGGTTATATTCAAGCATTTATTAAAAACTTATTCTTGTTAGGGGAGTTAATCGGAATTATGATATAGAGAAAAAAAGAAATATTTTATTTAAATTAAAATTTTTGAATATTTTAATTTCAAATTTTCAATTTTGTTTTACTTGAATAACGAATATTGGAACATTATTGAAGTATGCATTGCCAGTACTAATTGCAATTCTTTAATTACTATGTATATAATAATTATATAATACTTTATTTTTTAATTGTTGTTTAATATGTTGCAATATTTATGTATTTATGTAATTATTTGTAGCATCATTTCTGGAATAAAAAGCTTATTATTATTATTATTATTATTATAAGTACCAACCTTTGGGAGCCAACTGTAACAACTGAGTAATGCTTGCATGTTAGATACATTACATTGTAACATTGGCAACTAAATTAACCAAGTATGACGTCATAGTTATTATGAATGAACTTTAGCAGAAAATTGTTATTGAAATTTTTGCGGACCGTCGGTTGAGAAACAGTTTTTAATAGAACATCGTGCAAGATTACAACGTACAAAGGAAAAGACGGATTTCATTTATTTAAATCAATTCTCGTTATTACATTTCTACATAGTTTGGAGTTATATGGTTTGGAATTATATCCAAAGAACTTATACTAGTTCACTCAAAAAAAAAAAAAAAAACGCAACAGGTCATGGAAAATTAACTTATATCACGTATCTTACGGCACCACGTTTTGTTTACATTTTATAATTTAGAGGTTATGAATGCAAACTTTAATGGTTGGTTTATATACGGAACAAGAATAAGAAATAGGAAATAAGAATAGTACACAAGAATAAAAAATATTAAACCGTTTATATAGGACATAACATTTCGTCGCTGCGCCTGCGTACTTGCGTTGGCCTGTGTTTAACGTTTGTCACTTTAGAGGTTCTTAAAACTTACAAGAAGAATAAATAAAAATAATAAAAACATTTTATTGTTGTTTACAACCCTCTGATCACAACTGAAAAACATCTGTTGAACAAACTTTATTACGGCAGACATTTTGATTGCTGTGGCTTATCGTGTCTTATTCTTGAAATAAGAATAGAAGTTGAATGTTACCAACTATTCTTATGTTTAAGTTAAATTTCATTCCTACATAAACCGATATACGGCGCAGCCATGTTTTAACATCTTGTGTACTATTCTTATTTCCTATTCCTTATTCTTGTTCCGTATATAAACCAACCATAACATGTGGTCGAAGATATACGTTCATAAAAATTCCAAAGCCAACTAGAGTTTTATTTTTAATAAACATATGTGAAACACCAGAGTTTTCTCATACAAAACTTATCGTAATTAACGTGACAGCCTGAGATGAGCCTTGGCTTTCTGTGCCAGGTTTCGAAACCATATTTTCACCTGTGTAACATTCAGGGGTAGTGTGGTCAGTTTTACGTCCTTTTTTATTGAGCACGCAGAAAGGTATAATATTTTATAGCCGGATGCGAACGGCAAAGCATTGCCTGTAATTTGTATATATATTTTTTTACACAAATAATTTGACACAGTCAGGATTTGAACTCACGAGCATACTCCTTCCAGTGGTCAACAGCAAGAACAAGCGCTTTAGCGCTTGTGGCCGCAGGTAGAATTAAACTAGCCCGGGCAAATTGCGACATCGGCCCAAGAGTAAAGTAGAAAATAACAGTAATACCTAATAATAATACATACTTTGAATGAATACAATTTTACAGCTCTTGCAAAGTGATTTTTTAATTACTACTTCTTCTTCCTCACTTTATACTATTTCTTCATTTTACTCTTCATCCTGTTCATCGTTCTGATAGCTAGTGTACTGTTTCATCCACATGGTGAGAAGAAAAATTATTTATCACCAATGGTAACTGATTATTTCTTCAATAACCTTTTCTAGATATTTAATGATTATAACCATTTTTCATTGCCCTCATGATTTTATCAGCTGTATCTAATTTTCCTACCTCATTTCAGATTTATTAAATTTCTGCAGAGATTTAGAATGGATAGGGGTAAAAGCTAAATGAAGAAGAATTGTGATTTAATTTAATTTGATACGTCAGGGTACAGAAATTGTCAATAGAGGAACCGTGCCTGATGATACTATAGGACAGCTGTTTGACTAGCACTATTGTGTGTGTGACAATAAGTCAACAATGGCGTGATGCCAGGTGTCAATACTTCTAATATATACTGGGTTTATAAATTAGGCATGTTGAAAATGTCAAGTTTATATTTAAACAGTCCATGAAGGAAAGGAATTAATGCTGGATAAAAATTAAATGTTAATGAACATATGTGAAACACCAGAGTTTTCTCATACAAAACTTATCGTAATTAACGTGACAGCCTGAGATGAGCCTTGGCTTTCTGTTCCAGGTTTCGAAACCATATTTTCACCTGTGTAACATTCAGGGGTAGTGTGGTCAGTTTTACGTCCTTTTTTATTGAGCACGCAGAAAGGTATAACATTTTATAGCCGGTTGCGATAAAATTATAAA
Organism: Liopterus haemorrhoidalis; assembly: GCA_963971575.1. Lineage (NCBI taxonomy): Eukaryota > Metazoa > Arthropoda > Insecta > Coleoptera > Dytiscidae > Liopterus > Liopterus haemorrhoidalis. Next base: position 5,605,372 of record OZ020616.1, on the reverse strand, counting down.
ATTTTATTACAATTTTGAATTGTAATAAAATTTTATGTAAAACGAAAATGTATTCATGTTTTATCAATTGTAATTTTTTTGGAATAATAAATATGAGTACATTCAAATTTCGCGGTTTCATTCAATTAGTACGTGGGCGATCTCTAGTTGGCGTTAGTTACGCTGAACAAAATTTTTACACAGAGATGTCTCTTCTGGTTAATGTTCTGTGGTTAATACTTTACTAATGATTTTTATTTTTATTTTATGTCTACCACGTGCCCTATTTTCCCTGCTAGATGTACGGCACTGTCGTCGGCGGACGTGACGAAAGAACAGGGCCGGAATGCACGGACAATGCGATTAGAATCTCGTTTACGAAAACGTCAGGCCTGCGGCGAATTCGTGACGAGCGGTTTAGCGAATACTATGTAAATATACATGCCCAAAGCTCAATGGGCCACCACGAGCAATTTATTAGACTTGTACCTCATGCAACTTACACACAAAACAATTAATGAAAACACTGAATTTTAACTCCTTCTACTTCAACGTTTCTCCATATCGTGTGGCTTATGACACGTACAATTCATGATATTTTTAATTGCTCGCTGGTTTTTGCTTCACCAGTTAAGTAAAGTCATATTAATTTAAGTAGATCATCTTAGCATTTATCCAGAAATCGATTTTAGTGTGGGTCAAGTTCATTATTTTGAAATAAAGGGAGTTTCTAGATAGATGAATAGATATACACTTTATTCTTGCCTTCCGACTTTGAATGGAGTACAGTATTTACATTAATTTCCCAAACTTAACTACATAAATAATACTCCCTCCGTTCCAAAATAAGTGTTCGATTTTAGTTTTTTTAATGGATTATTGAAATAATGAAATTAAATGTATAAGTAGTTATTTATTTAAATTAGTCATCGATTTGGGTTTCTTCAACGCCATTCAATCATTACAACACAAAGAGTCCCCGTCCAGTATTGATGAACTCGTTGCGGCCGTGCATAAAACATAGGATGAAATTTCCGCGGAAAAGCTAGACAATTGTTTCATTACACGGCAGTGTATGGAATTGACCATGCTTCATAGAGGAGGCAACGATTATAAGCCTCCTCACATTTTGTTTAGTTGTGAAAATATACAGTATATATCCCTTTGCATTATTTTTTTATGAAATCGGACACTTATTGAGGAACTGAGGAAGTATTATGTATAATAATCTAATAATTAATAGCTTTTTATTTTTTTTCCACTTCATTTTTTCTTCTTTTCTGTGACACCTTTTTTATCCATGTCGTCCCGGCACCTGATTCGTCGAGCAATTCCTGTATTATCCTTGTCTCTCTTCATATATCTGTATAGTTTTTTTAAATGATCAATTGTTTCTTGCATTTCACCGCATGTTCTGCACAATCTCTCGTTATATTCCTTCCAGTATTTACTTGCCTCTGTCTCGTTTTCACACCTGAATCTTGCTATTGATTTTTGGAGATGGTTATTTTCTTGCAGATATTGTGGCACTTATTGTGTTTGTATGCTCCCATATTCTTGAAAGTACCTGTGCTGGTCGATCTTATTCTGCAGGTTCTGCAGCTGTACCTCTATTTCTATAGTTATTTTTCCTACTGCAGCACCTTCTTCCTGCCTTCTTCTAATTTCGTCCTCGCTGTAGCCGTTCCTCTCATAGTATTTCCTTCTTTCAGTTTTCCATTTTGTTTCTGTATTGTTTTTTTCTTTCTTTCCAGCATCGCTTCAGAACTTCGTTGTGAAAATTGTATTTCGTCGGTGACGTGGCAATACCTCCTATCTACAATTTTTAGCGAAAACTAGTTCTTGGTTGCATTGTAACCCACGTATCAGTGGGCACATGTTGAGACAATACTTCTTAAACAGGAAAAATATTTAAGGTCTAAATTCCCTACAAAGCAATACCTTTTAACTACGCAAAAACGGCTGACAGAAAGCAGTATTTTACCTCTCCTGTAAAATTTCTATTTATGCAGATAGGAGATATTGCCAGGTCACCGATGATTTTTTGTTCTTACTTTACAGCTCGAGTTCCGGTTTTTAGCCTAATTTTATTTCTCTTCGTTTCTGTTAGAACTATATAGCTCGGTGTTTGCCTGTCTAATCCCAGTGTCCATTTAATGTACGTTTCTTGTATTCCTTCTATTTCTTCCCATTCTTTCCATCCTCATATTTCAAAGCCGTAGAGCAGAATACCTTTTATTGGGTTATTAAAGAAAAAGCTATGGATTTCAGATCGGTAATATATATTAGGCAAAGAAAAGGTCCTAGGACTGAGCCTTGTGGTATAGCACTGAAGACTTTTCCCATCTCATGCAATCATCTTGTTAATTATTGCTCAACCATCTCCCAAATAGCCCAGAAGTAAGCAAGGTAGGTTAGCACGTATTTTTGATACTAAGGATTTCAGATTGGAAACATATAATAGGAAAAGATGAGGTCTTAAGACTGAGTTCTGTGGTACACCACTGAAGACTTTTACCGTCTCATGCAATCATCTCGTTAACTATTGCTCGACCATCTCCCAGAGAGCCCAAGAAGTAAGCAAGGTAAGTTAGCACGTAATTTTGAAACTAAGGATTTCAGATCGGCAACATACGAGGGCTATTTTTTCAAGTTCTGTTAGGTTGGCTATGGAAACTCAGTTGCTATTGTTAAGCGGCGCTTAACAATAGTGCAGTAATGTTTAACAATCTATCTGTCAACTCCCTACCGGTTCTTCCATTACGTGCCGTAGTTTTGATGTTGTAGAGTGTTGTTTTATCATGTCTACTACAATCGAAGATCCCGCCGCATTCCAGATTTATGCAAGATTCTGAAATGTCTTCGGAGAGCAATACAGAACAAAAGAAGAGGCATGTTGTCATCAGGCATTGTCCTTCTTCATGACAATGCACGACTTCATACTGAAGCACAAACAAATGAACTGCTCAAAAATTTCTGATGGGAGATCTATAGCCCGTATTTGACTCCAAGCGATTTCCATTTGTTCACCAGGTTGAAATTGTGGTTGGGAAAGAAGCGGTTCAGCACTAATGAGGAGCTGAAAACCAGTGTGCAAGATTGGTTGAGAACCCAGGCGGCAACATGGTATGAGGAGGGTAAAAACTTCGTCCCTGTTCCGACAAATACCTTAATGTTGGTGGCGACTACGTTAAGAAATAATTTAGATGTATGAGTAACTCTTGTGTATATTAAAACTTTTCTTATTACCTTTGTTTTTGTTCACACCATGGAACTTGAAAAAAATAGCCCTCGTATAATAGGAAAAGAAGAGGTCCTAGGACTGAGTCCTGTGGTACACCATTGAGGACTTTTCCCATCTCATGCAATCATCTCGTTAAATGTTGTTCAACCATTTTCTAGCTATCACCCCTGATTGAGTACGATGAACTAGTATATATTTTCTGCAATAATAATGATAGTTTTTTCATGTAGCATAAAGTGTCTTAGGTTCTTTAACTTGTAAGAAAATCTAGCATTGATTCGATGATAATATAATTACAAAACAAATCAGTTATACCTCGAATAACTCGCTAGTTATCATTAAAAATTGTAGCAATCCTTTCTTCATGAATAACATATATTTACTCGACTCACTTAATAATTTAAACATATAAAAAATCTTCCTAATTACAATCTAATACATTTCTATTTATCCATATAATTGATCTAATTAAAATAAAATAACAAACCACATCTAAAATTACAGTTCTAAAACTAGTTTTCGATTAATTACATTACGAACAGTGGCCGATTCACGATGATGAACGATCTAGGATTCGAGTAAGGTCGTGAACGGAAATACAGAGTGTTAAGTTATCCTTAGGGCGAATTTCAGGATTAATGGCAGTTGCTTTAGCTAAGACCGTGTCAAATATATTATCTCTGATGAGTTTGAACAACAGAGAGAACAACAGATCTGCACAGATTTTTGTTTGTGGGCGAAACAAATAGTAATAAACTGTTTAATTAATCTTTGTAATTAATAGAATAGAATATTACATAAAAATATTGTAACATATTGCCTTGCAGTACTGAGCTACTGTAATTATAAATGCCTATTTGAAACTGGACACGTTTCAAGAATGGATGACAATCCGAAAGGAAAGACAATCATGAGTTGAAAACCGAACAAAAAGAATACAGAAAAAAGACAGTCTCAAACTAATGACATGGTAAATGATTTTAAGAGTAAGTTTTTCATACAAAACTAACAATATGAAATAAAATTAGTAACAATTAGGTGAATCTGATCCAGCAGAAAATTATGAACAGAATTGAAGCTGCTAATGCATCGTATATAGCACTGGGTCTCCTCTTCAAAACTAAATTCCTGTCTAGGAACACCAAGATCAGGTTATACCAAGCTACTGTACGTCCCATACTTATGTATCGCTCCGAAACATGTACTTTACCAAAGCGAAATCGACACCTCATAGTTTTCGGAAATAAAATATAACGTCGAATTTTTGGTCCCATTAAAATTAATGGTTAATGATCCGTAAGAATAAAAATATAAGAAAACTGTACTCAACACCCATTATTACACAAGAACTGGGAGGTAGACAGTAGATAGGACAAGTGATGAGGATGAGGGATAATAAAATGGTTAGAAGGATTTGGGAGGCAAGACATTACAATAGATGAAGAAATCAGCTAACTTTTGTCTCCGTACACAGTGTCACTGCCCTGATCGAATTAGAAATGAACATATGGTTCCTTACAAACATTTTTTAATTATTCTAGTGGTATAAAAAATATCTACAAATACTAATACCTTGTTTACACGCCACAAAGAATTTCTTCCTATTCATTCCTTATTTTGATCCGATTTTATTACCATTCAAAATTATAAGCCACAATTTAAATCTGTTACCTTTGGGTATAATCTAATACTCCAACCAAGGGCGTACACATACATTTTTATAACTAAAATCAAATAAAAAATTAAGGGTTGATCATAAACTGGTTTCAAAAGGTCATTTTTGTTGGAGATAAACTGTAAACTGCAATACCAAAATTATGGCTATGAATATTAGCCCATAAATGTTGTAAAGACCTGATGCGCAAAATAAAACCATGGTTGTCAGCAGAAACAGCGTAAAGCACAGGATAAAAACATATAAAAAAAGTCGAAATGTTGCAATATTTGAGATTTTCCAGACAATTGGAAAATAGATAGCGGAAATAACAGAAAGAATAGGAATCGCTAGCAAATTTTCAACAGCACAAAAGCTGTATTTCTAACTAAACCAGAAACCCAACCAACAGACCAAGGTAATATATAATATTTCCAAAAAAAATGCAGTTCCAAATCTGTCGCGCCGACGAAACAAAATCTAGAAGTAAAATAAGAACGACATAAATAAGATGTCCGATAAAAATAGCAAGGAATAAATAGGAATACAGCATTCAGATCAGTAGTCGACGAACTTATTTGGGTATTGTCTTAAAAAAAAATAAATATTTGTGTATATTGCCCGCTAGAACAAAATCTTGGAGGATAATGAAACCTCAATTCATTATCTCCGAGATTTTCATTATTACTCCATTTAGGATAATTTACCCCGATAGAGCAAATAATTGTACAAAGCCAGATTAGGTGGTATAAACATGTTTATAGAATGGACGATAAAAGAGCAGAAAAAGAGTGAAACAAGGACATTAGAAAGAAAGATCAGCGGAAGACCAAGAAGAACATGGAAAAAATAAATTCAAAGAGCTGTACCAAGAAGCGGAGTGAAATGGGAAGACCCTCGGATGACACATGATAAAACATATAAATAAATAAAATATTAGAAATACGAAAAAAGCACCGCAAGAGCATTGAGTAAAGAGTAATAAACAATAATAATACAACTGTAATAAAGATCAATCAATGGTGCTTAATATATTTTTGTTTGATTTTGATTAATTGAATAGCATGAGTAAAATATGTATAATTATTAAATATGTTATGGCATCTCGTTGCATTTTATGTAAAATTATTATATTTTATGTAAACACATTTTTTTTTCGCTGTTTCAGTAATACTTCTTCTTCTTCTTCTTCTTCAGCTTTTCCCATTTTCATATGTGGTCTGCTGTTACTGACAAGTCTCCTGCATTCTCTTCTATCCAAATACTTATTCTCTAAATCTTTCTTTATGCAATCCTTGTTTCAGTAGTACTATTTTGTTTTTTTTTATTCATTACTGTTTATAATTTACTTACAAATGCAATAAATCTCTTACGTAAACAGTATAAGATTCTCTAAAGTAAGGCAAATATGAAAAATATTTAACAACGTGTACTCTAAAAAAATGAAAACGTTGAAAAATCTGTCGGGTTCGAAAAAAAAATACCAAATGATAATTGTGACGCAAATTGGTAAATGTTACTTAATCAATTAATATTATTATTAAATTATTTTTACTGTTTATCCTACTATTCATTTTACCTACTGGAACGCGCATACCATTTGAATATCAGCCCAGATTTTAAGTAAGTAAGAATAAGATCTCAAATTTTATTAACCCCCAATGTACGTCACTGGATTATAAAAAGAGTAAGGGCCACCTGAGGTGTTCCATGGTTACGCATAAATAATAAGACTTATCAAATCTGAATTTGAAATAGTTTATTGTAAAGTTAGCCGCTAATGTAAATACGGGATTACGTTGGGCCCACCCATAGTATTATATTGAAAAATTAAAATCGGAACAGGCCTTACTGTAACCACTAATACTGATTTATTTCAAGTTATGGCCTAAGAGAAATTTATATTAAGTTTAAGTATTAATAAAAAATTACTAAGAATTCTAAAATTATTCAGAGTGAAAATTAGTTGATTATTACATACTATGTTTTGTTAAAGTTTACGGAATTTACTAAATTATTTATTTTTATCTATACAAGTCCGGACCAATATTCGATCCTAGGATATTTTTAAAGTAAAATACGTCTCACCTGGAGCAGTATTCGGCGATGTATGGCTTTCAAGCCCAGCCCGACGGTGTCAAGCCCGACGGTGAAAGTCAGGGGCGACAGGGGCACAGGCCCAGGGCGCCAGCTCTGAGAGGCGCCAAAAAAACGCTTAAATATACATATTCTAAGTTTTTATTAAGTTTTTCTATTTTTATTTAGATCAAAATTATAAATTTTCATTTCTATATCAATCTTGTACATATTAAATATAAAATTGAGTTTAAAGATGTGACATTTATTGATTATATAATAATATTCAGTCTTATTTTGGACTGTATTATCTTTCTTACACATCTGAAAACATTTATAACTGATTTTGGTGGCACATTTAGGCATACAATGGCACCTTGACTTACAAACTTAATTTGTTCCTGACCGTGGTTCGTATCTTATAAAGTGTGTATCTAGAAACCCAATTTTCCATTATATCTTATGGGAAATCAATTAAATCGTTCCCAGATTAAAAAATCATAAATAAAAGACAAAAAATTTAAAAAAAAAACTGTTCTGAACTAAATGAAAAAAATGTAAAAAAATTGATGTGAAATGTGAATTTTCACACATTTCAGGGTTTCGCATGTATCTAGAAACCCAATTTTCCATTATATCTTATGGGAAATCAATTAAATCGTTCCCAGATTAAAAAATCATAAATAAAAGACAAAAAATTTAAAAAAAAAACTGTTCTGAACTAAATGAAAAAAATGTAAAAAAATTGATGTGAAATGTGAATTTTCACACATTTCAGGGTTTCGCATGTATCTAGAAACCCAATTTTCCATTATATCTTATGGGAAATCAATTAAATCGTTCCCAGATTAAAAAATCATAAAGAAAAGACAAAAAATTTAAAAAAAAACTGTTCTGAACTAAATGAAAAAAATGTAAAAAAATTTATATGAAGTGTGAATTTTCACACATTTCAGGGTTTCGCAGGTATTTATTAACTGTGTGATGATTATTTGGGATGCCAAAACAAATTTTATGTCAAAATATTTTTTTATGAATTTTAATTCGAATGCCTAATACCATTATTTAAGTTTCTAAATATGTGCAGTATTTTTTTTATATAGCAAGGTTCATTAAGATTTTGAAAATTGCGCCTATGGCTTCCATTGGTTGCTTAAATCATAAGCCTCGCTCTCTGATACCTTCAAATACAGAATTAAATGATAGTTTCAACACTTCCCACTGGTTATTAAATTTACGCTTTTAAAAATTAAATGCAACATTTACCAAAATATAACTAGAATTTTGACAAAATAAAAATGCAAAAAAAAACTGAAAAAATAAAAATTGACGGGATTCGAACACAGTTTCTTACAGTAGTTTCAACTCACTAAGCGAGAACGCTACCACTGTACTATACAGGATCACTCGTTCACTATGTTAAATAGCGGATTAAATATATTACATATTTTACTTAAAAACGCGTTATTTTCCGAAAACATAATCTGATCAAAAATTCCTGTTGTACTATTCCGGTTCACACCAATGTACATTACTGAGAATTTTTTCAGATTTTTAGTTTAAACCATCTGGGCTACAGGGTGTGGGACAAAATTTTTTTTGCACAATTTTGGCAAAAATCGCCTCAAAATAATTTATTTTGCAAAAATAAAATTTTGACCGTTAATCCACGTACCAAGGGCTTTCATTTGATATCCTACACAGAATTATAAAAAAATATTTTTTTTTTCGATGAGCACATATTTGTTTATATTTTTAGGGGGATATGATTTTTAGATGTTTTGGTATTTTTCCTATGTGCGGGTCAAAGAGTTGTATAAGCATGCCAAATTTCAACTCTCTAGGTTTAGCCGTTTGGCTACAATTTTTACCGAACAGACAGACAGACAGACAGACAGACAGACAGACGACAAAATGACGGTTTAAGGGTTTTTTGGTCATACCTACAAAACCCTAAAAATGGAGAATGAGTGAGAAGGAACATTTTTTCATATAATTCTTTAACATAAATATGCATTTAGTATACCATTACATATTAATTTTTATTTATAAAATTTTCTGTTTTATATGATTAATATGAAACTCATGTTTCATTAAATTGTAAAAAAGGACAATTTTCTTGTGTCTGGCTTTGTGGCTCAGGAGTTTTCGATTTGTTGCAACCATCTAAATCAAAAGAATATGTTCGAAATAAAATTGCGAGCACCTAAACTCTCCTCTTCGGTACTCCAGTACATATTCTAAAAGAGGGCATAGTTTGGCGGGTTTGCCCCGGGCGCCAAAAGAGCTAGCGCCGACTCTGCTCAAGCCAGATTAGTTCCTTTAGGCTTTTTATAATACTTTTAATGTCTTTCATCAATAGTGGCTCGGCAAACTTAGATAGCCACCGTTTTCATAGGCGTTTATTGTAGAACGTTAACTGGCTATTTTAACGCCATCGCCTTATAATTTTAACACAAATATGCTTAGCGAATAGCATTTACGTTTAAAATGGTGTTAAAAAAATTCAGGCAGTTTCTGACATTAAGATTTTAACATCATGCTTAGAGAATAAACCCGTTACAGTGGATAAGGAAAGAGAATTAACAAAAAAAAAAAAAAACGCTGCTATCGGTGGCGTGAATTTTCCAACGATATAATTTATCAACAATCGCTGTGACGCTTCTTTAACAAAATTCAGCATTATGCTTTTATTTCTTAATTTCATTGACAACTGCTCAACCCGCTAAATATTGTTTCGCTAAATTTTGCTACGTTTTGTGGTCGATTACAACCACACCAAGAGGCTTGTGTGAAAGAGCTCTAAAGATATTCCTAAATTTAATCTTAAATAAGACTTCCTATTGCCTTACTACAACTTTTCATGTTAACCATTTGATTATTGTCGGCATTTCTTTAACATTTATCTATATTTCTCCATTATCTAATCCCCAATTAAATTAAGATTAGTTATCAATCTCCTCTTTAATCTCTATTACATAACTCTTTACTTAACAGATGGTCATCTTAAATTACTTTCCAACAATTAAAAAAGCTTTCAAGAACTATGTTATAACAAGTAAATTCATTGTGTTTTTGAAACTAGAAAATATTTAGTGCGAAATATTCTGTTTGTAATATCAGTGATATATTTAGAGACTTCAACGGCAGGTCACGATAAAGACCTTTGGCAGCAAATTTATTTGATTTCGAACGATGATCACTTCAAACAGATATGTCTCTATAAAGGGCTTACAATTTATTGCTTCACGCTGTGTTCTCGCAATTTTTGTTGTTCTTAAAAAGATGTAAAATAGATCTTTACGCTGTTCGATGCTGGAATTATAAATTCAACTGGAATCTTATTTGTAGTAAATTAATATAGTTTTGAAAGAAAATCTCTATACGAGAGCCATTTTGACTAGTGTCTTTTAATATCGCATTTTATATAGGTTAGTTTGACGTAAATTATTGAAATTAAATAAATAAATAGATTATAAATCAAAGTTATATTAAAAGAATACGGTATGACAATGAATAAAAATAAAACGAAAGTTATGGTATTAGGAACAGATGAAATCATAAATATAAAAATATACGACATTAATATTGAACAAGTTAAGAATTTCAAATACTTAGGAATAGAGATAAGAGAGGATGGAAAACAAGAAATGGAGATAAATACAAGAATAGAGAAGACAACAAAACTTTACTTTGACATAAATAATACACTCATCAATAGGAAAGAAATAACAAGAACCACAAAAATAAACGTATTCAAAGCTATATACAGACCGGTACTGACTTTTGGCTGTGAGACCTGGACGCTTTCAAGAAGAGAAAAGAGTCAAATACAAGCTTTGGAGATGAAGTATTTAAGAAGAGTAAAGGGTGTGATTAAGATGGATAAAATCCTGCAAAAAAAGACTGCAAGACACAAGACAGAACGTACAGAAAGCAAAGAATAGGAAGACCAAGAAATACATGGGACAGAACAGTAAAAGGGATAATAGAGAAAAGAGGAAAAACGATTATAGAAGCTAAAAGAATGACAAGAAACAAAAAAGATTGGGCAATATTCGTACATGAACCCGTACTGCCATAATATGGAAAATAAGGAGAAAACAAAGAAATACAGCCTACACCATACTATGGTAGAAGGCTTTTAGATATATATATATATATATATATATATATATATATATATATATATATATATATATATATATATATCAAAGTTAATTTGGTGAGAGCTGTATGTAATTTGGGCATGTGATTTTTTTTAATTATTAGCAATATCCTGCTTGAATCATTGTCCAAAAATTCACTAATCTAAATTTGAATCTGCAATTATAAAATATCAAACGTCAACTGTACCTTTCATCGATGTCTCATGGCCGAATTAAAACAAATGATTAAAAGTGCGGAAGTGATGGCCATATTGGTTATGCAACGGGCGCAGTCACTCGTGCATGTAATCAATGCGCACACAGACACTGACTGATCGCAGAATGATATATTTTAATACATTATCCTTGTGCATAAGTTGCACAACTTTTTAATCTAGGCCAGAGAGAATAGTGGACATGAAATGAATCCTAGATAAATGTTTCTTAACCAGAATATCATGATGGATTTTCTTTGGATTTTTTTTTCTATTTATAACGTACATGGTAGGATACTAGAAGATGAAAGAAATAAAAGTCACAAAATTATGTTAAGCAGATGGCATGATAGTAGTGGCAGAAAACGAATAGAAACTACAGCATAACATGGAAGTGTACAACAAAGAATTAAAGAAAAATAATATGGTAATAATAAAAAATAAGACAATGATAATAAATGGAAAGAACAAAACATACTGTATAAAAAGATAAGACATACATTTAGAACAATTAACAGCTACAAATACTTGGGAGCAATAATAAATACAGATAGTGACCTAAATTAAATAATAGAAATAATCGGAAGAACAGGAAGATTATTTAATGCCATAAGAAGTAAATTTCTTGGAAATAGACAAATCCTCACAGAATCAAATCTAGACGTATTCAAAATGGTGATGGTGTTAATATTTTCATGTTCCAGAGAAACGTAGATTACTACGATTAAACAACAAAGCAAAATCAGAAGCACAGAAATGAGATTTTTAAGAAAAATAGCAAAAAAGATGAATCTTGAAGATGGTATAAGAAATGCGATGTTCAGAGAAAAATTACAGACGAAACCAGAGGAACATTAAATACAAGAAAGTGAAATGAGACGGCTAGGGAATATCCAAAGAACAGGGCGTAAACCACAGTAAATCGAAAATCACAATAATCGAAGCTGGAAAAAAAAAACGGGAAAATACATATGTTCGGACACTATATAATTTTTATCTAAATTTTTTCTTGTACACCGTCACTCACTAAATATATTTTTGATTAATTTTCTGAATTCGATTTTATATTTAACTCTATTTTGACTACTTTATGATGATAAAATAGAATTAAAAATATATTTTAATTAGGCTTTAACATTTATTTAAACTGAACTCAGTTGACAATTAAATGTTCGGACAAAACTATATGCATTTTCAATATGCTTAAAAAAAATTGTATGTAGGGTAAGATTTTGTTTTTAATTCTGATACAATTGTTGGCTCATTTTTAACTTCATATTTTGACTCACAGAAAGTGAGAGAATTAATTATAAGTATGTTTTGTGAAGGGAAAAAATAAGTGTAATTGCTAGAGATGTGAAAATGTCAAAATCTGCAGTTTTTGATATAATAAAATCGTATGGTGAAAACGGTACTATTGATACAAAGGGGAAAAGTCCAGGATGTCCGCCTGGTATCCCTTTAGTATCAAATCGACAGAGAAGAAAACTTGTAAAATCGTGTAAAAAGAACAGAAGGGCTACTGTTAGGAAAATAACGGCAGAGTGGAATGAGGCTGGAAGATCTAAATTTTCCAGAGAAACATGCAGAACGTGGATTTATAAAAGTGGACTTAGTTTTTATAAGGTAATCATACCAATGTAATTTTTTTCAGTATTTTATTGAAACAGAAATTCTACATTTTAGGCAAAAGAAAAACCGTTCTTGACTGAACGGCAGCAAGAAAATCGCTTAAGTTGGTCTAAAGAGCGAAGGGCATGGACACAAGAACAGTGGAATTCGATTATTTTCAGCGACGAGCCCAAATTTGATTTAAGTGTAAGTGATAACAAAAAACGAGTGTATTGGAGCCAAAATGAAGCGTTTCATAAAGATTGCTTTTTTGCTAAGTTTCCTGCTTGGATTATGATTTGGGGCTGTATGTCGGCAAGAGGTGTTGGATGTATGCGGTTTGGTAATGAAATGATCAACGCAGTTAAATACCAAGAGATACTGGAAAATAATTTAAAGCCCAGTGTCGAAAAATTGTATCCTGGGGCTCAATTTATTTTCCAACAGGACGGCACCTCCTCTCACATGGCCAAAAGCATGGTCCTGATTTAAATATTATCGAAAGGCTTTGGCATAAGATCAAACAATAAATTAGAAACCCACAGAGAATGCTGGAAGGTTTGAAGGCCAAAATTAAGGAATTATGGGATTCAGTGACCGTAGAAGAGTGTCAGGTCCTATTTGAATCAATACCTAAAAGAATAGAGGCAGTAATTAAAGCAAAAGGGGATGTAACGCCTTAATAACATCTAAAGGATTTATAATTTTTATTAAATATTAATTTGTCCGAACCTTTAACTGTCAACTGAGTCTAGTTTAAATAAATGTTAAAGCATAATTAAAATATATTTTTAATTCTATTTTATCATCATAGAGTAGTCAAAATAGTGTTAAATCTTAAATCGAATTAAAAAAATCAGCTGTGGCCACCACAGGACCGACCGCCATTATAAAGTACTTATATAAAATACATTCTAGCAGCAGAGTAGAACTAACTTGGCCTAATATTTTCTAACAGAGATATTATTTATCATGACCATGGAAACGTTATATATAAATATGAAAAAATTGAGAATTTTTTACAAAAATTATTCGAAATTTTTCGTTTTATCAAAAAACGTCTCAAATAAAAGTTATTAATTATTGCTTTTATAGCAACTTTTGTTCAATAAATTTGTTCTAAATATTTTTCTGTTGTGAAATATTCGCAAAAATCTTAAAATCAACACTAGTAAACTTCCATTTTTAGTCAATCGATTTTTACCAAAAGTTGATCAACTCGTGCCATTGATGGCAGAAGCTTAAATATGAAGTTTCATAAAAATCATTTCAGCCGAATTTGCTCTGCACATGTACACAGACAGACGGACAGATGGACAGACGGACAGACGGACAGACAGACAGACGAACAGACGGACGGACAGACAGACCGACAGACATCATGCTAAAAATAGTCAAACTGTTATTTAGGGACTTCAATTCGTGGAGATCCATCGAAATCTCGAAATGTCAAAATCGGTATGATCACAATACCTCCCTTATATATGTTGGCGGTCGGTAAAAACAGATATACCTCCCAATTTTATTAATATAGATCAGCGTTTTCTTGTGGTCCATGGTTATAACCTGGCTAAGAGAGTTGGATCCCTAACAATTGATATATACATATATTAGAAATTTTAAAAAGTTTTTAAATTTGTCGTGTTTTTGATTTAGGCGATGAAATTAGAATTTTTTAAACTACTGATGCATTTTATTTGAGTAATCGCTTCAATGATTTCAGATAATTGTGTATATTCGCATACTTTTCAGCTAACATGTCGCTCAAAACTTAACAATAGCAATAGAGTTTGGGACATAAATATATAAAAATATTATTTTATGATATCCTAACTTGCTACGAGTCAAAAATTTCTTATTGTCGTGAAGATGTTTCTTAATGTAAAAGTCACGAATAGTGCACATTATTTTAAAGTCTAATTTTTATCCCATTATACCAAAATCTAAACCTAAAACACCGTCATAATTCATTCTGAAACATCTCAATGTTCACATGTGCTTAAAAAGTTTGGCATCTCTCATGCTATGTAATTGGGCTGTACCCCTCTGCATCCCACCTCAACCCGCGGAGCCCCAAGCGGGTCAGAAGATCAACTAGTGCCTGTTTGTTTAGTCCATCTCTAGGTAATTACGAGAGCATAGGAGGGGAGTCACGAAGCCTTGGTTACACCCCCTAGTTATCATGGGTGGCCGAGCCATGAACGCGAGATACATCAAGATATCATGGAGATTTTTTACGTCTCCGAGCTCAAAAAAAGATATCTGAATTACTGTTTAAATTATGGCAGTGACGGAGGTGATGACAGGGTATAGAAAACAATGGACAGAAATTGGTTATCGATCGGTACTTTTATAAACAATGTGAACGAACATTTTCCCATTATTTATCTACAGTAACCACTTTAAATCACAACCTTTTCAAATTTAGTACTGTGTTTTGGGAGCAGAATTATACTAACAGAGGATAATCACGAGGCTAATGAGTATACAGAGAAAGGACGCGTTTCGACCTGTTTAATTTTATGAATCACAAATCATTTACCAGGTCTACAAGTATGAAATGCGAGTTTTTTTTTAAATAAAACACATAACTCAAAAGAACAGTAAAAGTTTATTTATTCAAAGTATGCTCCATTAGAAGTTATACATTTTCCCCATCTTTCAGGCAATTTGTGAATACCTCGCCAGTAGAACTCTTCCCCTTTCCCTGCAAACCATTCATCTAGCCATTCTTTCACATTTTCATATGAACAAAAGTGCTGCTCGGCAAGAGCGTGACCCATCGATGCGAACAAGTGGTAATCTGAAGGGGCCAAGTCTGGTGAGTAAGCGGTATGGGGTAGCACTTCCCACTTGAGTGCCTCCAATGTGTTGCAAACTGCTTTTGCTTTATGTGATGAAGCGTTATCGTGAAGAAAGATTACCTTGTGCTGTCTTCTTTCGTATTCTGGTCGTTTTATGAGCAGCGAATGGTTCAATTCGATCAGTTGTTGTTGTTAGCGTTGGGTATTAACTGTTTCACCAGGTTTTAACAATTCATAATAGACCACACCCTTTTGGTCTCACCAAGTACAGAGCATTTTTTTTTGCCAAAGCGATTCGGCCTTGCAGTTGATGTGGATGGTGAGCCTGGGTTCACTCATGATTTTTTGCGTTTGGGATTTTCAAAATAAATCTATTTTTCATCGCCAGTAATGATACGATGCAAAAAAGACTTTCTTTTGTATCGTGCAAGCAAAATTTCACAAGTGTTTTTGCGTTTTTCCATCTGCCTCTCATTCAATGCATGTGGAACCCATCTGCCGACTTTCTGGATCTTACCCATCTCTCGTAGGCGATTGGAAACAGCTTGTTGACTAACGCCTAACTGCTCTGCTAGTTGTTTTTGTGATTGACTATCGTCTTCCTGTAGCAATGTTTCCAATTTTGTATATTCATATTTTTTTGGAGGTTTTTCATGTTCTTTGTCTGTAAGATCAAAGTCACCACTTTTGAAACGCCGAAACCATTGTTCACACGTATCTTCCGATGGAGCATATTCACCATAAGCTTCTCGAAGCAGTCGGTATGATTCAGCAGCAGTTTTTTTCAAATGAAAACAAAACAGTAGTACTGTCCGCGAATGCTCTTTATTTGGCACAAAATTTGACATTTTAACACAGAAAAACAAAACTATATGATCACTTATCAAATTATAACCTATACGCCTTTGACACTTAATGATAACTTAACAAAACGCCATATGTGTTGAAACTTTGAACTATATACTCTGTTTGTGCGGCAAGTTTGAAAAAAATCCGCATTTCATACTTGTAGACCTGGTAAATAAAATAGACGATATTCCTTTTAAAAACTATAATTAAATTGATATACGAGGTGTATAAATTAAGTAACTGGACTGGCAACAAAGCGTTTGATCTGTCAATATTTATCACGCGGGTCTTAGAGGGGTAGGTGGACATGTGATACGACTTCAGTCCGAGTTTGACTCGCTAGAGTAATTTTATTGTCCATAGCGATTTTTTTTCGTGAAACCGTTTTTTCTACTGCGTTCTAAAAATGAATGACATTCACTTCGGGCAACGGTGTGTTGTCAGATTTTGCTTCAGACTTGGGCACAGTGCAACGGAAAATTTGCAAAATTTCACCAGGCCTACGGAGACAGTGTTGTGTCAAGGACCCAGGTTTTTTGGTGGTTTAAGGCATTTTCAGAAGGAAGAGAGTTGATTGAAGAGAAATCACGCAACGAAAGGCCTTCATCTTCAAGTACCGATGGAAATGTCGACAGAATCTGGGATCTTGTGCGTTCAGATCGTCGGTTGACAGTCAGAGTGATCGGGGAAGAGTTAAATTTGACTACCGCTCATCAGATTTCGACCAATGAATTGGGGATGAGAAAAATATGCGCAAAAATGGTTCCAAAAAACCTTTTACAGGACCAGTTTTTGGCCAGTAAAAATATTCCTGTGGCTCCTCAGCCTCCTTATTCGCTTGACTTGTCCACGAGTCCAAATGAGCGTAACACCTCTGGGATACAGGAAACAAGGAACAACTTAGTAGATGTCGACGAGTCCTTGTGACTTTTTCCTCTTCCCAAGATCACCTCAAGGGACGTTATTTTGGGACACTCGAAAACATTCAAACGTCCGTAATCGACCAGCTGAAAGCTATTCTAGTATCCGAGTTCCTGCACTGCTATGAGGATTCGACGAACAGTCTCAAGCGCTGTGTGGCTGGAAGCTATTTTGAGGGAGACAATAATGAATTGTAATTCTATTCGGATAAAAAAAAAAAAAAATTAATCTCTCCGGTTACTTAATTTACACACCACGTATTGGTATTTTATTTTTATATTGTTTCCGAAATTATGCAGTCAGCTCTGGGGTCGACTCAGCTTTAAGTATTTATTACTTAAAATTAATACCTGTTTATACAGGGATAATAGGAACGGTCGAAATGTCACATTGACCACGTGGTGTTCATATCTATGGCCAGCGGTCTAGAAACGGAGAACTTGCCTTCACTGCCCCTTATTCGCCTATCTAGGCGTTGGAATCCTATTATTTATTTATTATCTCCATTATTATTAACTTAACAGAAAAATGTACAAAACAAAAATAACAAAATTTAATATAAAAAAAAGATAAATCTTTTATGTTCTATGCATTTTTACAATTGGATGAATTACTAGGGGATACCCTAAAACTAAAATTTTTTCAGTGTCTTTTTTCAATTACACTGTGTATTACTTATAATTTATTCAGATTTTTAGGGTTTTGTAGGTATGACCAAAAAACCCTTATACCGTCATTTTGTCGTCTGTCTGTCTGTCTGTCTGTCTGTCTGTCTGTCTGTTCGGTAAAAATTGTAGCCAAACGGCTAAACCTAGAGAGTTGAAAATTGGCATGCTTGTACAACTTTTTGACCCGCACATAGGAAAAATACTAAAACATCTAAAAAACATATCCCCCTAAAAATATAAACAAATATGTGCTCATCGAAAAAAAAATATTTTTTTAAAATTCTGAGTAGGGTATCAAATGAAAGCCCTTAGTACATAGATTAACGATCGAAAATTAATTTTTGCAAAATAAATTATTTTGAGGCGATTTTTGCCAAAATTGTGCAAAAAAATTTTTGTCCCACACCCTGTAGCCCAGATGGTTTAAACTAAAAATGTGAAAAAAGTCTAAGTAATGTATATTGGTGTGAACCGGAATAGTACAACAGGAGTTTTTGATCAGATTATGTTTTCGGAAAATAACGCATTTTTTGTGTTTTTTTGGTTGACGATGCATAATACATGTTATACTCTTATAACACACTAAGTTGATAAGCGTTTGGTGGTCTAGTGGCTCAGTTGCTCGACAACCACACAGGATCGTTATTCACTACACAGGTTCGTTCCTGGCTTGTGGAGTCAATTTTATTTTTTGTTTTTTTTTTCATATTTATTATGTTTAAATTAATTTGTTAAAATTCTAGTTATATTTTAGCACATTTTGAATTTAATTTTCAAGATCGTAAATTTAATAACCAATTGGAATTATATTTTCATTCTGTGTCATTTATACGAAGCCAGAGGGGCGGAGCGTATGATTTAAGACAACCAATGAAAGCCATAGGCCCAATTTTCAAAATCTTAATGAACCTTGTTATATAAAAAAAATACTGCACTTATTTAGAAACCTAAATAATGATATTAGGTATTCGAATTAAAATTAACAAAAAAATATTTTAACATAAAATTTGTTTTTAAAGCTCTGAGATTAACAGACGATAAATTATTTTAAAAAGATCGTTCATTTTGCCGTGGTTACTACAAAGCAAAATTTGTCCTACACACTCAGCATGCCGCCTTCACTTATTATATACCTGCGAAACCCTGCAATGTGTGAAAATTCACACTTCACATCAATTTTTTCAATTACACTGTGTAATACTTATAATTTATTCAGATTTTTTATTATCTCTTCTGGCTTACATTGTGTGGGACAAAAAATAAATGAATACATTTTGAAAATATCAAGTTAATATATGAAGCTCTTTAAAAATTATTTTTCATTCGTTAATCGTAGGTATCAATAATTTTCATTTTCTAGCACACTCAATATACAACATAATCAAGAAAACAGGCCGTTAGATAGTTTTGGAAATTATTTATTTAGTAAATGAGGTTGGCAATATCACTTCCACAGTATCATTTTACTCAAATTTGACATATTTGTAAAAATATATATTTGTATTATAATTATTGAAAAGTACACATCATGATCATATATCTGAATATGCACGCCAAATTACAGCTAGATTTGTGTTAGGTCATGCAATGTCTTCCAAGAACCCGACGGATGTTTTTTCCTTCCAGGCGTTTTGAACATGCAATCTCTGTAATTCTTGCTACTTCCTGTATCCTATAGTAATGCAATAGTATGGCAAAAGTGATGTTTTTTTTTGTTATAATTGATATAATTTCAAATTTTTATTTCAATGAACTGGATGCACATTTCATCTACAAAGACATCTTTTGAAGTAACTGATTTCATAAACTTATGAATTACTATATATATATATATTTAAGTTAGAGAAAGTTTTGGATTAAATTTATGAACTATTTCAGGATAATAATAAAATGGAGCCTTGACGACAGCGATTTTATTGTACAAGTTGTCTCAAAAGAAATTTTATATTTATTTAGCTCACTGCGTGAACGCAACGTATCCGAGGGGCGCGGGGGTTATGTCAATCGGTAGCCTGGCTCTTGGGAATTCAGTCGCTATGGAGCGTTTCTCGGGAGCAGACCACGCGTTATGCGTGCGAGAGTTTTACAAAAACGGTGATTCGGCGACTGTAGCGCGTAGAAAATTCTGCAATATTCGAGGTTTTCGCCACTTAAATGATGCGCCAAGCATTCCTCTCATTCGACATTGGGTTAAAAAGTTTGAAGAGACTGGTACAACGCTGGATAAATCAAAATCGGGCGACCTAGGTCATCAAGAACGGTAGAAAACGTGGAGAATGTTAATCAGTCTGTTCGTGACGACCCGAACCTTTCAATTCGGAAGCGCGCAAGTGCTTTAAATGTGCATAGATCATCATTACATCGCATTATGCACAAAGACGTAAAGCTGCACCCCTACAAAATTCAATTGGTGCAAGAATTAAAGCCCCAAGATGCCAGTCAGAGGCTTAATTCTCAGGCAAATTGATCTCCCGGAGAGGTGACATAAATTGGCCTCCACGCAGTCCAGATTTAACCCCTATTAAATCTAAAGTTTACACCAATAAATCGACTTCACTGGCGCATTTGAAAGAAAATATCCGTCACGAAATGGCAGCCATCACTGAGTCCACCTGCCGAGACGTCATAAGTAATTTTACTGTTCGATTAAATGAGTATCGAGAACGCGAGGGTCTACATTTAGACGATATAATTTTTTAGAAAAAAATCCCCAAAAAGTGTATTTTAATAATTAATAAACATTTTTTCTATATACGGCTTACTTTTTTTTTTAATCGATCCACTAAATATAAGATTTCTTTTGAGACACCTTGTACCTGTGACGTATTTTAAAATCTGTGAAATTTACTAATGCAAAACTTGTAGAGCTCTGTTGAGATCTGTTGATCAATAATTAAACTACTGAACTGTCAAAAATAAAATATTTAAGGTTAATTGTACAGACATAATGTAATTTTCATGAAATTGCTCATGGAATAAAATTTTTTGTTATGTAATACAAAAACTAAAAGTTTTTGTATTACATAATCTGAAATAGTCTGACATAGTCTGAAATCAAAAATAGATTATTATAAAATGAATATTTTTAAAAAGCTAATTTGCAACTTACCATAAATAAACTGAACGATTAAATAAACAATTATTTTTGTAAAAATACTAAAAATTACGTTCGAATAGAAGCAAATTGGAAACAAAAACACGTAAAAAAAAATAAAAAAATTGTTTTTTAAAAGTTCAGTATTTCAACTTTTTATCAACAGACGGCATAAGTAAATTTTTGCATTAGTAAGTTTTATAATGTTAAAATGAGGTTTGCAGGGTGGCACCCTGATCATCCAAAAATGAGTTTTATAGTGGATTTAAATCTGTGCTGACATCAGGTCGACTGAGTTTTCATACAGATGGCCTCTAGCATACTGTGATATGCAAGAGATGAACTGTTAAAATGTAGATTTTTACTTATGTTTCTTGAATCTAGTTATTAAGGTTATTATTTGTCGTATATAAATTGGCACTTCGTTGTTTCATTAATTTCTTTATTTCACTGACTGCAGTTTCTACAGTATTTCTATCTTTAATATTTCTGAATATATCTTAATCTGTTTGTCGAAATTCTTGTAATAACATAGTTTTTTAGTTAATGTTAGATTTATTTGTTTCCTTGCATGGACTGTCATTGAAAAATGTTCTTTATTAAAAATAACAAGTTGAAGAAGTTATAGAAACCTTCAAATGTCAATATAATTCTTATAACGTCTCTGTTAAAAAAGATAAAAAGAGTAATTGCTCTGTCGTCCTTACTTATGATGCATTTGTGAATTTTTTTGGTAGATTCTTCTTTGTACGCCACTGCGGACAGCGAAGGACGGTCGCATTATGGGAAAAACTTAAATTACTGTTCCACTGATTACATACAAACATGCAAGTAGACCTATATTTCAAAATCAGGATTATGCTTCGCTCGATATCAGTGATTCCCAATAAGTTTACATCAATGCATATCGATCTAAACCGAACTATTGGAGCAATGGTTCTTAACCTTTTTAACTGCCAGAACCCCCTTAAAATATTGAAATGTATTTTCGAATGAGAGTAAACTGCTTCCTATTTTATTTAAGGTTACATGTATACCCTGGAAGGTTATATTATTTAACTTCTGTATTTCTTGGAAAAGCATAGAATCGTCCAGTATAACAAATTAATATACTCGGTTTTAAAAATATTTAAGAAATAGATTAGAGCTTTATTTGGATGTCTAAATGGACCTTTGCACGTTAATACACGTTTGACACACCAACTTATTTAGAACTTTTAAGTATTTTTTCTAAAACAAATAATAAAATAGAAAAATTTTCAAATAGGGAAACTCATGTGATCACCTCGATGTCTAAATTTACACTTGTTTCATTATGATACTCATATGAAACTTGTATCATTAATAACTAAAATAAGAAAACAAAACTATAAAAAATTTAACAGACAAATCTTAAATTTGGACTGTTAGGTCTTAGATATCCCCAAGTACCTTGCATATCAATACCGCCTGCATTTTTTGCCAGTTAATCTCTACATCTTTTGTGAGTTGTTCCTAATGGACAACGGATATCCGATCTTCCATTTCGGAACTTCTTTATCATTCCATGTTTTATCATCCTCCACATGTTTTCTATTCCTCGAGGAATGAAAACTGCAACATTACGGTAACAACGTGGTTTTCATAGGTATGGAAACATAAAACTTGCTTTATATGTACGGTGACCATACATTCTTTATAGAGGACAGTCCTTTAGACCGTTGTTTTGTTTATTTTAGATTTATGTATTTCTCAAAAAATTTGTTTTATATTATTTGTTTTGTCATTTGAAGTACAGAAATTTAGTTATAGAATTATTGGGAATTGAGTTTGTAAATGAATTCGAAAGGATCCTACTGCGACATTTTTTTTTGTGAATGATTGCTGAGGAAAACGTTGAATTATTTATACAATTTTATTTTTATTAATTTTAAATTAAATATTTTGATATACATTTTATTCTTGAGCCTTTATTTATAAAATAATAAATACAACCTTTTCCAGATTTGTTCTTTTTTATAAATATATGGTCACTGTAGGTACTTCTGTAGCCCATACGCTACTTAGGCGTTGAGAACGTATTATTCATTATTACAGAATTCACTGGCGTATTCAGGGGAAGGGGTCACGTGCCCCCTTAAGATCCAATGAAATGAAAATTTGGCAAATTTAAAATAATCTTACTGCAAAATAACTTATGCATTTTACAATATATAAGCTATCTTTCATTATGATTAGTATTGAAATTAATAGAAAATGCTTATTCCCATGATATTTTTAGGCTTTCGTAGGTATAATAAAGAAATCTTTATTCCATCTCATGATTGTGCCCGTTCGGTAGAAATAGTGGCCAAGCGGCTGGATATAGAGAATTGAACAAATGTACGAAAAATACTGAGACTTCAAAACTATATCCCGCGAAAAATATAAACAAATATGACTTAATCAGAGAAAAAAAAAATTGAATATTTTGAGGGATATCAAGTGATAGTTTTTGATACATGGATTAATAACACATTTTTTTAAAAATAATAATGACATTTATATCTTTTTTGCCAACCGGCGCAGCGTATAGTGGTAATACACATTCCCTGCATTTCTAAAGTCTCGGGTTCGAATCCTGTTCAGGCATGCAATTTTCATCATAAAAAATTAATATTGTCCTGGCTAATTGCCTCTATCGCGGTCTATTTCTCATACGAAATGATAAGCAGTGTCAAATATATCGAAGACTCCTTCAAATTATTTTATAAACAGAAACGAAAGAAGAGAATATATTTTACTTTTTAATTATATTGTTATCCTAAATATGATTAAGTTTTTTTCATTGCTTCAGGGACCACAAAAAATTATGTTGCGGGCTCTAAGCCGCCTGCGAGCCGCAAGTGACCCCCTCCCGTCTTAGAGATAAAATCATAAGTGTCCCCCCTAACCATGAGTCCTGTATAGGCCACTGACAGAATTGCACTATAGGACTTAACCCAAGCTTTCCATTAAACAGTTTTAATCCCATAACACCCCTTTAGAATTAAGCCCTTTTGAATAATGAGATGTCATATATCCCAGCGTTTCCCAACCTTTTTTCATGGCGGACCGGCAAGTTTAGAAAGTAATGTGTATCGCAAAATGATGTGCAGAAAAAAGGGTCTTCACCTCCAAAATATGAGTGGTAAGCAAAAAAAAGTCTTCACCTTTAAAATGTAAGTACTGAGCAAAAAAAAGGGTCTTCACCTCCAAAATGTAAGTAATGAGCAAAAAAAAGGTCTTCACCTCCAAAATGTAAGTGATGAGCAAAAAAATGGTCCTCCCCTCCAAACTATAAACCCAGAGATTTTGTAACAAAATCTCGAGGAACAGTAAAAAAATCTCACGGACCGTTGCCGGTCCGAGGAACGGGGTTGGGAAACGCTGAATATAGCCTATTTTCGAATCCTAGTTTTACTCTATCATCCTATAAGTGAAAAGATGTCCAACCGTATTTGTGTGGATCTCGGACAACGAGACAGAGGGACAGAGACAAACAAAAATAGATATTTTTGCAGATATCGTCTTGTAATCATCTGAAACGTGTTGAAACCAAATAAGAGACCTATAAAAACAAACCGATACAATTTCCAATTTTATCAATATAGATCATTGTTACTCAACCGGTGGTCCGCGGACCACTGGTGGTCCGTAGCAAAAATTTAGTGGTCCGCGAAAGGCTTGTAAATTATAATATTTTTGAGATTTTATGTTAATTTTTTATGACATTTTGTTCATTTTCTGTGCATTTTGTTCATTTTTCAGTTAATTTGTATTACTAAAATATATGTAGAGTTTACATATACAATTTGTTTAATAGTACATTTACTTTCAAGGGTCCGCGGTAAAAAATTAAATATTAGATTGGTCCGCGGTACGTTTTCAGTTGAGAAACACTGATATAGATAATGAAAATGCGTTACGTTTGTTGCAGAAACAGTTCTTGGTTTGTTAAAGTTTGAGGATCTCTGTGTTTGGCTGTACGAGCATATCTCGTTTCGTATATGATCTTATAATAATTCTTTAATAATTGATGGGACCGGTAACTATAATCATTATCAAATATGGTATTTTTGTATTTCTCCATTGTATATGATTAATTTTCTCTGTGTCGAGACAGACATTTTTATATTTAACCCGATCATTATACATGTCAACACATTATTTTGAAAAACTCGAACTATACATTTATGCGAAATAGTGGATAATGTGTGTCTTTACCAGACCAACAGTCTGAATTGATTTGTTCAGTTTCAGGAGGAGAAAAAAATTCTAAATGTAATTATATGACATGAGATCTTGATAGACTGACAATGCAAATTATAACATGGATCTTTGGTATGAGCTAAATTACCACAGATCGCTTTTAATCACGTCTAATTATCGATAAAATTACCTAGAGATTTTTTACAAATGTACATAATAATTTTCATCGAACAGCTTGATGCAATGTGCTTCAAATTAAATACCTTGTTGCTTGAAAAATTAAGATGAATAGATGAGAGGATTGGGTTTTCTATCTAAGCGCGCTAATAACTTTATATGTTGAGTAATAAAAATATATAATGTGAAATTACAAGAAGAATGTCTCTATGGTTGGACAGTTTTCGGTCGTCTTCATCATATCTATAAAGGCCCTATCAGTTGCTGTTTTGGTTTGGTTGTTATTTTACGCAATCCCCAAAATTGATTGGGGATTGAATTTTCACACATTTCAGGGTTTTGTAGGTATTTAACCATATTTTCACATCAAAATTAACAGTTTTCGTATTAAGGCGGCGCACAACCCTGTAGTCCTCAATAGATTCTTATACAAAACTAATAATCGGAAATAAAATTAATAACAATCTATATATTAAAATTTGCAGCGAATTTTTATCTATCTAATAGGATATTTTTAATTGTAGAAAAAACTGTTAGGTAGTTGTAAATAAGCAAATTGCATTATAGACGCCATCTTGTAAACCAATCGACGCATATTTGCATACGATGCGGCAAATTGTACCTAAAGCTTCATTCTACAAATATGATTATAGCTATTTTGTTGTATTGTGAAAATTACTTATAGTTATTGTACTTGGTAATCTATTTTTGCCGCCCTCTTTAATCTGCCGCGGTTTTCAAAATTGGTGTTACGAGTAAAAATGATTTATCATGAAAAATACGTGTACCAAGTGGCATTCCATTATCTTTGAGTATAATATTTTTCGACGAAGGCTCTAAACTATAAGTAATCAAGTCGAAAAAAAAAATTGACGTATTATTTGAACATTTCTACACAAAACTATATAAATATAAAAGTTATTCGAAACCCACAAATATATTTAAAAAATTACAGACCAAAATCGCTGATGTCTATTTTGCGAAGTTATTGAGCGATAATATGTTTACAATAAATATTTCTACAATTAAAACTATCATATTAGATAGATACAAATTCGGTGCAAAATTTGATGTATAGGTTGATACTAATTTTATTTCAGATTGTTAGTTTTGTATAAGAAACTAGTAACCTCCGGGGGTTATACGCAGCCTTAAGAGCTTGCGTGCTAAGAGCTAATCAGACCAATTCTGTAACTCAGTTACTATGATTTTAGTAACTAAATTTGTCACTATGAGCAAGGTCAGTTACTATCATGAATGAGAGTCATTATACTTTTTATAATATTTTATCTTGTAGTAACGTTACTACACAGTAATTTTTTACAGAATTGATCTGTATATTTAAATTTTTGACACTAAATTTATATCAGTCTTCAGAGCCGCAGTAAGGTAAACTTGCGCTAGGGGCAGAACCGTGTTTTGGCGCCCTGGATAAATAAAAATAAGGTTCCTACGCAAAAAAAAGGTCTTCACCTCTCAAAATTCAAGTGACGAGCAAAAAAAAGGTCCTCATCCTTAACAAGCCCGTCAGCGCCCTTTTCCTTAGTGCGCGAGGGGCCATCGCCCCTTCCCCCCCCCCCTTACTGCGGCTCTGTCAGTCTTAATTCAATTAATAAGGAATATGTTGAATACTTGAAATAGTTTCATTTATTTCACTTTCAATTTCAAAATCAAATCTTTCACTACAGACGAGCACACATTAAATTGAGCTGGGGGTCAATTTCTAAAAAATCCGTAAAATAATAGAAATTTATTATTACTTTTTTAAAGAGAGGACTGGACCTACATATTAATTTAATTTTTATTAATAAAAAAGCTGATTTTTATTTTCAATTGCTTCGTTTTTTTAAATAAGTATATGATCTTCCCATTTCTGGGGGGGGGGGAGAAATTCCAGCCCTTGTGTGCGCGCTTGTTTCAGTATTAACAATGTGTTATTTGTTTTATAAGTAAGTATTTCCTTACTATAAATGATTTATTCCTCTTTGATACATTAAAAACTAAAATCTAAAGGTGGAGCTTTCACACATGAATGCTGCGCAACTTGCATTACATATCGTAACTCGCGGAAAAAATGTTGATTTTTATAATTTCAAAAGAAGACGTACGCTTCTTTAGCCATATATATAAAAAAGCCATAACCTTATTAGTCATAATTTAACCATGAATTAAAAAACTAATTTTGTTAAAAATACAAAAATTTGATATCTTCTGAAA
This sequence comes from Liopterus haemorrhoidalis, assembly GCA_963971575.1. Lineage (NCBI taxonomy): Eukaryota > Metazoa > Arthropoda > Insecta > Coleoptera > Dytiscidae > Liopterus > Liopterus haemorrhoidalis. Next base: position 5,577,506 of record OZ020616.1, on the reverse strand, counting down.
AAATAATCTGTACAATTCAGGTTCACATTGAAGTACATTACTCAGAATTTTTTCAGATTTTTGGCTTAACCCCCCTCTTGGTTATAGGATGTGGGACAAGAGAAAATTTTTAGCACATTTTGGGCAAAAATCATGTTATAATAAAGAATTTAAAAAATTGATGTGAAGTGTGAATATTCACATATTTCAGGGTTTTGCAGGTATATAATAAGTGAAGGCGGCATGCTGAGTGTGTAGAACAAATTTTACTTTGTAGTAATCATGGAAAAATGAACGATATTTTTAAAATAATTTATAGTCTGTTAATCATATAATAAAACTGGTTATTAAATTTACGCTCTTAAAAATTAAATGCAACATTTGTCAAAATATAACTAGAATTTTGACAAAATAATTTCAACATAATAAAAATGCAAAAAAAAGCAGAAAAAATAATATTTACTCCGTACTCGAACTCGAAACCCTTCGTTTTCAGCGTATTTTAGCTTACAACACCAGTGCTCTAACCATTACGCTATCGCACGCCTTGCATGTGGGTGTCGTACATTGGTATAACTTTTGTACTTTGTGAACCAAAAACCACAAAAAATACGTTATTTTCCGAAAACATAATCTGATCAAAAATTCCTGTTGTACTATTTCGGTTCACACTAATATACATTACTTAGAATTTTTTTAGATTTTTAGTTTAAACCATCTGGGCTACAGGGTGTGGGACAAAATTTTTTAAACAAATATGTGATGAGCACATATTTGTTTATATTTTTAAGGGGATATGTTTTTTAGATGTTTTAGTATTTTTCCTATGTGCGGGTCAAAGAGTTGTATAAGCATGCCAAACTTCAACTCTCTAGGTTTAGCTGTTTGGCTACAATTTTTACCGAACAGACAGACAGACAGACAGACAGACAGACAGACAGACGACAAAATGACGGTATAAGGGTTTTTTGGTCATACCTGCAAAACCCTAAAAAACTACATTTAGTTCCTTGACCTACATCTTAAGAGCTTTCTCTTTACACCAAATATAACTATAAAACAAAAATTTTATTTGTTTTATCAAAAAATATCTCAAATGAAAGTTGTTCGTTATTGTATTTGTAACAACTTTTGTAAAATAAATTTTTTCAAAATATTTTTCTGATGCTAAATATTAATCTCCCATTTCTTGTCAACCGATTTTTACTAAAAGTTGATCAACTTGTGTCATTGCTGTCAGAAGCTTAAATATGAAGTTTCATAAAAATCCTTTCAGCCGAATTTGCTCTGCACGTGTACACAGACAGACGGACGGTCAGACAGACAAACAGACAGACAGACGGACGAACGGACGGACGGACGGACAGACGGACAGACAGACATCATGCTAAAAATAGTCAAAACGTTATGTAGGGACCTCAATTCGTGGAGATCCATCGAAATCTCGAAATGTGAAAATCGGTTTGATCACAATACCTCCCTTATATATATGTTGGCGGTCGATAAAAATTGTATTGCACAGGAGAAAAGTAGAACAGACTTTATATTTGCTGTGGTATGTCAATGTTTAGGAGATAATTGTAACATACAGTAATCCGACATTTGGAATATTAAAACTATTGTTGTTCTGAAAACCGATGAAAGGATGCATTGTCTGTTATAAGCTGAATTTGCAACAGTGCATACTATAATATAATCCTTATTATAACTCTAAAATTAGCTCCATTCCTAGCTATTGTTGTGTTGTGTTATCTTGTTTCTGTTTGCAAGTGTTAAAGCAGGAAGCATTGTTACCGGCTGGATCTGAGCTGTACATTCCGCGGCAAAAATCACACTTTAATCAAGTTAATTAGTGTGTAATTGTTCACAGTTGTAAACAAGTCCGGGAAAAGAATAATGTGACAGTGAACTCGGAACAACTACAACTAGATGCCTACAGACTCGACTAGAACAATATAAATTAAAGACAAACGAGATTCTGAACATATGTGGAAAGTTGGCTCTTTAGACCTAATTACAAAGAACTGAGGACTGTGATTTTGTTTCAACAACGAATCACTTACATCTGATGGTGATCTGTATTGATAATAATAATAATTCTAACAAATGGAACTTGAACAGAAACACGTCATAACACTTAAGATAGACACCACTTAAAGATACAGGCAACCCGATGGGCTATACAGTTCGAGGAGTACATAAAAAGGTATCTGAAAAAAGAGAACCAGTGCTGGAAAAATCTGGAAAGGAAGGGAGAAGAATACAGAACTCTCTCGAGTTGGGAAAAGAAAAGGAAAAGCAGGTACCAATATTGCGGGCTTTCGCTAAAGGAAGTAGGATGAAAACGAGCTAGACAATAAAGCGTCATTGACGAAGTAGCACTAAATAAAAGGATGGAAGATATACAAGGCCAATAAAGACAGGGAAGACTTAAAGAATACAGATACAACAATATGTATACCAAAATTTAGACAACGCAAATACAGAAGTACTTGATAATGGATAAAGGAAATAGAGATAACAAACGGACTCTAGCAAGATTTAGATATGGAAACGAGGAGAGAGACAACCAATGCCGGAGAGAAGATGAAGAAAGAGTATGCAGGATGTATCGGAGGGAAAGGGAAACAATCGAGCACCTAAGTCCGACCCAGAAGAGGAACACGAGAAGAAGTTTTCAAAGATACAGGATCAGAATGAACATGGATGAATTAAATTTCACAGAGAAAATTCTTCATACAACAAAAACACCTTAATTTTTGTCCTATAACCTCACTACTTCTTTTTTTTTTAAACAATGTAAGACACTTTCACTACAAAGGTGATTAGTGACCCTGTACATTATAATTACATTAAATAATACATATTAATTAATTTATTAAATATTGTATATACATTTATTTTGATATTTTATTTGTTGTATATCTGTGGGACGAGATCAGTTTTTTCTGTGAACTGTAGTATTCGTTCCATTATTTCCATGTTGTTGGAGAGAGCTTCCTTCAATGTTGGTAGTATTTTATTTTTCTGTCGTTCTCTTGAGTACTTTGGGCATGCGATCAGAAGATGTTCAACGGTTAGTTGGGTGTTACATAAGTTGCATTTGGTGGGGTCGGATTTATCCAGTATGTATTTATGGGTTGCCAAAGTATGGCCAATATGCAATCTGGTAACCGTTATTTATTGTCTCCTTTTATTGAATGTGTGCCATTTTTTGTGTCCTCTTTTATTCCTCGTAGTTTGTTGTTATTTATTTCTTTCCATGCTTTGTCCTATTCTTCTAGCACCGTTCTACCTATTTCATTCTTAATGTCACTGTGCCGGAATGTACGTCTAGTGACAACAAAATAATTTGTGAACTAAAAAATCTCTTTAAGTTTACCTAATAAGTCTGTTATGATTATAAATTTATTATTTGTATTATTCAAGATATTATTGGAGACTTGTAGTATGCTGTAGGTTTCCGCAGTGAAGACACTTGTTGCTGATGGGAGATGGTATTGGTGTTCTTTCTCTCCCACTATTACTGCTGCTCCAATGTAAGTTCATATCTTTGATCCGTCCGTATAAATTGGAATATATTCTTGAAAATGTTCCATAATATCCAGAAACTTCTGTTTAAATTCTGTCGGATTGGTATCTTCCGTCACTCGTTGGCTTAGTTCAATGTTGTACTTCGGAGTTTTCAGCGACCATGGAGGAATACTGTTGCGACTAAAACCTGGAACAGAATGCACAGCGCGCTACGCCGTCAGCGCGGCGTCATTTGTGACAGCGTTGCGTTAGCGCCGTTGAGAATTTTCGCCTGCACACAATGCAATAATTTTTAACGCCGTCAAGTGTCACTTAACAACCTATATCTGTGTTTATACGTGCGCTTTCTTTTATTAAAAGTATAATGGATGATGAAGACTTGTGTGTGATGTTATTTATGTTGTATGCAAGTTATTTATACATACAAACACTTTACCATTCAGTAAAAACTGAGGTTAGGTGTTCTGCGTCAACGTTCAACGGCGTCAAAAGTTGGAAATTGACGAACATTCAGTATCACCGGCGTTCGAACGCCGTAGGACGTTGTCCATTCTGTGCACTTGCGTACGACAGCTTGGTTTTAACTTTCTTCTGACAGATAGCGGCGTACGAACGCCGTCAACGCGCCGTAGAACTCGTTGCATTCTGTTTCCCACTTTAATTTCTGTATACATATTGGCTAGTGATACATTTATCAATTGTAGATGTTTGTGGAAGTTATGCTGCACCGATGAGGAGTTTCGGAATATATTATTGTAGGTGGGGATTTTAGGGTTAGTGGAAAGGTTGGTGACATTGGACATGGCCATTTTAGGTCGTCGGTATTGTAGTGGGATTTGACCTGATTCACAAAGAACGCTTTTTGTCGGACTTGTTCTAAACGCGCCTGTAGCTAGTCTAATTGCTTGGTTCTGTATGGGTTCCAGAGTTCTCAGGTGGCTTTTTTCAGCGCTTCCATATGCAATGCTACCGTAGTAAAGTTTATACTGAATGAGGGCTTGCCTCACTACTTTAACTGAAATACCCGTACAATCTCCTTATTTCTTTCATTGGTTCTGCGTAATACTGAACCGTCAATTTTCTTTCCCCTCTATAAATTTTCCTTAACACTTTTCTCTCCCATATTTTAAATTCTAATAACTTTAACTGTACAGTGACGGTTAAGTGTACAGTTGTTGCACCTTTGTTACGGAACTGAATTCGAATTCAAGAGGAATGTTGCATTTACGTTCCACGTATATTGGGAAAATCCTGATTCGAGTCATACTGTTTGTATTCAGCAATGCATATCATTTGTTGGTCTGTATAATGCGGTCGCTGTACGAGTGTCGTGCCTCGAATAACATTAATTATTCATGTGCAATGCAGGGCAACAGTCTAACTTTACGATTGTGATTGTATAATACTGCAAAAATTCTCAATTGTGCTTCCTGCTTCACTATCATGACAGGATGTTAGAAAATAATTATTTTTTAAAAGGTTTTTCTATATACACTGTCGATTATTCAAAAATATGGCGATAGAAAACAAAAGAACTACAAAAACAGAAGACGGAATGCATACTAATAAAGTAAACATCTAATATAACTAATTTTGAATAAAAGAATCTTTGCTTCAGTATGTATTGTTGTTAGCGAAGATGTATCGTAACTCGCTAGGAAAGTTTTGTCGTGCACTAAAATAAATAAGCATAACGATATCAATTTAATTATAAGTCCTTCATATAAAAACAGCCACAATTTATTTTTACCGACCGCCAACATATATAAGGGAGGTATTGTGATCATACCGATTTTGACGTTTCGAGATTTCGATGGATCTCCACGAATTGAGGTCGTACATAACGTTTTGACTATTTTTAGCATGATGTCTGTCGGTCTGTCTGTCCATCCGTCTGTCTGTCTGTCCGTCTATCTGTCCGTCTGTCTGTCTGTCTGTCCGTCTGTCCGTCTGTCTGTGTACACGTGCAGAGCAAATTAGGCTAAAAGGATTTTTATGAAACTGTATATTTAAGCTTTTGACATCAATGTCACGGGTTGATCAACTTTTGGTAAAAATCGGTTGGCTAGAAATAGGAGTTTACTCGTGTCGATTTTAAGATTTTTGCGAATATTTAGCAACAGAAAAATATTTCGAAAAAATTTATTGAACAAAAGTTGCTAGAAATGCAATAACTAATAACTTTTATTTGAGACGTTTTGTGATAAAACGAAAAATTTCGAATAATTTTTGTAAAATTTTTCGAAATTTTTTCCTGGTCTCAATTTTTTCATATTTATATGTAACGTTTCCATGGTCATGATAAATAATATCTCTGTTAGAAAATATTAGGTCAAGTTATTTCTACTCTGCTACTAGAATGTATTTTATACAAGTACTTTTGATGGCGGTCGGTCCTGTGGTGGCCACAGCTGATTTTTTTTCATACTTATATGTAACGTTTCCATGGTCATGATAAATAATATCTCTGTTAGAAAATATTAGGCCAAGTTATTTCTACTCTGCTGCTAGAATGTAGTTTATACAAATACTTTATGATAGCGGTCGGTCCTGTGGTGGCCACAGCTGATTTTTTTAATGTATCTATTAAAACACTGCTCGGAAGTCAAACATTTTTTCCTGGGGTAGCTCACGTTCAATAAAAGGAAAAATTTGTTCTTTAAAAAGTGTATTTTGAGTGTTGGTAGGTAGCTTAAACCTGTAATGGAAAAACGCAAAAAAGAAGAAGAAGAAGGTAAGTTTTATGACACTATCCCGCGAATTTCCTTACTAAACCTCGTACGCTACAATAAGCTTCTCAGGTTGCTAGAAATGGTGTGTAGGTAGGAGCATACAATCAAAATGCCTCTCTACATACCACCCATTTCATTGTACTACTTTGTTTCTCAATTAACTAAAACAATATTATTACCAGCAATAAATCACTAAAATAATTCGCAATAATTTAATTTCATTTATATTAAAATTGTTTTAGTATCGCGTAGGTAAGGTGTAAGAGCAACGGGCAATAAAAGCGAACAGTGTACTCATGTTCAATAAGGAAATGATTAGTGATAGCCATGTACAAGAGATTGATGGGAAGAGAAGGCGTGAAGGATTAGGAATTAATTAAATAGATAAATTGAAAACAGGTCTAAAGAACAATAACAAGAAATATGGTATTTTATTCACTTCGATGAATCACTGAAAATTTTCTATTAAATTAATTAATGAATAAAATTCTTTTCATAAAAATAAATTATTTAAAATATTATAAAGCAATTAGTAATTGAATTACAATTGATTGCACAACTTATAAAAACTTGAATGGATGAACAAAAATACTATGCTTTTATTTTTTAACTACATTTTACTAACGATGCTATAATCTATTCATTTAGAGAATGGGATGGGATACATTATCAATTAAGCACAAAACAATTACAGACCAATTAGTAACTGAATTAAAACTGATTGCATAAGACCATAGGCGTATCAAAATAACACAAAATATTACTGAAAAACTAAAAATAACCTCAAGTTTAACCCACTCCGGGAACAAGAAACCCTTTGCCCAAGAACATGGCGTGAAAGAGCGATACTGGTAATTCAGTATTAAATTAAGTCCTAGTGGAGCAGTGTTATTTATTTGTTTTTGCTGCGATTATATTTCGATGGATCGCTGGCTAAAGCACGGATCGTTAAAAAAGCTGCCACATACCCTTTTCACACTAGATCTTTAAGACGAGTGAACTTAAAGTTCACCGATGTTTAAGATCGGTATGCTTTCACACTTGATGTTTAAATCTCCGGTGCTGTCATCAGCTATAGTAATTTTGTCCTTAAGTTAACGTCATGAAATTACCAGTTTTGAACTGTCTGCGCAGACGCACATTTTGAATTATTATAAACAAATATGGATATTTCATTTCATTCTACAATAAAGACACTACAATAAAGAATATATTACACCTGTATTAACATGTGAGTCGATACATTTTATCTCAATTATTGTAGCTCTGTATTTTATTAAACACATTATTAAAATAAATAATTTTATTATAACAATAAGTATTAACTTCTTATAACGTCGATATAATACAGTATTCTTGTTTATGATAATATAAAATGTTGACAGCACAAATTCAAGGAGTATTTTTTTATAATAGAAATTAAGTTGGCAATGCGGACAAAGTTTAAGACGCAGATCTCTGTCTTAAACATCGCTTGTATTTAGACGAGGCCATACGGTTTCACATTAGCGTTTAAAGATACATTCACTTTAACATCCGATCTTAAAGATCTAGTGTGAAAAGGGTATCAGTCTCCGTCTCAGAACGTCCAGTAGACCAGTGTTTCTCAACAGGTGGTCCCCAGAAAAATTTTAGCGTTCCGCCAAAGTTTTTATATGTGATTTTTCATGCACATTTTTTATGTAAATAATTTTTATTTTGTTTATTTTTTGTAAACTTTCTGTGGTTTTCTACAAATAAAATAAATGTATTAAATAGCACATTCAATATATTTGTTTTCTTGCAAAAAATGAACCAACAATTATTATTAGTGGTCCGCTTTAGCAAAATATATATTATACTGATCCGCGGCGCGTTTTTGGTTGTGTAACACTGCAGTAGACGACAAGTGTGTTCAAATATTATAAAGATAGTACTTCAATAGTTTTTTTATCGGTATTTTCTATTTCGTATTTTGAACAGCTTTTTTGCCTCAGTCCTAGTGATATTTTAACCGACCGCCACATACTTATACATATATAGTCGGATTGCTGATAAGTGATTGTTCGTTGCTACAAGTATCGATACACAATACTATATGCTTTCTCTGTCTATATTAGCGATGGGTCGTTCATGAACGAACCGGCTCACTGAGCCGACTCAGTACACTGACCGAAGTGACACGGTTCACCAAATTGAAATGAGCCGGCTCACGGCTCACTGTATAGTTTCAAGGATACGATTGGTCGGGCGATTGTGAGCAGTGACCGGAGTGATCCGAATCTGGATCGATGTCATGTTGAACTTCGCGAGAACTCGGCTTGTAATGTATTATCATAAAGTGTATTTTGTCATCAATTTGTAGGGCAGTTTATTTGAAACTAATAGGCTTAGTCTGTATTTTCTTACAACCATACTATATAAAAATATTGCCCAAATCCCAGATGTCCGATTTATAAGGGCAATAAACATTTCCATAAACTTAACACATCTGGTTTAAAATACAGTAGCTACATAAAGTGAATTGTTTGTTTCAAAAATGTTAGTCAAGAACCCAAGCTAAGCGACGTTCTACCTACGAGCGAACGACCGACAACTGACCGGGTCTAAGCGACGTTCTACCTACGAGCAAACGACCAACAACTGACCGGGTCTAAGGAAGAGCCGGCTCTAAGCGACGTCTACCTACAAGCGAACGACCGACAACTGATCGGGTCTAAGGAAGAGCCGGCTCTAAGCGACGTCTACCTACGAGCGAACGACCGACAACTGACCGGGTCTAAGCAAGAGGCGGCTCTAAGCGACGTTCTACCTACGAACGAACGACTGACCGACCTGTGTCTCGGGATCATGTTTACAGTTCATATATTGCAAGAACCGGCTCTAAGCGACGTTCTACCTACGAACTAACGACCGACCTGTGTCTCGAAAACATGTTTACTTAACCGGATCACTGAGCCGGATCAATGAACCGGCTCAACAAACTGAACGACCTCCACTGATCCGGTTTCGCAAACTGAGCCGATATTCCCATCTCTAGTAACGACCCCCTTAGAAAAAATACCATCTCTGGCGCCCCCCCCCCTATTTAGGAAATTTATAAACAATTTGTAAATAATTTCTTTATTGAAATAATAATCACAAAAATATGTAATGTAAATAGTTTCTCTAATTCCTAAATATTTATTTTCACAACATAAATCACGAAAATCATATAAAAATAAATTATATTAATATTAAATATGTAATACAAATTAAAAATGTAATAAAATTAATTTTAATGTGAAGTATGGGCTTGTTTCTTCGCACATAATTCGTTAAATCGCGGTTTATATGAAGAAAGAGCCACTCTTATTTCGTCTTCCACTATTAACCGTGCGCGATATTTTGTTTTAATAACAGCTTATGTGGGAAATCCTGCGACCCGTGACCCCCTGGTGAATCTTATACGACCCCCCAGGGGGCCGCGTCCCCCACTTTGGGAACCGCTGACCTACACCATTTTTTTTTGTCGATTTTTCTTCTTTAAATAATTATTTTACTTTTAAAATTCTGCATACAATTATCATGCATGTAATTAAGAAGTATTATTGTATTTTATTATCTTGAAAAGGTTTTTGGTTTCTTCATGAGTCGTAAACAATTATTAGTTTTTCAGGGCTGTTCGAAGAACTCACTGATCTCAGTAAATATCTAACGAGAAATGACTTGCAAAAACTGTGCTTATGATTTTTTGAATAATTCTTCTGACTGAACAGAACCGTACTTAGCAAAACTAACCAACTATACTTTCAAATCTGCTCAAAGACAAAATTTATTAAAATGATTAATAAAATTCGCAGACTCAAAATATTTTCCACTTTCCTCCTGGAAACACATTTTCTACTAGCTAAAGGTCTATACATTTTAGGCCTAAAAATCCAAACATCTTATAAATAAAAACACACATTTTGTAGCAACTTTTTGGAATCTCTTTTAGATCGTTTGAAAATGATCTCCTTTGAACAAACTTATTAATTTTGGGAATAGACAAAAATTGCCCAGGACCAAGCCAGGTAATCTTGGATGAGGAACGAGAGTGATTTTCAGAGCCGGCCATAGGGGGGTGCAGAATATACAGTATTGGCTATAAAGATTGCAACTTTTAACATTATTTAATTTTTCAAATTTTAATAATAATATTCGGATATATATACTCTTAGTTCTATAATTTAATTATATTTTGTCTGTTACATCAATCAATAGTCAAATAAGCTGACTTACAGATTAATAATAAATTATTTCTTCATTTTTGCTTGGACAAAAATATTGCAACTACTTGAATTTTCTTGTTATATGCAGGTTTTATCCATAAATAATATGTAGTGCACAAGTAATATTTCAGTTTACATTTGCCAATCATGGGTCGGAGTAAAACTGTTTCAAGTAAAATTAGAAACTTAATAATTTCTGGTTTTAAAGACGGGCTGCTGCAAAATGTGATTTCACAAAATTTAAATGTTCATAAATCTACTGTGTCGCGAATTATAAAACGATTTCGAGAAGAAGGTACGTTTGAAGTTTCAAAAATCCCAGGACGGCCACGAAAAACTACAAAACGAACTGATAAAAAAATTATTTATTTATCTGCCAATAACCCCATTCTGTCATCGGAGAACATTTTGGACCTTTTGCCACAAATGGATCAAGAAAATATCTCAACAAGAACTATTCGCAGAAGATTAGTTAGTGAGGGTCTTTTTAGTCGCCATCCTGCTAAAAAACCACTTCTATCCAAAAAGAAAGTGAAGGCCCGATTAGAATTTGCTAAAAATCGTATTGACTGGACTGTGGATCAATGGAAAAAAGTTATTTTTAATGATGAATTTCAGTTCAATTTGTTTAAAAGTGATGGTGTAAGTTACGTTAGGAGGCCTGCTAATAAAAGATTAGTTCTAAAATACACCTTGCCAACAGTTAAACATGGCGGAGGTGGTGTGATGGTATGAGGCTGTTTCTCGGGATATATTATGGGTCCTCTATACCACATTGAAGGAATAATGGATCGATTTAAATATAAAGACATCCTTCAGAATGTTATGGAACCATATTCTGATGAGTTCATGCCTTTAAAACATATTTTTCAGCATGATAATGACACAAAACATTCTTTGAAGTTGGTAAAAAAATGGTTCGAGGATTCAAAAATTAACGTAATGACTTGGCCGTCACAGTCACCCGATTTAAATCCAATAAAAAACCTTTGGGAGATTGTCAACAGAAAGATTAGAAACAAAACGCATTCAAATATTGAAGAATTGTTTAAAGCTTTGCAGGGTGCCTGGTCTAATATTGATAATGAAATGATCACGAAATTATTAGAATCAATGGCGAAAAGATGTCGGGAAGTTATAAATACTGGTGGTTACTATACAAAATATTAAAAATGATCTGTTAATAATAATTCATTTTCTTAATTAATAAAAAAAAAAGATTTTTTAAGAGTAGTTGCTATCTTTATGTCCAGGTAAAAATAATAAATACTATAAAAAAAAAGAATTTACTATTAAAGTTTAATTTTTTACTATAATATATTTAAAGGATTGTTAAAGGTAAGAATTACATTTTTTTAATTTTAAAAATATTGAATAGAATAAAAATAAAAGAGTATTATCAAAAGTTGCTATCTTTATGGCCAATACTGTACATCGCATCAGGCCCCGCGGGTAAATATTTTACATGATTTTTAATTAGTCAATTAGGTCAATATTTTTTTTTTTGCCCAGTATTTATTTTAGTACGCAGCCCCGCACAATCCCTAGGACCTACTCTGGTGACTTTTTTCCCCGTATAATAATAATAATAATAATAATAATGTTGGTCGTGTCCGTAAATAGGTTACTGTGAAAGAGTTGTACGGGTTGCGGAGATAAATAATGCAACTACATCTAGCTGACCAGTTAAGAAATATTATATTTCTTCATCAGAACTACTGTGTTGCTAAGACATAATGGTGCCCTCCACATGTTTTGACCCGATACTGGTTATATCGTACGTCCCTTCTGATATAGAATCTGTGGGGAAAAATTCCAAATGCCGCATTTATTGGAATTACTCTTTCCCTACCTCGAGGTTACTGACAGTGACAAAACTACACATAACCCTGCTGGATATCGAGACAGATGTTTGTGATAAAATTTTTAAGTCCTGCAGAGAAGATATTTCTCTCAAAAAGGAGGAAAATAGGTCCAAGTATTTGTATCTCTGGTCCGAGCTTAGAAAGCTGTATCCAAGGTATAAAGTTAAGCTTGTAATCCTGATAGTTGATGTTTTGCGTGGTATGAAAATCTCCTACCGAAGGGAAAGCGAGTCTATTCACGGATACAGATCTTCTGCCACCTTTTTGACTTGCAGGGTGCTGAAAGAAATGTTGCACGGGTCACTCCGTATTGTATGGGTACTGGTTCTCGCGTAATTCCTCGTCTGCGTATCGCCATGGTGTAGGATGCAGTTGTGTGTATTTAACTCCACTAGTCTCTAGTATGACGTGGCTCAAAAGGTTATTGAAGTTTGCGATTAGTGGACGCTTGTCAAGATCTGACAAACTCCAACTAAGTGATAATAACAAGTATTTTACTTCTATTTGAGACAGAAATATCGTATTGCTAGAATACCTATCTTAACTTATACTCCTACTGACATTGAAGCAGTGGTGGAAAATTCCAAATGTCGTATTTACTGGAATTATGTATTTTCTACCACCAAGCATCATCCTGCTGGATTTCGATACAAACGTCATTTTTGTCATCAAATTATCCTGTCCAGCTGAGAAGAACATCACGCTCAAGGAGGGCGAGTAGAGAACCAACTTGTCTGAGCTAAAATGTACCCGGGTTATTCAGTGAAGTTCGTAGTCTTGATTTTGGGTGTATTGGGTGACCTTAAAGCTGCTTCCAAGAGAAAAATCGAGATCAATTCCGTCTGCAGACCATCTGCTACCTCTTTGGTCTGCAGAATGAAAAACGCAGTGCTGCTCGGATCGCTTTGCATTGTGCAAACGCTAAATTTGATCTGAGCCCATCGATCGCTTAAAGCCAGAGTTTTGAGAATGCGGCCAATTGCTGGGATAAAGCTTCCTCGACCTTTTCTGTGAAGGTTAGAGGAAAGCATATTTTCTGTGCCAAACACGTTGCAGGCAATCCTGGACAGTACTGGTGGAACTACAAACCCCATTTTTTAAATAATATTATATAATATAATAATAATAATAATATTTATTCATGCCCTTGGGCTTTGAAATACATTGTATCTATTGCTAATAATTTAATTGTGTTAGTTACAAATTTCTTCTTTATTCGTTTTTCTTTGAAATTTTCTTGTTAATCTTCGCCTTATTTCTGTTTTCTTCGTTTTTGCTTACGTGTCTCCGTGTCTGTTTGTGTTTCTTCTCTCTTTCAATATTTTCTTCATTATGGGTACTCTTATTCCAGAATCTTCTGATATTTCTGTTAAAGCAGTCATACATTACATGCCACAGCGTCTCTTCTCTCATTCCACACAGTCTGCATTTTCTCTCTTCTGGATTTAACCACGGTATGTTTCCCCGAGTCTCATTCCCGCATCGAAATCTCGCTATCAGCTGTATATTTTTGTTTTCTGTCAAATACCTTGGCATGTTGATGGTTCTTATTTGTATATATTTGGGAAAAAAGGTGTCGTTTTCTATTCTGTTCATTTGTGCCTGTATCTGTATTTCAATTTCTCTTGCTATTATGATGTTTAGTACTTGGTCTCCAAATTCTCTCATGTAATAATATAATAAATGGCTAAACACCCCTACGGGGTTACGCCGCCCTTTGGGCTTTCTAAATCCTTTTTCAGGATGGATCAGTTCCTATATCTCGCATTAAATCTTCTTTATGATCTCTCTCCAAAGTTGTCTGTTTCTAACTTTATTTATCCATCTCGTAATTCCGGCCCTTTTCAGATCTTCTTCTACTTCTTGCATCCATGTTAGCTTAGGTCTTCCCCATTTTCTTTTCCTCCCTGGTTCCCACTGCAACGCTGAATAAGCTATAGACGTTTCTTCTCCTCGCCATACATGCCCAAGCCATCTTACTCGCTGTTGCTTAATTTTCCTTCTTGTACTTCTAATATCTCATGGTTCATTCTCTGCCTATATTCGTTCTCGCCAATTTTTACTGGACCAAGAGCTGCTCTTAATATCTTCCTTTCAGCTATTCTGAGTTCTTCTTCCTCTTTCTTTGACAATATGAGTGTCTCACTTGCATATAGTAGTATTGGTCTTATTAGTGTTTTGTATATGTTCAGTTTAGTTGTTTTTGTCAGTACAGTACTATTTAGGAGTTTTTTATTCGCATAGTAAGCTCTATTTGTTGCTAATATTTTATCTCTTAGTTCTCCTTTTCTATCTGCTGTGTTTGATATCCACACTCCTAGATACTTAAAATTACCAACCATTTCAAAACTAAATTTTCCTATTTTTACTACTGATTCTTGTTTTTTTCCTATATGCATCATTTTCGTTTTATTTTCATTTATTATCAAGCCCATATTTGCTCCTTCCATGACTATTTCCTGCACTATATTTTCCAGTATTTCCCTATTTTTTGTAATTACTACTACGTCATCTGCATATGCAATAAGTTGACTTCCTCATGTCCTGATATTTCCTTTATTGATATTTCTTGTAATATATTCAAGACTTAAATTGAATAAAGTTGCGGACAATGCGTCGCCTTGCCTTACTCCTTTGTTAGCCACAAATTCTTCCGTTTCTCCTTTAGATGTTTTCACCGTGATTCTTGTTTTCTCCCATGTGTTCTATTAATTTTGCCGAGAACCTTTTGTAATATTTTCTTCTATTTTCCTTACATCTGGATTTTCCTACTTCATTCAACTCCCTTCTCCTTAATTCTCTCTAGCATTGGTGTAAAATAATATTATTAATAATAATAAATATGAGTTATTAGATTGACAAGCGCCCTTTTTTGCCAGCGTTCCTAAGCACTTGGCTAGGTTTGCCTGTGAGCGAATTCAATTTTGAGTATTAGTTAATAAGTACAACTTGTAACTCTAAATGTGAAGCGATGTACGGGTAACATGAGATTTTTTATTGATTGTCGGGAATGATTGTCAGTGTCTTGTTGGTACGTCCATGTCCATGAAGATCGAGAGCAAACGCAATCTCGTTACCGTTAACAACGATCTGCTAATAACAGAGCTGCAAGTCTATACGTACAGTTCTTATACCACTTCGGCACGTAAACACACCATTTTACTGCGAAATCAACGAGTTTCAGCAGGCCAGACCCGTATTTTCACTTGCGTGCTCTCTTATTGGGTTAATGTCGTGATAATACAACACTTAGCAAGAGCACATATTTAAAGTTACTAGAGTAACAAAAGCCAGAACGAATACAGGACTTCAAATAAACAAAGCTCGTTTTCAGTTTTCGTTCACTACAATGCTAGGATTTTGTAGGTAAAACCAAGAAAACATTATACCTGTTGGCGGAATGGGACAATTGAGTCGGGACGGCTTGAAATTTGAAAAAAAAAAAACAAACAAACATATATTTAATACTAGGCGTGCACTATATCTATGTAAGTAAAATGATAAAATGTCTGGCGACGAAGTAAGACGAAAGAAATGGCTTCTCAGTTGAAATTGCCACGAATGAAAACATGCGCATGATCACAGTGACTGAGAATTTTAGTTTTATAAAAACAATACCAACAGAAGGGAATGAAAATGTTTATTCTACCCTACAAACATTAATTAATATCTGTTTCTTAGAATATCAAGTTCATTTTTAGGGTTTTGTAGGTATGACCAAAAAACCCTTATACCGTCATTTTGTCGTCTATCTGTCTGTCTGTCTGTCTGTCTGTCTGTCTGTCTGTCTGTCTGTCTGTCTGTCTGTCTGTCTGTCTGTCTGTCTGTCTGTCTGTCTGTCTGTCTGTTCGGTAAAAATTGTAGCCAAACGGCTAAACCTAGAGAGTTGAAATTTGGCATGCTTATACAACTCTTTGACCCGCACATAGGAAAAATACTAAAACATCTAAAAAACATACCCCCCTAAAAATATAAACAAATATGCGCTCATCGAAAACAAAATTATTTTTTTTTAATTCTGAGTAGGGTATCAAATGAAAGCCCTTAGTACGTGGATTAACTATCAAATTTTTATTTTTGCAAAATAAATTATATTGATGCAATTTTTGCCAAAATTATGCAAAAAAATGTTTGTCCTACACCCTGTAGCCCAGATGGTTTAAACTAAAAATCTAAAAAAATTCTAAGTAATGTATATTGGTGTGAACCGAAATAGTACAACAGGAATTTTTGATCAGATTATGTTTTCGGAAAATAACGCATTTTTTGTGGTTTTTGGTTCACAAAGTACAAAAGTTATACCAATGTAAGACACTCACATGCAAGGCGTGCGATAGCGAAATGGGTTAGAGCACTGGTGTGAAACGAAGGGTTTCGAGTTCGAGTACGGAGTGAATTTTATTTTTTCTGTTTTTTTTTGCATTTTTATTATGTTGAAATTATTTTGTCAAAATTCTAGTTATATTTTGACAAATTATGCATTTAATTTTTAAGAGCGTAAATTTAATAACTAATCTTATTATATGATTAACAGACGATAAATTATTTTAAAAATATCGTTCATTTTGCCGTGATTACTACAAAGTAAAATTTGTCCTACACACTCAGCATACCGCCTTCACTTATTATATACCTGCGAAACCCTGAAATGTGTGAATATTCACACTTCACATCAATTTTTTAGGTTGTAACTGTTGAATAATTATCAAACATAACACTTCAAATTGTATTTATCTATTTGGTAATAATTCTTGTTATAGTCTAAACCAGTGGTTCCCAAACTTTCTCGGTTCCCGGCGCCCTTAATGTATCAAAATTTTTCAGCGGAGCCCTAAGTCAAAAAATTGGTCTAACTAACGCAGTTGAAAGAATATTGGAATGTTTTCGCGGCGCCCCTGTAGCCCACTCACGGCGCCCCAGGGCACAGCAGTATAGGGTAAGCACAGTTTGGGAATCGCTGGTCTAAATTGAGGCACTCGCGTATCCTATAACGTGTCAAAGGAATTTATACCCGTTTGGCGAAGAAATGTTCTTTTTTATGAAGAGCAATGTAGCAATTATTAAACATAATATGGAAAAAACATATTTTCATACAACCTCATACTATAGTTATTAAAAAAATCAGCTGCGGCCACCACAGGACCGACCGCCATCACAAAGTACTTGTATAAAATACATTCTAGTAGCAGAGTAGAAATACAGTGGCGAATTAAGTTGCTTGGGGGCCCTGGGCGGTAAAATTAAAATGGGCCCTCTATTATTTTTAAAATAATGGAAATATTTGAATATAGGCTTCGGTAGGCCCACCGCTTAATTCGCCTCTGTAGAAATAACTTGGCCTAATATTTTCTAACAGAGATATTATTTATCATAACCATGCAAACTTTACATATAAGTATGAAAAAATAGATACTTGGAAAAAAAATCGATAAATTTTTCAAAAATGTTTCATTTTATTATCAAAAAATATCTCAAATAAAAGTTGTTATTTATTGCTTTTATAGTACCTTTTAGTAAAATAATCCCAAAAATCTTAAAATCGATACGAGTAAACTCCCTTTTCTAATTAACCGATTTTTACAAAAAGTTGATCAACTCGTGCCATTGATGTCAAAAGCTTAAATATGAAGTTTCATAAAAATATTTTTAGCCGAATTTGCTTTGCACGTGTACACAGACAGACGGACGGACAGACAGACAGATGGACAGATAGACCGACAGACATCATGCTAAAAATAGTCAAAACGTTAAAAAAAACAAATAAACTAAAAACTGACAGTTCCTGGGATTATGCAATATATGCAATTCGTGTTTTTGAAATTTTGTTCATTTTTCAACTAAAAATAATAGTATTATCTGTCTCAATTTGTAATACGAAACTAACAGGTAAATTTCATTTTTTATGTTGTATATTTAAAATATCATCTTAGGGTGCTAATTCTGAAGTGACACCTTTCAAAATATTTGACATGTCTATCACAATTTTGACATATCAATCGCAATTTTGACATGTCAGTTTGTTATCTGACATACATAGTTTTTGAGTGAATATAACCTCGATATAATAAAACTTAACCAAATATTTAAAAGCCAGGTTTACAAATTCACATGTTTCCATAAAAGTCTATTTACGCCACAACAGTCACCAAAGTAACCAGATCTAGTTTCGTATTTCAAAATGAGACAGATTATAATTTATATATATAAATATATATATATTTTTATTCCTGTAAAAAGAATTGAAATTTCTGTCTAGCCCCATCTCTAATAGGTCTGGCTTTTAACAAATTTTGTATTGAAACACTAAACGGGGTTAACAAATATAAAAATAAAACATAATTTACCTTTAAATGGATTGTAATATTCTTGAACAAGTATTTTATCCCAGCAAAGTTTATCACAAATAACTATATTTTCACAACACCTCACAATATATTTAAAATTGTTAATAGTTTTAACAAATGCACTAAATTTTCTCAACTCATGCATATTTGCCATAAATATGATATTCGATCACTTTCGCTAATTAACGACTATTCCCGAAACTGGCGTCCTATCGACGAAAAAAATGTTTTTTGCATCAAATTTTACAATTTTTACCATTTTCCTGAACTAAACCAATATGCACAACCGAAAATAGACTACTTATGTAAACTTTTCCAATACTTCAATTGTTTGATTCGAATTTTTTTAGAATATTATTGTAAAAACTGACGAGCGATAAAGTGACAGCTAATCATTCATAGCAGCCATCTTAGACACTAATTACAATTAAAAGTATGTATATTGGTATTGTAAATTTTTATTTAAAAAATCAGCTGTGGCCACCACAGGACCAACTGCCATCACAAAGTAGTTATATAGAATACATTCTAGCAGAAGAGTAGAAATAACTTGAGATATTATTTATCATAACTATGGAAACGTTACATATAAATATAAAAAAATAGAAATCAGGAAAAAATTTCGAAAAATATTTCAAAAATTTTTCGTTTTATCAAAAAATGTCTCAAATAAAAGTTTTAGTTATTGCTTTTATAGCAACTTTTGTTTAATACATTTTTTCGAAATATTTTTCTGTTGTTATATATTCGCAAAAATCTTAAAATTGACCCGAGTAAACTCCCATTTCTAGTCAACCGATTTTTACCAAAAGTTGATCAATTCGTGCCATTGATATCTGAAGCTTAAATATGAAGTTTCATAAAAATCCTCTTACCTGAATTTGATCTGCACGTGTACACAGACAGACGGACGGACGGAGAGACAGACAGATAGACAGACAGACAGACAGACAGACAGACAGACAGACAGACAGACAGACAGACAGACAGACAGACAGACAGACAGACAGACAGACGGACAGACAGACACACCGACATACATCATGCTAAAAATAGTCAAAACGTTATGTAGGGATCTCAATTCGTGGAAATCCATCGAAATCTCGAAATGTCAAAATCGGTATGATCACAATACCTCCCTTATATATGTTGGCGGTCGGTAAAAATGTACATAAAACAAAACCGTACGAAGTATAGCCACGCCAACTAGTTTTATTAATATAGATGAGTTTGACATCCGTTAATATTTGTTCTTTGTCTTAAATTTCCTAATTTCGAGCTAAAAAAACAAGAAGAAATAAGATAAAACCGCAAAAGTGTAGGTAGGTATATGAGAATGTAAATGAAATGTAGTTTGCGATGGTCTCATGTTACATAACAAGGAAACCTATAGTTGTACTACTTTACGCTGTTACATATCTAGTATATTCCCACGGAAGTAATAGATTTAAAACAGATTACACTGAATCTATGTTGATTTAGAAGCGCTAAATGAAAATGTACTCTCACATTAAATATATTTTCTTATTATTTACATTAACATAATGTTATTAGAGGAAATTGTATCAGAAAGTACTGTTCGTAATTTATTTGCATGCGAAGTAGGTTACTTTAGTTGGAAGAAATCACCATAGACTGCTATAGTTCAAGAGGGTAACCGACGAGTTCATCGAAAATCAATTCATCGAAAATCAATTCATCGAATATCAATTCATCGAAAATCAATTCATCGAAAATCAATTCATCGAAAATCAATTCATCGAAAATCAATTCATCGAAAATCAATTCATCGAATGATCAATTCATCGAATCCTCAATTCATCTAAAAAAAATATTTTGTAAATATTTGAGAGGAATGCCTAGGGGATCGGAAAGTCAAAAGAGCAGTGGTCAATAAAAGTAGACAGACTAAGAAATAATTGCGTACATTTTTTTATATAGTTTAAAAAAAGGTAAATAAAGTGACATAATGTTTGAATATAAATAAAGAAATATAATAAGAAAACTTATATAATAAAAGAAATAAATGTTTTGTTTTTAAGATTTAATAAGACAGGTTATGGGCAATTGCACGTAAATAATTCTTATAAATTCATACATAATGATATGCATTTTAATTGGGCTAATATGGGGGAAAATAAAGTACTATGCGCCTAAAAACAAGGTAATTAGGTTAGGTTTAGTTAGTAAAAGTCTAAAACCGAGCGGAGCGAGTTACCCATCTTCTAGTTTAAGGACAAAGCACTATTTTAGGTTATGTTAGGTTAGTAAGGGTTTTGTTAGAAGAAGCCGAGCGAAGCGAGCTACCCATCTTCTAGTTTAATGTCAAAACACTATCTTAGGTTAGGTTAGGTTAGTAAGGGTTTGGTTAGAAGAAGCCGAGCGAAGCGAGCTACCCATCATCTAGTTTAATGACAAAACAAACTCACACTAACATAACAATGCCACCTGTTTAGAATCACCGTACATTGAACAAATCATGTGTAGTATAGTAAATATGAATAGTAAAACTATGTACATAACATAAAACCTTTAAGACGTAACAGATGGGGAAATACCATTTTTATGATCCTTTAAGAATGGGTGTATAAGTACATTTATGATCCCATTAACCGGGTTTTTCTGATCTAAAGAGCCCTGTTCGATTACAAAATAATCCAACAGGTATCTTTTACCTGGCGTATTTTCTGAATGGAAAATTAAATAATTATTAATAGACCAAGTATGTTAGTTATTTAATAAGTGTAGTCTGTCAACTTTTATTGACCACTGCTTTTTTGGCTTTCCGATCCCCTCGGCATTCCTCTCAAATATTTACAAAATATTTTTTTTTCGATGAATTGATCATTCGATGAATTGATCATTCGATGAATTGATTTTCGATGAATTGATTTTCGATGAATTGATTTTCGATGAATTGATTTTCGATGAATTGATTTTCGATGAATTGATATTCGATGAATTGATTTTCGATGAATTGATTTTCTTATTGATGAACTTACCGTGAATCGTTCAAGAGGCATTACATGCCGATTGGTCGACAAAGAACCGATAAAAAATATATATATCTATTCTATGTAAACTATTAATAACATATTAGAGCTACTCATACCCAAAGTGCGTCCTAGATTTTAATCATCGTTTTTAGAGTTTTGTAGGTATGACCAAAAAACCCCTATACCGTCATTTTGTCATCTGTCTGTTTGGTAAAAATTGTAGCCAAACGGATAAGCCTAGAGCAGCGTTTCCCAAAATGTGGGTCGCGACCCGGCACCGGTTCGCAAAAAAATTTGGCCGGGTCGCGAAAAAAATTGTAAAAACACAAAAAAGATCTTTTTTGTACATATTATTTCTTTTACGTCAGTTAATCACTAGAATAGTGTGTATTTGTGCTCTTTATTACTATACTATATTCTTTATTACTATACTATACTCTTTATTACTATTTATTACTCGTTATTACTATAAAGCTACTGCTTTAAAATAAAATTTGTTTTGTAAATAAATGTTTTTTTTTTTTTTCATAAGGGGGGCGCGAAAAAACATCGATGTATCGGAAACATCGATGTTTTATTAATATTAAAAAAGCTATTTATTTATATTATATAGGTTTTATTTAATAATGTAAAGATAAAATACGAAAAAAGTAACACATAATACACAAAACATTTATTAGATTTTGAAATAGAAATATTCCTTTTTAATAGTAATTAATTTCACATTAATATTATTATACCCAAAATAATAATCCTAATTTGTACCTACAGTCTATTCCAAACGATTAGGCAGAACTAACCGCAATTTTCATTTTTGTAATTTGTCATTTTTTTTTGTCAGCTTTTGATCATTTTGTTTAGGAAAAGCCAACTTCAATATATAAAAAAATAGCTAATGACAACTTACAAAAATCCAGGGATTGGAGGAATAACCACTGGGAAAGTGTCAACAAGACTCAAAAAGAAAAAGTGTGTTGGCGTCATTGGTCGTTCGCATTTTTTGCAAAAATTAGAAGTTTCTTCTTATTTTTTCGTATTCTGCTAACTGCTAAGAAGAATAAGAACTAACTCTATTAGTATTGTTATATCACAATATATGACGCTTATATTTTGAGTACTAATTTTAATAAAAATTAAATTTTTAAGATTCCAGCGCTTCTAGCGGTAGTTTCTGAATTTCAAAGTTTAAACATCGACATCGGTAGTAGACATCGATGTTTTATCGATACTATCGCCAGCTGACCATCGATGGTAAAAACATCGATGTTTTCGATACATCGATGTTTTTTTCCCATCCCTAGCTCACAGTAGAACACGTCCTAATCGTTTGTCCGAAGTACTCCAGAGAGCGAATATTTAATCAAATTCCAGGAACACTGAAAGAAGCTCTATCCAATCATTTAGAAAATATCGAACGAGTACTCAAGTACCTAGAAGATATTGACCTTTACCGCCAAATATGAACCACATACCTTACAATATAATTAAATTAGAAAAAATGTTAAAATATATAATCTGTAACATCATCTGTAATACCTAATACTTTTTGTAATATTTGTAATACTGTCCAAAATGTAATAACATAAATGTACCGGGATACTAATCACCATGCAGTGGATGTATCCGTAATTATCCTAAATAAAATTTAAAAAAACCTGTTGATTTTACTGTCCTTAGACATCTAGTATTCTGTTGGCTTCTTACACTTATTAAATACCTACAAAACCCTGAAATGTGTGAAAATTCACACTTCACATAATCTTTTATTCTAATTTGTTTTTGTCAGTAATGAAAGAACAAATAATCTGTTATTAATTTTCCTCTTAATACCATTATTTACGGAGAGTTTTCTTAAATATTTTTTAGACAGTAATTTATATATAACATCAGGTTGATGACGAGAAAGAAACGTCATCACGTTGTCTCAACATACATGAATTTTACTAATCACAACATCCATTAGTAACAAATAAAATCTTCATTCAATTATTTCTCACTAATCATTTGTTTTAATTGACACGGAACCTGACAGCTAAACCAACCATGCTAACGTACAAGAGAACGTTAATGATTAAAAATTTAAATCGCATCTCTGGTCTGGCTGCGTGAGAGAAATAACGAAATTATTGGACTGAAGAGAAATTTGTATGGACCTGATTGGTAAACAAAAACAATTTTGCAAAGTCATCTTCAATTGTTAGAAAATTATTTTGATGACGCACAAAACCAAATAGAAATAGCACCAATGAAGTAAGTTACTGTTTTGTAATAGTATTTTATTTAACAAGCATCTATGGTCTATTTCAAAGTAGAAAAATTGATGTGAAGGGTGAATATTCACACATTTCAGGGTTTCGCAAGTATATAATAAGTGAAGGCGGTATGCTGAGTGTGTAAGACAAATTTTACTTTGTAGTAATCACCGCAAAATAAACGATATTTTTAAAATAATTTATCGTCTGTTAATCATATAATAAGACTGGTTATTAAATTTACGCTCTTAAAAATTAAATACAACTTTTGTCAAAATATAACTAGAATTTTGACAAAATAATTTCAACATAATAAAAATGCAAAAAAAAAAACAAAAAATAAAATTCACTCCGTACTCGAAACCCTTCGTTTCCAGCGCATTTTAACTTACGACACCAGTGCTCTAACCCATTACGCTATCGCACGCCTTGCATGTGAGTGTCTTACATTGATATAACTTTTGTACTTTGTGAACCAAAAACCACAAAAAATGCGTTATTTTCCGAAAACATAATCTGATCAAAAATTCCTGTTGTACTAATTCGGTTCACACCAATATACATTACTTAGAATTTTTTTAGATTGTTAGTTTAAACCATCTGGGCTACAGGGTGTGGGACAAAATTTTTTTTGCACAATTTTGGAAAAAATCGCATCAAAATAATATATTTTGCAAAAATAAAAATTTGATCGTTAATCCACGTACTAAGGGCTTTCATTTGATACCCTAATCAAAATTTAAAAAAAATATTTTTGTTTTCGATGAGCACATATTTGTTTATATTTTTAGGGGGGTATGTTTTTTAGATGTTTTAGTATTTTTCCTATGTGCGGGTCAAAGAGTTGTATAAGCATGCCAAATTTCAACTCTCTAGGTTTAGCCGTTTGGCTACAATTTTTACCGAACAGACAGACAGACAGACGACAAAATGACGGTATAAGGGTTTTTTGGTCATACCTACAAAACCCTAAAAATGAGTGTAAGAAGATAGGAGCTGTTTGTCCTTGATCCGGATTGGTTTAGATCGTCATCCCTATTACACTGTAAAAATATTGTTTTTAGTCCAAGTTGATAGATGTTCAGTGTCGTACATTGGAAATATATATTATTTATATTATTTAATTTTTCTCATATATTTTGGGTTCATGGGTTTTTTGGTGGTCATACCTACAAAACCCTAAAAATGTATTGTTCAATTATTAAAAAATAATTTGGATTTTGACACGAATATAGTCAAAAATATACCCAAACAATTTTGTCATATACTATAATTGATACTTATATTAAATACATATTTGTTTATATTTATCTCATGATGTGTTTTTTGAATGCTTGGTATTTTTCCTATATGTGGGTCACTGACTTGTATATGCATGCCAAATATCAACTTTCTATGTTCAGCCGTTTGGCTACAATTTTTACCGTACAGACACAAGAGTGACGATATAAAGGTTTTTTGGTGGGCACACCTACAAAACCCTAAAAACTTTAGATATATAATTTATAAAATCGTGTCTTTACTTAGCGTTGAAATCTCTTAAAAAAATTTTAAAATATATTCACCATATTAAATCCAAGACGTGTAAATATTAAAATTAGGACCCCCAATTGGTTTTCTAACACTTTTGCTATCACGACTTTACAGTTGAACAGCAAATTAATTCATCGTATACTATTAATTAATATTTGCTCAACAGTACAGATAACTGCAATTAATTAGTTAGTTTTGTCTCCCACCCTATCTCCCAAGGGGTTGATCTAAAAATCTGAAAAATTCTCCATAATGAACATTAATGGGAACCGGAATAGTTGAACAGGAATTTTTGATAAGATTAGTTTTTCGAAAAAAGTCGATTTTTTGTGTCGTCGATAAAAAAATAATGTTTTAAAAATTTATTGTGTGACATCAAAAGAAATCTCTTAGGACGCAAGTTAAGGAACAAAACGAATTTTTACACATTTTAAACACGATTTTAGCCAAAAATGTGTTAAAAAAGTTCTTGTCCCACACGCTTTTATCTAAAGGGGTTAAATAAAAAATCTGAAAAAATTGCAGAATATATATTGATCTGAGCCGAAAACTTGCGAGAGGAATTTTTGATCAGATTGTGTTTTTGAAAAATATGGCTGTTTTTGTGTTTTTGACAAAATTAATTATTTTTTTTAAATTCATGGTTCAATTATGGCTAATAATTTTATGGATTTTTTGTATTTATATCTAAGATAGTGCGTGTAATTTTTTTTAATTAAAAATATTACAAAAATTATATATATTTTTTTTAATATTTGCGAACCGTTACTCGCCAACGGAGTGGCCGAGCGCATTAAGTCGTGTGGTTTTAGACTGTTAGAAACAGTCTGGTCTGGGCGGTCGGTGGTTCGAGCCTCCTTCGTTGGTGATATTATTCGGGCGAGAATAATATGTTTACATTACTCTCATTTTCATAATCATTCACCCCTCATCCAGGTGTAGGAGCTCGCCCCCTGGCATCGGCGATTAGCCTCGTTGCAGAAATAGGCCGATGTAAAATAAATAAATTAAAAAAAAAAAAAAACTGAGTTACTCACACTACACCATACTACAGTCTACACCAGGGGTGGCAAACCCTGCGCCCTCGAGCGATCTGTTATGCGCCCGCGATACAATTCCCGGTAAATTAAAATATTTTTTAAATTTTATTTCCAATCAATTACAGTTTCCAATTTTTAAGCAAAATTTTCTTGGAATTAAATACTTATTTATTAATTAGCTTTACACCGCAAGGTAGAAAGGCTTCAAGATTAAGTAAAGTAAAGTTATTAATTAAAATTTTCAAGTAATTTTTTATTATGCCATATTAAATACCTTCCTATATAATAAAATATAAGTAGCTCCACTACAAAAAATATTATTTTAGCGAATTCTATCGAATTTTAGCACCATTTTTTATGTTTCATTTTATTAAAACTGATTATTGAATGACAGTTTAAGAGTAGCAGTATCAAATTACTGTCCTGATTTTGAAAACTTATGTCAAGAAACAGTCTCAACCTTCTCATTAACGAATAATAATTTATCATATATTATGTAATTATATGTAATAAATGTCGTTCAATAAAATTATTATTCTGTTGTATTATGTTGTGTTAAAAATGATGAAGAGCATTTTTTCAAAAAATAATGGGATTTTAACCTATAAGTAAAATAAAATAAAAATATTCAAAATTAAAAAGGACCAAAATTAACAAAAACAATTTTTTTTTAAGAAATTAAAATTGAGAAATGAAAAAAAAAATGAAATTAACTTTAACAATAAAAAACAAAACATATATAATGTCATTACATATCATTGCGCCCGCAACGTCTCTGAAAATTCTTAATTGAGCCCTTGCTTCCAAAAAGGTTGGCCACCCCTGGTCTACACTGTAAAATATTTCTTATTAATCTATGAAGACTTGAATACGAAGAAAATGCAGAAAAAAACGCTGGGATATTTGGCAAATTATTTAAATTTTGTTTAAAAAAATTAAGTTCTTAGTTCTCAAATAATTAATAAAAGTGATTTTGATGTGATATTTAATACACTCAATATCTACAAAATCCTGAAATGTGTGAAAATTCACATCTTATTTCAATTTTTATGCAAAATTTCTTCCCAAAATAACAGAGGGCATGTGTGGAGCTACCAAGTAACAATGTAATAAGGCGGTGGGTCCAGCGGGCAGCCTTTGGCCGCTGTCTAGTTTCTCATGTCATGGCCAGTTCTTTCCTCCACGCTCTGCCCGCTAACTACCACTCAGCATTCAGATCTCTCCTCTCTTATTATCGAGTCATATATGAGATATATAACCAGGTACACGACCAAATTATATCTTTCTCTCTTATTGTTACAATATACCATACTTTTCACTTCTTAAAAAGGCTCATGGTGGAAGTAAAACTTTATACTACTCTCACTGAACAAATTCAACAAGATTTTTTATACAGTGAATATATTTTTTAATGCAACATGTACTATGTCATTTCCATGGCTACAGTTTTTGACAGCAATATAAATTGTGTTCATTTTCATTTGCAACATAGACAATTAATGTGTATACTTTTGCTCATTGCTGATTTAAAAATGAATCAACATGTATACAGATGAAGAAAAAATAATGATGGTAACTTGGTATAACTCCCAAATGAGTTTAAGAGAAGTTTCTGCTGTATTTAGTGCAACTTATCCAGATCGGCCAATACCAAATCCCTCTACAATTTCAAGACTATGGTCTTGAATAAAATATCTAGATACAGATACAGATACCAAAGAAAAAATATATCTATGGTCTATTTCAAAGTAGAAAAAAGTAGATAGCGCTGCGAACCAAGTACGATTTACACTGATCAAATACAGTATAGCGGGAAATTTAAAATAAGTTACAACTAGGGCATGGGCGTAGCAACTGGGTTAGCAAATGATTTTTGTTTTTTAATATAAAAAGGTTTATAAGATATTGAAATAAACAAGGCAGATAATACACTTCCGTTATTTATACGACATAAATTCAGTTTAATGGGAAATTTGAAAAAGTTAAAAAAATATTAATTTTAAAAATTATGTACTATATATGTATAAAATGAGAGATTTGGCTAAAACAGTTTAAATAAAGCAATAAAACAAACAATATATCTTCAGAGCTAAAGTTTCTTATTTAAATAATTATTGTAAATAAAAATTAAAAATATATGTATATATGAAGGTCTAAAAATTATATCAATAACTTCTTCTTTGGGCACAATCAGCTGGGCTATCTTTTGGCCTCACATTAGTTCTCTCTTGATCTGTTAATTATCAAGTGTCAAAAAATATTTATATGTCAGATAACCTAAAATATATATAACTGCGTAAAATCAAATTACATGGAGAATTTTCTCCATAAAATCTACGCCAAGAATATAAATAAAAGTCTAAATATGTAAATAATAACAAAATATATGAGAAAAATTAAATAATATAAATAATATATATTTCCAATGTACGACACTGAACATCTGTCAACTTGGACTAAAAACAATATTTTTACAGTGTAATAGGGATGACGATCTAAACCAATCCGAAGCAAGGACAAACAGCTCCTATCTTCTTACACACATTTTTCTACTTTGAAATAGACCATAGTTAATAAATTTCATCGCGAAGGATGTCTTAAGTCAAAACATAATAAAAAAAGAACAACATCCCACGTGCTTACAGAAGAGAAGCAGTTGGAAATATTATTACAAGTGGAAGAAAACAATCAAAATACTTTAAGATCAATTCCACAAACCGTTGGTGTCAGTATTGGATCTGTTTTTAACTTCTTAAAAAAAGAAAAATTTCGATCATACAAATTTCAAAATCATCAACAATTGTTAGAAAGAGACGCAGCAGTATGTATGGATTTTTGTTTTGAAATGTTTGATAACTCTCCACCAGTCAGTTCGTGACCGACCGCACACCCCGCTAGCACCCAGGAACTTAGCGTTACGTTAAGACACACAGGAATTAGGGATTTTACTTTTCATACTTGTAGACCTGGGTCTACAAGTATGAAATGCGGATTTTTTTCAAACTTGCCGCGCAAACAGAGTGTATAGTTCAAAGTTTCAACACATATGGCGTTTTGTTAAGTTATCATTAAGTGTCAAATGCGTATAGGTTATAATTTGAAAAGTGATCATATAGTTTTGTTTTACTGTGTTAAAAATGTCAAATTTTGTGCCAAATAAAGAGCATTCGCGGACAGTACTACTGTTTTATTTTCATTTGAAAAAAACTGCTGCTGAATCATACCGACTGCTGTGGTACGTGTGAACGATGGTTTCGGCGTTTCAAAAGTGGTGACTTTGATCTCACAGACAAAGAACATTGAAAACCTCCAAAAAAATATGAAGATACAAAATTGAAAACATTGCTACAGAAAGACGATAGTCATTCACAAAAACAACTAGCAGAGCAGTTAGGCGTTAGTCAACAAGCTGTTTCCAATCGCCTACGAGAGATAGGTAGGATCCAGAAAGTCGGCAGATGGGTTCCACATGCATTGAATGAGAGGCAGATGGAAAAACGCAAAAACACTTGTGAAATTTTGCTTGCACGATACAAAAGAAAGTCTTTTTTGCATCGTATCATTACTGGCGATGAAAAATGGATTTATTTTGAAAATCCCAAACGAAAAAAATCGTGGGTGAACCCAGGCTCACCATCCACATCAACTGCAAGACCGAATCGCTTTGGCAAAAAGACAATGCTCTGTAGTTGGTGGGACCAAAAGGGTGTGGTCTATTATGAATTGTTAAAACCTGGTGAAACAGTTAATACCCAACGCTACCAACAACAACTGATCGAATTGAACCATTCGCTGCTCATAAAATGACCAGAATACGAAAGAAGACAGCACAAGGTAATCTTTCTTCACGATAACGGTCCATCACATAATGGCAAAAGCAGTTTGCAACACACTGGAGGCACTCAAGTGGGAAGTGCTACCTCATGCCGCTTACTCACCAGACTTGGCCCCTTCAGGTTACCACTTGTTCGCATCGATGGGTCACGCACTTGCCGAGCAGCACTTTTGTTCATATGAAAATGTGAAAGAATGGCTAGATGAATGGTTTGCGGGGAAAGGGGAAGAGTTCTACTGGCGAGGTATTCACAAATTGCCTGAAAGATGGGAAAAATGTATAACTTCTAATGGAACATACTTTGAATAAATAAACTTTTACTGTTCTTTTGAGTTTAATGTATTTTATTTAAAAAAAAAATTCGCATTTCATACTTGTAGACCTGGTATATATATAATTATTGAATGTGATATCACACAAATAGTATTTTGGGAAAATTAATGTACATATTCAAGGCCGAAAGGCATGAATAAACGATTATCTCTCTATCTATTTATTAATCTCATTTGGATCTTAAAGGTTGGTAGCCCTTTCCGACATTGCAACAATTTAAACAGCAATGTAAAAAAATTGTATTCTCTGAGAATTAAACGTCGTGGAAATCCCGAAGGAAGTATGGGAGCCTAAACTATCCGGAATATAATACTAAACATATTAAAATACTAAACCTATTTCGTCCTAAATTCATATTCCAGCCCTAGTTTTTTACATGTTTAACCACATATAAAAAATCATGCAACCATTTCTCCTGATACAAATACCACTGAATAAAATTACCATTTGTCTGTAGGGTTAGCGGTGGCCGGAAATCAGGCCGGGCTGGCTGCGTGTGTATGTGTAACCGCTGCGGTATTCTCAGTGATCGGACGCGGCTCGCCCGGCCACTAATGGGGATATAATTGCGGTCCTCAGTCCTCCTCACTCGGATGAGAAACGTGCCATATGAATACGTGTGGTTTCTATTGTTTGTTTCATTTCAATTGCTGTTTGTAAATAGAAAAAGAGTAGACTGGACTAAAGAATGATATATGTGACATCTTAAAACTTAAAACACACAATGAAAAACATTTTCAGATGTAACATCCCTATTCTGAACTATAATGTTCATTTTTATAGCGGTGTCATGTTAATAATCAATATATACAAATTTGTATAAAGCCATTTTTAGGGTTTTGTAGGTATGACCAAAAAACCCTTATACCATCATTTTGTCGTCTGTCTGTCTGTCTGTCTGTCTGTCTGTCTGTCTGTCTGTCTGTCTGTCTGTCTGTCTGTCTGTCTGTCTGTCTGTCTGTCTGTCTGTCTGTCTGTCTGTCTGTCTGTCTGTCTGTCTGTCTGTCTGTCTGTCTGTCTGTCTGTCTGTCTGTCTGTCTGTCTGTCTGTCTGTCTGTCTGTCTGTCTGTCTGTCTGTCTGTCTGTCTGTCTGTCTGTCTGTCTGTCTGTCTGTTCAGTAAAAATTGTAGCCAAACGGCTAAACCTAGAGACTTGAAAATTGGCATGCTTGTACAACTTTTTGACCCGCACATAGGAAAAATACTAAAACATCTGAACCTAACATATCCCCCTAAAAATATAAACAAATATGTGCTCACCGAAAAAAAAAAGATTTTTTTTTAAATTCTGAGCAGGGTATCAAATGAAAGCCCTTAGTACGTGGATTAACGATCAAAATTTAATTTTTGCAAAATAAATTATTTTGAGGCGATTTTTGCCAAAATTGTGCAAAAAATTTTTTGTCCCACACCCCTGTATCCCAGATGGTTTAAACTAAAAATGTGAAAAAATTCTAAGTAATGTATAATGGTGTGAACCGGAATAGTACAACAGGAATTTTTGATCAGATTTCGGAAAATAACGCATTTTTTGTGTTTTTTGGTTGACGATGCATACATGTTATACTCTTATAACATACTAAGTTGATAAGCGTTTGGTGGTCTAGTGGCTCAGTTGCTCGACAACCACACAGGATCGTTATTCACTACACAGGTTCGTTCCTGGCTTGTGGAGTCAATTTTATTTTTTGTTTTTTTTTTTCATATTAATTATGTTTAAATTAATTTGTTAAAATTCTAGTTATATTTTAGCACATTTTGAATTTAATTTTCAAGAGCGTAAATTTAATAACCAATTGGAATTATATTTTCATTCTGTGTCATTTATACGAAGCCAGAGGGGCGGAGCGTATGATTTAAGACAACCAATGAAAGCCATAGGCCCAATTTTCAAAATCTTAATGAACCTTGTTATATAAAAAAAATACTGCACTTATTTAGAAACCTAAATAATGATATTAGGTATTCGAATTAAAATTAACAAAAAAATATTTTATATATATAAAAAACATAAAATTTGTTTTTAAAGCTCTGAGATTAACAGACGATAAATTATTTTAAAAAGATCGTTCATTTTGCCGTGGTTACTACAAAGCAAAATTTGTCCTACACACTCAGCATGCCGCCTTCACTTATTATATACCTGCAAAACCCTGCAATGTGTGAAAATTCACACTTCACATCAATTTTTAGGGTTTTGTATGACCAAAAAACCCTTATACCCAGTGGTGGCATCCTACCGGTTCGGAGCGGTTCGCACGAACCGTTTCTTAAAATTATTGAAACCTTAGGGAACCGGTTGAATTATTAAAAATAAATGAGTTACTCTGACTTCAGTTTTGAATAGTGCGCCGTGCCCTTCAGTGTTGCAAATGTAATATTTATTTTATAGGTTATTAATAATACGCTCTTAAAATTTTTTCCTTATATTTAATAAATGGAAGTAAGTGATTTGTTTTCACTCTTAAAAATACAGAATAGGTTCCTAGATATCACATGACTTTATAGAACCGCTTCCTGAAAATTTAGGATGCCATCACTGCTAATACCGTCATTTTGTCTTATGTCTGTCTGTTCGATAAAAATTGTAGAAAAACGGCTAAACCTAGAGAGTAATTTGGCATGGTTATACAACACTTTGACCCGCACATAGGAAAAATACTAAAACATCTAAAAAACATATACCCCTAAAAATATAAACAAATATGTGCTCATCAAAAAAAAATATGTATATATTAAATACTGAGTAGGGTATCAAATGAAAGCCCTTAGTGCGTGGATTAACGATCAAAATTTTATTTTTGCATAATAAATTATTTTAAAGCCTTTTTAGCCAAAATGGTGCAAAAAAATTTCACATTCTGTAGCCCAGATGGTTTAAACCAGGGGTCGGGGAACATTTTTACCCATTACCCAAAAATATATTTCTTTACACCGACGTTACCCCATTGGCTTGTAAAAAAAATTTAAGTTACAAGCAAAAAAAAAGGTCCTCACCTTTCAAAATCCAAATGACGAGCAAAAAAAAAGGTCCTTACCTCTCAAAATCCAAATGACGAGCAAAAAAAGGTCCTCACCTTCCAAAATTTAAGTCATAAGCAAAAAAAGAAAAAAGGTCCTCACCGCCCAAAATCTAAATGATGAAATGATGACCAAAAAAAAAGGTCCTCACTTTCGCAATGGCATCCCTTAGTCAAGACCCTCAGCGCCCTTTTCCTTAGTGCGCTACTAACACGTTTATAAAATAGCAAATTGGAAAAATTTCTTTATTACCCCCAAAAATTTCAATTTTACCCCATTTGGGGTAATTTACCCCGGTTCCCCGACCGCTTATTTAAAATAAAAATCTGAAAAAATTCTAAGTAATGTACATTGGTGTGAACCGGAATAGAACAACAGGAATTTTTTATCAGATTCTGTTTTCGGAAAATAACGCATTTTTTGTGTTTTTTTGGTTGACGATTTACCAAAGTTATAGCTATGTAACACACTAGACTAGAAAACGTATCATGATCTAATGGTTAGCATGCTCTGTAGCTACCCAGAAATCTATGATTCGCTCCCATTTTCTTTAAATTATTTTGTCAAAATCCTAGTTATATTTTGCAAATGTTGCATTTAATGTTAAAGAGCGTAAATTTAATAACCAGTTGGAATGTTGGAATTATATTTTCATTCTATGTGTCATGTATACGAAACCAAAGGAGCGGAGCATATGACAACCAATGGACGTCATAGGCGCAATTTTCAAAATCTTAATGAACCTTCCTATATAAAAAAATACTGCACATATTTAGAAACCTAAATAATGGTATTAGGTATTCGAATTAAAATTAACAAAAAAATATTTTAACATAAATTTGTTTAAAATAAATTTGGAAAATATCCTTAATGGTCTTTAAGAAACTTCAATTGAACTAGTGTACATCTATTCGATTTAAATTAAAAATTCCCTTTATACCTCCTATATTTTTCTAACAGCAATAATACCCTTTTCACACTAGAACTTTAAGATCGGATGTTAAAGTGAATGTATCTTTAAACGCTAATGTGAAACCGTATGGCCTCGTCTAAATACAAGCGATGTTTAAGACAGAGATCTGCGTCTTAAACTTCGTCCGCATTGCCAACTTAATTTCTATTATAAAAAAATACTCCTTGAATTTGTGCTGTCAACATTTTATATTATCATAAACAAGAATACTGTATTATATCGACGTTATAAGAAGTTTATTGTTATAATAAAATTATTTATTTTAATAATGTGTTTAATAAAATACAGAGCTACAATAATGGAGATAAAATATATCGACTTACATGTTAATACAGGTGTAATATATTCTTTATTGTAGTGTCTTTATTGTAGAATGAAATGAAATATCCTTATTTGTTTATAATAATTCAAAATGTGCGTCTGCGCACACAGTTCAAAACTGGTAATTTCATGACGGTAACTTAAGGACAAAATTACTGTAGCTGATGACAGCACCAGAGATTTAAACATCAAGTGTGAAAGCATACCGATGTTAAACATAAGTGAACTTTAAGTTCACTCGTCTTAAAGTTCTAGTGTGAAAAGGGTATAAGTCTTACGATTACTGCCATAAACCCATTACCGCATTTTGAAGCTTCTTAGTGGCCATTTAATTTTGGAAATACTATATTAAATTGAATTATAAAAGAGTTATGCTTGATCGTTACAATTCTGTAAATGAGAGAGTCCTAAAATCAAAAGGAAAGTAGTCACAAGCAGAAAATCAGAGAACATTTTGGACAGTGGTTTAAATATCTGAATGAATATTTCAGTATCTCAATATATGATCTTTCCTATTAACTTATTTTTATTCATTCTTTTAGGCAGAGACTTCCGATTAAGCCCACAAAATTAAATTCAAAACTTTATTTCCTCGATAAAATCTCTCATAAATAATTTAATAAAAACAAAAATTCATTTTTAATTTATCTCATTCTATAGAATTTCATCAAGTGTTCACCTACACATCGCATGAAACATAAAAACTATATAAGTAGCTTCGGTTAGCACTTGAAAAGGCAGACTGTAATCTATCCTCGAGATCTAGCCATTAGACAATAGGCTCCCTATTCACTAAAGAATAGCTATGCTTACACTAGAATGGAGAATCATAAATTTTATATAACTAACCTTATTTCACACTTACAAAACTTCGACCCACTATTATATTTTTTCTCATGTAAATATGAGTTATAATGAAATAAAAAAATTACCATTCCTATTTCTTAGAGGGAATTAGATTGTAATTTGTTTTATGCCGCTTTTTTATTAGCTTTTATTTGCATTTTTATTTGGTGTTTATTGTTTTTAATTATTTAATTTAACACATTTTTATTAAGGATGGAAGAAACATGTAAAGCTACGTGCACATCTGTAAAATTAATAGACTATACGCTATGAGTTGTTCACTGTGGATTACACTAACAAGTTTCTCATTTGATAACGCAAGTGACCGCTCACAGCTCTAAATTTAATAGATTATGCATTGACGACTGTCGACTGTTTTCCAAACTTATAGGAGAAACATTTTAAGATCGCAGCGCCATATGCGGCAAAGCTAGGACACTCGAAAGTGACATTAAATTGTTACTCGTGTATTTGTTTACATGGTGAAAATAAACACGAGTTGTATTTTTACTGTTTTCCGAGCATTTAAAGGTAATCTACGATTTACAAGATATGTAACAATATACTATACTAAAGAAATTTCAAAGAAATTTTTAGTTTTTCATTGTATTTTTAATTATTTTCGACTATCTATCAATAAAACAACAAAAATTATAAGGTAAATATATTAGTAAAAATTATTATCTCTGCCTGAAAAAGTAAAAGGGCCTTTTAATATATCAACTGATGATTTAGGAAAATTTTGAGTGGGGTAAATGCTTTTTTTCAGTCTTTTCTTCGACGTAAAAAATCACTTTCCATAAAATGCAACGAGCAAACGTGCATGCATGAACTTGGATTTTTGCCTATTTTTAGTTTTTGGGTCCATAAAAACCTACGATCCACTTTCTCTCTGCCTCCAAACGTCATTTCAATTTACATTTTTTTTTTTCGATTTAGGTAAATTATGGAATGTTTAAGAGGGAATCTTCCTTATTCACGATTTACATTGCGGCACACAGCAAAATAGATTGTTTTTTTTTTTTGCATGATTCACAAAAATAAAACACAAAAAACTAAAAAACACGTATTTCTCCATTGAACAAAACAAAACAATGCCACTTTCGTATCTTCCGCAAATTGCCACCAGATGTCAGGGCGCTTAAGAAGTTTAGTTAGTGTGTTGTTTAATGAGACAGGCATATAAGCACACATAAGGTTTCTCACGTTGCATAACCTAAAAAATACTGTCGCACAAATATAAAAAAATTTCGGAAATCGTGAAACAAAAAAAAAAAAACCTGTGTTGTTGCGGTTTAAATTTTGCTATTAAAATGTAAGAAATAAGAAATTACGATCTAGCTGATGGCGGGTTCGTAAAAAGTCACATAAATGCATTTTTTTCATCGCAGTTGATTTGAAAAAACATAAATGTCACAACATTCGTTACGCCTTAATTTTTATAGCTGTGAACGTTGTCATTAAACGTTAAAACTATCTACTAAATTTATCCACAACGTACAATGCATATGCAACTCAGGCTATAAGTGCTTAGGTATACAGTTTAGAATTATTAGAGAGCAAAATTATTGAAGTATCCATTCACTATATTTCCTCATATGAGCAGGCCATAATATTTTTTGTTAGGTTGCATGATTTTGACATTAAAAAAATAATGACATTTTTACATCAACTAAATATATTGCTAGTGTTATATGATCTAGGAACACCTAGATCAGGTTATACCATGTTATAGTACGTCCCATACTTATGTATAGCTCCGAAACATGGACCTTAAAAAAGCAAGATCGGCAACACCTCATAGTTTTCGAAAATAAAATATTATGAACATCTTTGGTCCCATTTAAATTAATGTTGAATGGAGAATCCACAACATATCCGAGAATTGAACTCAATACCGAGTATCAAATAAGTACTGAGAAGTAGACGATTACAGTGGATAGGACACGTGATGAGGATAAGAGAGAACAGAATCGTTAGGAGGATATGGGAGGGAAGAATTAATACCCGTCGAACAGTGGGAAGACCTCGCAAGAAATTGAAATATCACCTAACCGAATATCTAACATGTATTGGTATTCAAGATACATAGAAAGACCTGACAATTAGCAAATCAAGATGAAGGAGTTATGTGAGTGAAGCCAAAAGTCAACCCGACTGACAGTGCCCAAAGAAGAAGAAAAGAAGAAGAAGAGGGAAAAAAAGAAGATTTTGTTCCTAAATTATTTTCACGCGATTTTCACCAAAAATGTTCTAATTTTTTCCGCACAGCAAGGCCGCGGTCTGACTGATCGAGTGCTGTCGATCGTTTGCTGTCGAGCAAATTTCAAACACACGTTAACTAAGGGCATGAGTCGCACTGAACCATCGTTTACCGTCAAGTAGCATCAAGTTGTTTGTATTTCAAACCGATTTGAATTTCACTCGACGCTCGACGCTCGACGCTCGACGCTCGACGCATAGCACATGCGATTTAAGCATATTAGTTCATAACCATATATTATTTGACAGTTGGAACGTCAAAAAAAAAACAAAATTACAATATAGAGTAAAATGGACTCGCTAATTTGATAGTTTTAGGTTGGAATATGCACTATTTGACAAGTGAGAAACAAATTTACTTGACACTGAATGATCGATAATACTCGACAGTACTTGATCAGTCAGACCAGCTTTTAAATTTTTAAACGACACTACACGACTCGACTATACGTTACACGACGGCGCTCGATCAGTCAGACTGCTGCCTAACTCAGAGGGGTTAATCTAAAAACCTAAAAAATTCTAAATAATGCACAATGATGTGAATGGGAAGAGTAAAAGAAGAATTTTTGACCAGGTAGAAAAATATGTTTGTTGTTGAAAAAAATTTAATATATTTTTAATGTATGGCTGTTTAATTGCTAATAATGTTATGGTATTTATAGTCTAAGAGCTAGCAACGTCACAAAAAAGTTTATTTTAGGTCGGCTGGTTTTTCGATATTTCTTTTTCTTATTGAAGTTAGGTAGGGATGCGGTACGTCTGGCACCTAGGAGCGGTTGCGTTTACCTGTGCGCAACTCGCCTGTATAGGTAAAAAGTGGATATTTTGAAATCATTTTAAGACATTTTTTTTTCTTTAATATAATTTTCTATGTCTTTTTAGCATTATAAATTTATAGTTGCCAGACAGTTTCGTTGTTGCTAACATTGCGCCAGATCTAATTTAAGTATTTAAAAAATAATATTTTTCAAACCATTTTAGTATAGCTGTAATTTTAATAGGATATAGTTCTGTAATCAAAGAATACAATATTAATTTGCCAGACGAAAATTCCGTTGTTTAACTAGGAACCAGACCAATTTAAGTCCCGGGGAGAATAGGTGAGTTAGAAGAGATAACAGTAAAACAATCACAGCTGCTATTTTTTAAGTTGGCTTCGTCCACATAAGTGTTTATGTTGGCTTGTTTTTATAAAATAAAATAGAAGCAGAATTTTATCGTGATGAGTGAGGAAAAAGAAAAATGTGTTTTTTGTCCAAACAAAAGTGGTAAAATAATAAAATTTAAAAAATAATAATAATTTAATTTAATTTTTTTTAAATTTTTTATTTTTAATTTTTTTTTAAAATTTTTTCAACAGATACTCAGGTCATTGCATTGTGACAGAATTATTCAATAAAAATACTGAATTACATTTTATGTTTAATTTCCTACATATTTAAAATAAATGATTTTGTTTTATTTTGCTAATAATATTTTTTATCAGTTGTTCTCATCTCATTTTACTTTAATTATTATTTTGCTCTATTTTTTTATGAAATTCTAACCTATATAACCTGTCTCTCTCTAACGCCCTCTGTTGCAGCTATCTCTCTCACGCAACCAACGAATAAGCTGCCACACTCTTCTAACTTACCTATTATCCCCGGGACTTAAATTGATCTGGTTCCTAGTTAAACAACGGAATTTCCGTCTGGCAAATTAATATTGTATTCTTTGATTACAGAACTATATCCTATTAAAATTACAGCTATACTAAAATGGTTTGAAAAATATTATTTTTTAAATACTTAAATTAGATCTGGCGCAATGTTAGCAACAACGAAACTGTCTGGCAACTATAAATTTATAATGCTAAAAAGACATAGA
This sequence comes from Liopterus haemorrhoidalis, assembly GCA_963971575.1. NCBI lineage: Eukaryota > Metazoa > Arthropoda > Insecta > Coleoptera > Dytiscidae > Liopterus > Liopterus haemorrhoidalis. Next base: position 5,537,537 of record OZ020616.1, on the reverse strand, counting down.
AAATTATATAAAATAAATAAAATGTCTTAAAATGATTTCAAAATATCCACTTTTTACCTGTACAGGCGAGATGCGCACAGGTAAACGCAACCGCTCCCAGGTGCCAGACGTACCGCATTCCTACCTAACTTCAATACGCAAGGGAAATATCGAAAAACCAGCCGACCTAAAATTCTTTCTCGAAAACGTTGCTAGCTCTCGGACTATTATTTACCTCTTTTTTTTTATTATTTGTGGCTAGACAATGTTATACCACTCTTAACATCTTGCGGAACTAAATAGAATTATTATTATTCTTCTTTTCTGGTTTGAAGTAGGCTTTTGCTAAACAAATTTATCAGAAGCCTCACTTAGTCTGTAAAAGTAACTAGAATTGAAAATCTAGTTCCATCTAAACCAAAGAAACAGATTTTAACTGTAATTGAATAACTATAGAGGAATTGTGTTTTTATTATTTTAAAGGGCCCAACTTTCGTCGGGCACAGAAAAATTTTAAAGACTCATTTGAGTTGCTCCCCTCCACGGAAATCTTTAGTAAAAGGCGAAAGATTTATTCGCTCTGAAGGGAAACCAGAGTACTTGCTATAGGGGTGAAATCCACCCTAGTCATACACAACTATTGTTAGCATAAGGAGAGATAACATTTGCCAACAGTGCCATCTATGAATAATTTTTGTATTTAAAATCGGTAATGTCATTAGAGTAAACCTATTATTAACCAACCAAACAATATCCTAGACATTAATTTTAGTTGATAATTAAAAAATACTCTGTCGGAAACATCAAGGAACTCATTTTTATCCGCCTTCTTGCAATCCATCACTATATGACCCTATTCCTGTGTAGAGGTACTCTCCCGTTCGGAGTGGGCGGTAAAATGTGAGACGTTTGTCCGTCTGTTAGACATGTTGCCGATATAAAGTGTGCTATTCGCAACGGTCAGTTGGCGTCGACAGGACCTTATTAGTGCCTCATAATTCCCGAGGAATGGGTAGGCGCATAACATAGCCGCCGAACAAAAATATATACTGAAAAAAAGAAAAGATTAGCAGCACAAATACTTTTAGATTCTGCATACAAAAATTTTAGTTAGTCTTGTGTCTTGACGCAGCATCGAACTCTCGTATATTCTTATTTTAATAATTCGTTTTAAATTAGAAAAAAATATGATATAAAATATAGATATTTTTTAGATTTTTAATTTAACCCCTTAGTGATAATAGGTTCGGGACACTGACTTTTTAGTACTTTTTGAATTATAATAAAAAAAAAAATCAACTGTGGCCACCACAGGACCAACCGCCATCATAAAGTACTGGTATAAAATACAATCTAGCAGCAGAGTAGAAATAACTTGGCCTACTATTTTCTAACAGATATATTATTTAGCATGACCATGGAAACTTTACATATAAGTAAGAAAAAATTTAGACATGAAAAAATTATACAAAAATTTTTCGAAATTTTTCGTTTTATCAAAAAACGTCTCAAATAAAAGTTGTTAGTTATAGCATTTATAGCAACTTTTGTTGAATAAATTTTTTCGAAATATTTTTCTATTGCTAAATATTCGCAAAAATCTTAAAATCGACACGAGTAAACTCCCATTTTTAGTCAACCGATTTTTACCAAAAGTTGATCAACTCCTGTCATTGATGTCAAAAGCTTAAATATGCAGTTTCATAAAAATCCTTTAAGCCGAATTTGCTTTGCACATGTACACAGACAGACAGACGGACGGACGGACAGACGGACAGACGGACAGACGGACAGACGGACAGACGGACAGACGGACAGACGGACGGACGGGCGGACAGACAGACTGACAGATATCATGCTAAAAATAGTCAAAACGTTATGTAGGGACCTCAATTCATGGAGATCCATCGAAATCTCGAAACGTCAAAATCGGTATGATCACAATACTTCCCTTATATATGTTGGCCTAACTTCTCCCTGACATCCTCGAACTGTACACATTCAGTTAAAATGTGTAACTATGACAAATCTGTGTTACACGTCTCACAGATAGGGGACTCTTCTCCTCGAAGGAGGTGTCCATGGGTCCACCAACAGTGACCTATACGGAGGCGTGTGATGGTGGTTTCCTCCCTGCGGTTAATCCTGCAGGAAGAACCCCATGGTTAAACGTCTCCCTTAATCTGTCGCAACTTAACGTTCTGTGTGCGGCTCCACTCATGTTGCCACATGTCTAAAACCAGGTGTTTCGGATGACTCTTTGCGTCATGTGGAAAAATGAAACTCACATCAATCATAGGTCTGTGAGAAGCGGCTTTTGCAGCTGCATCTGCCGCTTCGTTGCCTTTAATACCAACATGTCCCGGTATCCAAAACAGCTCTACCCTCACATTCTGAGCATTCAGATTGTGGAGTAGCAACCGGTTCTTTAGTACAAGAGGATGCACTGGATCTGGATCTTGATCTTGGATACGAGCGCTCAGCGAGTCAGTCAAGATAACACTTGACCGACTTTGCTCTGACGAGATCGGATGAACAAAGAATGTGCAGGATATGTGGAGAGGAAAGAGAGACCATGGAGCATATAATGAAGAATTGTGGATAAATGAAGTTTAAAGAAGGAACAAGAGAAGGTGCGTTGTGTGAATCAGGGCAAGGATGGAAATGGATGGAGGAAGTCATAGAGAGAAGAGAAGATTTGAGACGAAGATTTACCATTAATTAGAATAAGTACTTGAAAATAAATGTAATTAGGCTATATGTAAATAATATGTAGCTTTTAACCGATAGGTACAAATAAAATAACTGTCTATCAATCTAAGTTCTTATCTATAAACTGGATGATTTATTAATTTTGATATAAATGTAATATGTATTGTGTACGCCAATGGTTGCTAATGCGGATAAAGTTGGTTCATTCAGTTCCATGTGGTATCTTGTGTATTGTTTTGCACTGGCTGAACCGCAATGGGCCGCGGCTAATTGTGACAGAATAGCGTACGGGACATGTGGGCGATACGTGACAACCACACAACTAAATGATGGATAATATATAGCGACTTGTTTAACACCAACAATAAAAAATAACAACTAACAATGACACAATAAAATCTTGATGCAAAAGATATTTTTATTCAGAATTTTTATCAGAGTATAAAGGAATAAGAGCAAGAGTATCTTAAGTCAGAACTTTGAGGAAAGAACAATTAGTTAAAATATTTGGCGCACAGCAACAATGGATATTTGCTAGAACACGTGAGGCACTTTCAATTAATAATTTACAAAAATATTTGTTTCTTAACTTTTACTGATCCATGTATCCCTTTTATGGCTGTTTGCACCGATAGAGTTTAAAAGTTTAACTAAAAATCAAACAAAAGGTTGATTTGAACCGCTCTCTAAACCAGCGTTTCTCAACCGGGGGGGCGCGAAGTCATATAAGATCGAAACATGAAAATATAATAGCAATGCGCTCAATCTTGCAAGATATAAATTTTATTCATATTTATAAATGCGAGTCTTATATTTATATTCAGAAAAATATACCTTTCATAACATAAATAAAATAAATATTTTATTTATTTTTCTATCTAATTACTTATTTTGACAACTAATTTAAGCTACAGGCTATTTCAAACGTTTAAAAGGAACTAAATGCAGAATTAATTTTCTAAAATTGTCACTAGCTAACTTTATAATGAGTAAAATGGGCTTTTGCTAAACAAACTGATCAAATTCAAGTTGTACTTTGAAGTAGGTACGACTTAAAAGTGCAATATTTTTTATTATATTTTTTTTATTACTTTCCGAGCTACAGATAACTCAGGAGTAAGGATGCGAATGTGTTTAAATCAATATATAAGGCACTTTGAACACTTGCAAATAAAAATACTTTACTTTCAAGTCGTTATAGGGAATATAATCGTCATATATATTATAGTGTTTTGTCAATCGTAAAAGATACTGAAAAAATGTTTAAGTAAAAAGTGTTTCTTTTGAAAAGCTCTATCCAAAGATACTCAATATGACATACGTTACCATATAACATTTCGAAACTGTCCTTAATATCCTGTACTTCTGGAAAATTTCAATACTACCATTTAATGTTTTGTATAACTTTTAATTCAAAATTTATCCCAACTTGCTCACACGTTGACTTTTCGAGAAAAATCGTGATCCCTCCATCTTGATACACCATATATAGGGGGGCCGCAGACAATATTTATAGAATTTCGGGGGATCCCATGCCAGACTTTTCTGGAGAGACACTGCTCTAAACCAAGATTAAAATACCTTAAGCTGTAGTTAATTTAAACCGTAGATGAGGTACGGTTTAACGTGCATTCTAACCACAATACAGATGTCTAATGGCTGTTTGCACCAGAGTTTAAAAGTAAAACTAAGTTTAACTAAAAATTAAACTAAGGTTGATTTGCACCGTTCTTCAAACTAAGATTAAAATACTTGAAGCTGACTTGAAGGTGACCATTCAACATTCCAATCCGGGAAAAAAAAAAATACAGGGGGAATTATTTAAATTTTTTTGGATTATGTTTTTTAGATTAATAAGAAATATTTTTCAGTGTAAAGTGTAGTGTGGTACCACACCACACTACACTTTTACTTACACCAGGTAAGTAACTCAGTTCGCAAATATTAAAAAAATATATTATTCTTTTAATATTTTTAATTCCAAAAAAATACACGCACCATCTTAGCTATAAATACAAAAATCAATTACATTAATACCCATAATTTAACCATGATTTAAAAAAATAATGAATTTTTTCAAATACACAAAAACTGCCATATATTCACAATCTGATCAAAAATTCCTCTCGTACGTTTCCGGTTCAGATCAATATACATTACCTATAATTTTTTCAGGTTTTTGGTTTAACCCTTTTTGGTAAAACGATACGGGTCAAGAACTTTCGCACATTTTTGGGTAAATTCGTGTTAAAAAAAGAGAATTTCAAAAAACTATCTATCGTTCCGTAATCTACGTCTTAAGAGCTTTCTTTTGATACCACACAATAATTTTTTTTTTTAATATTTTTTTTTATCTATAAAAATTTGTTTGTTGATCCACACATTAAGAGGTTTCACTTGGTATGCCACTCAAAATTTTAAAAAAATATTTATTTTTTTATTAAATACATATTTGTTTATATTTATCTCGCGCTGTGTTTTTTTGAACTCTATAGTTTTCCTGTATGTGGATCAAAAAGTTGTACCAGTATGACAAATTTCAACTTTCTATGTTCAGCCGTTTGACTACAATTTCTACCGTACAGACAGACAGACACACGAGTGACGTTATAAGGGTTTTTTGGTGGTCATACATACCTACAAAACCCTAAAAATGAAAATTCCAGTTCTGCTTAAGGAGGGGGGGGGGTATGGTCAGAGCAGCACATTTTATACCCATTTTCAAGATTTTTTTTAGAAAACTGTTAATAGTAACTTGATTGGGATAATACCGACAGTAAAGAACAACCTTTGAAGAGTATCCAAAAAAAAAAATTATTGAAAAATATCGAAAATTAAGCTCGTGACATGAATTTGAAATTTTCGTTCAGGACAAAGAGTTGATTTGCGGTGAGACACATAACTAATGACTGGATCATCTAAAACGAAAAAACCAAAAATATTTCGTTAGTTTATGAGTTTCTTGAAGTAATGCTGTCAAGTTTTTTCAAATATCTAGATTATTTAATTTTTGGTATAAGTTTGAAGTCAAAAAAACGAAAAAAACGGAAATTTTTTTTTCGAAATTTCTGTTTTCAGTAAAAAAATCCATAAAAAAAAAGCAAGAAAAAAAAATATATCTCGACAGCGTTACCTAGTAAATTGCCTACAGAAATAGTGTGCAAAATTTCAGAAAGATCGGTCGAGTAGTTTTCGAGTTACATGTCTCACCGACTTGAAAAATAAAATTCCTCAAAAAATTACGAAACACGTGTACCGTAACTGCTCGATGAAATGAATGTATACTACTACAAGTCACATATATAAGTGTTTTTACACAAATATAGCACAGACAGGTGTGTGGATAGAGTGGGAAGACTCTACTATTACGTAATAGTAGAGTCTTCCCACTCTTAAGTGGGAACTTAAGTTAGCTCTCATATACGTATGAGAGCTGCGCGCAGCTAATAAATCAGCGTTCTGAAAGGAACGCTATAACACGCGATTTGCGCGAAAATATGAATTTGAGTTATTTGTATTGTTAAGCCGATAACTTCGTTAATTTTGCTCAGATCGACCTGAAATTTTGTATGGACACTCCTGAGTCACTATACAATCGATTAAAAAATAGGGGGGGGGTATGGTCACCCCCCCCCTTAAGCGTTTGGAATCGCCTATACATAGATTTATTTTATCTACACTGTTTTTGTCACTGGCAACAAGTAATGTTGGTAACAAAATCGAGCCAGCCACACCCCCTGTGAGTTACTTTCTATATTTAGGGACTTAAGTACAAGTTAATGATAAAGATAAATTTAGATTAGTGCAATATCTCTAATTATTCCCCAAATATCAGAAGTTGTGTCTTAGGCTGTTGTTTTCAAATGATGTCAGCCAATTTGCCCTGTCATTAAGACATCATCCAACATCATGAAGAGTTTTCATTTGAAATATATTTCAGTGTATACCCGCATAAACAAACTGTACGTGATATATCAAAATCAACATTGCTTTATCATATAATTTTAAGTAAAAAATCTCCCCTCAATAAGTTGAAGGTCAACAACATAGAAAATTTGAGAAAATAACTCAGTGCATGACCGTAGAGTGGCTCTGGAGTCGTCTGTTCTTGTCTTGGTATCATGGTAAAAATAGTGATTACAATTCCGCCGGATAATAGCGATTCAAGAGAGCCAACGTTAATCTTTACTGAGTACGTCTTGCTGAGTAATTGTGTTGATTTAGCGGGGCACGCCCCCGCCTGTGACGTGCGCCCATACGCAGGGACGGACTCAGAAAACCCCAAAAATTTGATAACAATCATTTCTAATCATAAAATACATTATACATCTTACAATTTATTATTACAAAATTAATGATACACACAAGTAAATACATAAATATAGAACTTATCGCAGAAAATTATGACAGAAAATTATGACAAAGGGCACGCCATGGTGCCCTTTGTGGGATTTTTAGGCGCCCTCGCTATCGAGACACACATATACTGAGCCCAATATCCACACGAGGACCGAGGACCTTTTTTTTTGCTCGTCACTTGGATTTTAGGAGGTGAGGACTTTTTTTTTGCTCATCACTTGGATTTTAGGAGGTGAGGACTTTTTTTTGCTCATCACTTGGATTTTGGGAGGTGAGGACCTTTTTGTTTGCTCATCACTTGGATTTTGGGAGGTGAGGACCTTTTTGTTTGCTCATCACTTGGATTTTAGGAGGTGAGGCCCTTTTTTTGCTCATCAATTGGATTTTAGGAGGTGAGGACTGTTTTTTATTGCTCATCACTTGGATTTTGGGAGGTGAGGACCTTTTTTTTGCTCATCACTTAGATTTTGGGAGGTGAGGACTTTTTTTTTGCTCATCATTTGGATTTTAGGAGGTGAGGACTTTTGTTTTGCTCATCATTTGGATTTTAGGAGGCGAGGACTTTTTTTTGCTCATCACTTGGATTTTGGGAGGTGAGGACCTTTTTTTTGCCCATCACTTGGATTTTAGGAGGTGAGGACTGTTTTTTATTGCTCATCACTTGGATTTTGGGAGGTGAGGACCTTTTTTTTGCTCATCACTTAGATTTTGGGAGGTGAGGACTTTTTTTTTGCTCATCATTTGGATTTTAGGAGGTGAGGACTTTTGTTTTGCTCATCATTTGGATTTTAGGAGGTGAGGACCTTTTTTTTTTGCTCGTCACTTGGATTTTAGGAGGTGAGGACTGTTTTTTATTGCTCATCACTTGGATTTTGGGAGGTGAGGACTTTTTTTTGCTCATCACTTGGATTTTAGGAGGTGAGGACTGTTTTTTATTGCTCATCACTTGGATTTTGGGAGGTGAGGACCTTTTTTTGCTCATCACTTGGATTTTAGGAGGTGAGGACTGTTTTTTATTGCTCATCACTTGGATTTTGGGAGGTGAGGACCTTTTTTTTGCTCATCACTTGGATTTTGGGAGGTAAGGACCTTTTTTTTGCCCATCACTTGGATTTTAGGAGGTGAGGACTGTTTTTTATTGCTCATCACTTGGATTTTGGGAGGTGAGGACCTTTTTTTGCTCATCACTTGGATTTTAGGAGGTGAGGACTGTTTTTTATTGCTCATCACTTGGATTTTGGGAGGTGAGGACCTTTTCTTTGCTCATCACTTGGATTTTGGGAAGTGAGGACCTTTTTTTAGATAAGACGACCTTGCCAACCACGAGTGTTTACATATTTTACGTTTTTATGCGCTCTCAATAACATTTGAATTTATATTGCGCCCTTATTGACAAAAAGGTTGCCGACCCCTGCAGTATGCCATTGTCCATAAGTAACGTGTATGTTGATATTTATCAAAATCTCATTACTTCAATTACATAATATGAATATAAATACTTACGAATGAAAAGTACTTCTTTTAGTCTTTGTATTTTGCGTTTTTTTCTTGGCCGCAAACACTACAGCTAACCATTTTGACAAGACACCAAATTTCAGGATAATTTTGTATTAAATTATAAAATAACTATTATCTGTCTCATTTTGTAATACGAAACTAACAGGGAAACTTCATTTTTTATGTTGTATATTTAAAATATCATCTTAGGGTGGTAATTCTGAAGTGGCACCTTTCAAATATTTGACATGTCAATCACAATTTTGACATGTCAATTGCAATTTTGACATGTCAATTTGTTATCTGATGTCAATTTGTTATCTGACATATGTAGTTTTTGATTGAATATAACCTCGATATAATAATACTTAACCATAAATTTAAAAGCCAAATTTACAAGTTCACACGTTTCCATAAAAGTCTATTTACACCACAACAGTCACCAAAGTAACCAGATCTAGTTTCGTATTACAAATTGAGACAGATTATAAAAACTATTTTAGCTCTGTCTTTTACTTATGATTTATAAATTATGAATATACTTTAAATTATCAAAATAAATGTTAATAACTTTTTAATACGAAAATAACAAAATATTGGCAGCCGTTGTAATGACGTAATTTTCGTCAGAAAAGTATGTATGTCAAAATTCATAAAGCCTTCTTTCTTTAGTCTTTCTATTAAACGCCAGGTCTCTGCTAACTGTGTCTTGATTGACCAGTGAGGTCTCCTAATTTTGCAAGCATAATATTTTTTTACGAACTAATTTACGAATCATGAACTTAATTTTTTGTTTTTCAAATTAATGTTAAATATAAATTTAAAATATTCCAAATTACAGTTACAAAGTACCCCTATGAAGACATATTAAATTTAGTTCAGAGGCTAATTATGTCCTAACATGTCCTAGATATAACAAATGCAAAAATAAGGATGCAGGAAGTTTCAAGTTCTGTACGGCACATAAAAAGTAAAATTTCTTTTACAAACTTTTAAGCTAGGTATAAATGAAGAGATTAAGGGTTTTTAAAATTACGTTTATAATTTGATATTTTGTGCTTTAATATGGTTATAAATAATTTCATTAATATCTAGAGAGCAAGAGGTGCTCAACACAGCAAGAGGTGTCTGAATATTGGTAGGTAAGGATATTTTTTGGACAGCTAAATTTTGTATGAATAAGTTACGATTGCGAAAATGAATTGGGCATTCAAAGAATAAATGGTTTGAATCGATGACAGACAAATTATCACACGGACAGAAAGGAGACGAAACCATATTATCTATGCAGATGATATGGAGAGAAGGTGCGATTAAATCTAAGCCGAATAAAAGTGGATATAAAAGATCTGCTTTGGTGGGAAGAAAACCAAAGCTTTCGTGAAGAAAGATTACCTTGTGCTGTCTTCTTTCGTATTCTGGTCGTTTTATGAGCAGCGAATGGTTCAATTCGATCAGTTGTTGGTAGCGTTGGGTATTAACTGTTTCACCAGGTTTTAACAATTCATAATAGACCACACCCTTTTGGTCCCACCAAGTACAGAGCATTGTCTTTTTGCCAAAGCGATTCGGTCTTGCAGTTGATGTGGATGGTGAGCTTGGGTTCACCCATGATTTTTTGCGTTTGGGATTTTCAAAATAAATCCATTTTTCATCGCCAGTAATGATACGATGCAAAAAAGACTTTCTTTTCTATCGTGCAAGCAAAATTTCACAAGTGTTTTTGCGTTTTTTCATCTGCCTCTCATTCAATGCACGTGGAACCCATCTGCCGACTTTCTGGATCTTACCCATCTCTCGTAGGCGATTGGAAACAGCTTGTTGACTAACGCCTAACTGCTCTGCTAGTTGTTTTTGTGATTGACTATCGTCTTCCTGTAGCAATGTTTCCAATTTTGTATCTCCATATTTTTTTGGAGGTTTTCCATGTTCTTTGTCTGTAAGATCAAAGTCACCACTTTTGAAACGCCGAAACCATCGTTCACACGTATCTTGCAATGGAGCATATTCACCATAAGCTTCTCGAAGCAGTCGGTATGATTCAGCAGCAGTTTTTTTCAAATGAAATCAAAACAGTAGTACTGTCCGCGAATGCTCTTTATTTGGCACAAAATTTGACATTTTTAACACAGTAAAACAAAACTATATGGTCACTTTTCAAATTATAACCTATACGCATTTGACACTTAATGATAACTTAACAAAACGCCATATGTGTTGAAACTTTGAACTATACACTCTGTTTGCGCGGCAAGTTTGAAAAATATCCGCATTTCATACTTGTAGACCTGGTATGTATTCTTCTTGCCATTGGTTTAATGTGGAAGATTTGAAGATTGGCATAATTGCATTACTGTTTAGACAAATATTTAACAGGGAGCCATTTACACCTGCTTTTTTGGCTAGAAGATCGACTTCGAAATTGAACTCAAAATCTGAGTGGCCTTTAATCCAGCATATTTTTATAATTTTACCGCTGATCGAAAGATCATTAATGTCAGGTTGCTAACGTAAGAGTTTTCTCTAACTCAAGTTAAAATCATTTGTTTTTATATGTTACAACATACAAAAACAAATGATTTTAACTGGAGTTAGGGATAATTCTTACTTTAGCAACCAGCCATAAGACATTTAATTACGTCATAAATTAGTAAATAGTTCCTTTTCTCAAATCCAGGGCAACTCAATTTTTAGTCGGTGCTTTTACAATTCATTATGAAAGTGATTCTTTAAGTATTCTAAACTCAACTTAAATGCCACCATTTCCGTTTTACATACTTGACTAATATTAAATCATAAAATGTAATATTTCTATATAATAATATATATGATTTTATTTGCAAACGAATATGTAGCTAAAAAAAATTATATCCTTCTTAATTATGATTTTCTTTCCCGGAAGAAAATCTCTATTATACTTCTAAGCCTAGACTTTCAAATATTGAATGCAGATGTACTTTTTAAACATTTCCGTGGTAGAATTTTGACTTAGTCCGTCCCTGTAGTGATATGTGTGCGGGTCGTCAGTATCCGCCTTATACAGCGGGAAGAGAGGGTATAATCATTGGCTGTCAACACATCAATGTCTGTAAATATTGCTGTCAAAATTTCCTACGAGAACCTGTCCACAAATTATCGGGCATACGCGATTACCCGGCCGGCCAACTAGCGACTAGCCGCTAGTACCCAAGTACCAGCCTAACAAAATTTATGACAAGAATAATACACGATTTTAAAACACTCAATACGTTTAAATTTGAAACAATTTACACACAAAGGTAGATAACTTTTAAAATGAGATAGCTTTGTGTTATTCGCTGTATAATGTTTAGTTAGCTATTCGAACAGAGATAATAGCCAAAATTGGTTAATAATATTTACTACCTCTTACTATCAAAGACCAAAAATCCGTCTATAATAGACATAGTTAGGTTGTGCCAAGATATTTTAACTTAATTTAAAAATTTCGTTGTAGGTAAATTTAAGGTTCCTTTTGTAGTGTTTTTCCTAATCTATTTTAATCATATCGTTAGATAAGAAAGTAGCACACCTGGAAAATCTGGTGGGCAGTCAGAAATTTGTCTTGGGGAGGGGGGCATAGAAGCTAGAATTTTTCTTGGGGGAACTTACATATATAATTATTCAATTTCACGAAAAATTGCGTCCAAAAAAAGATGCATTATTTTCTGTTTGTTACTTGTAATATGCCTCCGTAGCAGTGTTGCCAGATGGTGAAAAAGAAAAAATCGTACCAACACTTCAAAATGATCGTATTTTGAAGAAAAAAATCGTACAAACAATCGTATTTTTCAAAAAATAATCGTACAAAAAATTTGCTTTGTAATTAATTTAAAAATTATTAGGTAAATATTTTTCTATTGCACAATCATAGTAGCAGAAAATGATAAAAAATGTATAATACAGCAAAGTCATTAATTTTTATTGAATTAACAAAATACTTAGATAATAATTATATAACATTAACATATATATATATACACACACACACACACACACACACACACACACACACACACACACACACACACACACACACACACACACACACACACACACACACACACACACACACACACACACACACACACACACACACACACACACACACACACACACACACACACACACACACACACACACACACACACACACACACACACACACACACACACACACACACACACACACACACACACACACACACACACACACACACACACACACACACACACACACACACACACACACACACACACACACACACACACACACACACACACACACACACACACACACACACACACACACACACACACACACACACACACACACACACACACACACACACACACACACACACACACACACACACACACACACACACACACACACATATATATATATATATATATATATATATATATATATATATATATATATATATATATATATATATATATATACCTTCTTGGAGCCCCCCCCCGGGTGCGCCACTGAGTACCGTACTCTTATACCCTTTTCACACTAGAACTTTAAGATCGGATGTTAAAATGAATGTGTCTTTAAACGCTAATGTGAAAACGTATAACCTCGTCTAAATACAAGCGATGTTGAAGACAGAGATCTGCGTCTTAAACATCGTCCGCATTGCCGACATAATTTCTATTATAAAAAAATACTCTTTGAATTTGTGCTGTCAACATTTTGTATTATCATAAACAAGAATACTGTATTATATCGACGTTATTATTATTAGAAAGTTTATACTTATTGTTATAATAAAATTATTTATTTTAATAATGTGTTTAATAAAATATAGAGCTACAATAATTGAGATAAAATGTATCGACTTACATGTTAATACAGGTGTAATATATTCTTTATTGTAGTGTCTTTATTGTAGAATGAAATGAAATATCCATATTTGTTTATAATAATTCAAAATGTGTGTCTGCGCGGACAGTTCAAAACTGGTAATTTCCTGACGGTAACTTAAGGACAAAATTACTGTAGCTGATGACTGCACCGGAGATTTAAACATCAAGTGTGAAAGCAACTTTAAGTTCACTCGTCTTAAAGTTCAAGTGTGAAAAGGGTTTAATTAATAAGGAGTGAGCTTTATATTTTTGAGTAATTGAATATGCCCGAGCATACCCGATCTTAGCGAGACCCATTCTATTTAAGAGCGCGTCGATTTGAAACCCGAGGGCTAAAATATTCAATATATCGCATTTAATAATATTAATATTCAACTTACTAAAAATGTATATAAATAAATATGTTTCATCAATAAAAACATCAAAAAAATCGTACATCTGATACCAAGAAGTCGTACATCGTACACATGCAAAAATAATCGTACAAATACGATTTAAATCGTACATCTGGCAACACTGCTCCGTAGACTCAGTTTCTAAATGTAAAATTTAAAAGTATCTTTTAAATTCGCATGTACCATTGATAGATAGACTCTTACTATTTTATATATAACTAACTTGAATTAAATTCAACCGAACAACGCTAATGGCACGAACTAATAACATAAAAGTCATGAATCCATCTCTATTTCAATTTTATCTCTACATAGATCCAACCACTGGTGAATTGTCTTCTTTGATGGTGAATTCGACTTTGTTTCTGTGGAAACACAGTATTTGGACTATGGCATATAATCATCATAAGCACCAATTAATATTTTAAGCAAAATATATATTTCTTCTTAACTTAACTTAACCAGTTAATTCTACCGGTACAATTTTTGTAAATATATATTAATTGTCGACAATTTAGACTTCGTGAAACTCGTTAATGCACAAATGATTATTAATTGAAGATCTGTTGTTTTGTTTCACTGATTTATTTATTTATTTTTTTCTTTATTACCTAATTTTCCTAAATACCTAAATATCATGTTTGAAAAACTGGGAGACCTCAATGATCGATCAAGACACACATTTAAAAATATTAATGTGAAATCTTAATTTTCACACATTGCGAAGTATCAATTGTAATACAAGGTGTCTCAAAAGAAATTTTATATTTAGTGGATCGATTAAAAAAAAAGTAAGCCGTATATAGAAAAAATGTTTATTAATTATTAAAATACACTTTTTGGGGATTTATTTCTTAAAAATAATATCGTCTAAATGTAGACCCTCGCGTTCTCGGCACTTATTTAATCGAACAGTAAAATTACTTATGACGTCTCGGCAGGTGGACTCAGGGATGGCTGCCATTTCGTGATGGATATTTTCTTTCAAATGCGCCAGTGAAGTCGGTTTATTGGCGTAAACTTTAGATTTAAGATAACCCCATAGGAAAAAGTCCATAGGGGTTAAATCTGGACTGCGTGGAGGCCAATTTATGTCACCTCTCCGCTCAATCACCTGATTTACGAAATTAAGCCTCTGATTGGCATCTTGGGGCTTTAATTCTTGCACCAATTGAATTTTGTAGGGGTGCAGCTTTAGGTCTTTGTGCATAATGCGATGTAATGATGATCTATGCACATTTAAAGCACTTGCGCGCTTCCGAATTGAAAGGTTCGGGTCGTCACGAACAGACTGATTGAACATTCTCCACGTTTTCTACCGTTCTTGATGACCTAGGTCGCCCGGATTTTGATTTATCCAGCGTTGTACCAGTCTCTTCAAACTTTTTAACCCAATGTCAAATGAGAGGAATGCTTGGCGCATCATTTAAGTGGCGAAAACCTCGAATACTGCAGAATTTTCTACGCGCTACAGTCGCCGAATCACCGTTTTTGTAAAACTCTCGCACGCATAACGCTCGGTCTGCTCCCGAGAAACGCTCCATAGCGACTAAATTCCCAAGAGCCAGGCTACCGATTGACATAACCCCCGCGCCTCTCGGATATGTTGCGTTCACGCAGTAAGCTAAATAAATATAAAATTTCTTTTGAGACACCTTATGACAATATTGTCTGGGTATATTTTAGACTATATAAAATCAAAATTATTTATTTATGTTTGAACATTTTCTTCTAATTATATTAGAACACAGTGGCGCACCCAAGAAAGAGGGAAGTAACACATTTTTAAATTTGTTATCACCATGGTCTTATGTAAATATATGTATTGTATTTATAAATAGAGAGATGAGGACCTTTTTTTATTCATCACTTGTATTTCAGAAGTGAGAAGTGAGGACCTAGATCATCACTTGTATTTTAGAAGCGATGAGTTTTTTTTTAGATTATCACTTTTTTAGAAATAATTTAAATAATTTTGTCTTACGCCCCCCCCCCCCCCCAAATTCCTGGGTGGGCCACTGTCAGAGCATAATATTACTGATTTAATTTGGGCTTATCGTTTAATTTGTGATTTGTTATTGAAAACATACCGAAATGACATCATCATCATAATAGCTCTATAATCTCATATGGATTGTGATTACCTTCATCTTCTTCTATTCGGTTTTATTTCCACAAGAAATTCCACAAGATAATTTAAAATATTTTAATTTTATTTTACTACATCATACCTATGTATGATGTAAACAAGAAACACTAATCAGTTTTCTAAATAACCACTTCTGGTCGTTACATAGTTTTTAAATCGCTGCGGCCAAACATCAATAGAATTACGAAGGGTTTCTACAGAAAATCTCTTCACTGCCTTCATCAGGGAATGCTTTAGACTAGCGATTTAGGTTGTCTCTTTTTGCAAAGCTATTTCCCGACGCACGGAATAAAATTTGTAATCTAGGGGTTTTAGGTCATAGCTGCTGGGCGACCAATCAGCAAGAGAAATAACATCCAGTACATTGCTTTCAAGTCATTGTTCTGCAGCCTTCGCATTATGAGCTGACGCTAAATCTTGTCGGAAGCTCTAGTGGTGATCACCGAAGTGGGAGTTGTTTAGTTTTTTAACTATCGAATTCAACACAGTTATCTAATAAAATTTGACCGATGTTTCTACCCCATTCTGGTAAAAATTAAGCTTAGTGGTATCGTTTGGTAGCTTCCGCTCCATCAAACCATAACTAAAGCAGGATAATGACCCCTCTAGATCTTCGGCACTTTTTTAAGCTTCTCGTGAACTTGTAGCATACACCATGTTGTTCTGGAGATTGAAAACCTCCTCAATATTAAAATTTTTTTCAATAAACTCTTCGTTATTCTATTGACGTGTGGCCGTAGAGGCTTAAGCGCTATGTAACGGCTAGTGGTCATTTTGAAAACTGATTGGAGTTTCTCATACTTTGTAGCAATATTTATGACAAGCTTAAGTACCTTATATATGGTGAATATTTGTTAAGCTTGAAGGTTTTATGTATGGTAGGTTTATTCAATTAAACGTACATTTCGAATGTGATACATGCATCGTTAGTAAACATACTACTTAAGTATATGCTCTACTAAACTCCTAAGCCATCACCGCAGTAACGCACAAATTATAAATAATCATACTGCGATGTGTGCGTAAATTATTTTGCGTTAATTTGTTGTTATTTAAATAGTAAAACAGTTCTCTATTTTTTTTCAATAAAGGTAAAAAGTTATGGAGTGGTAGAAATCGTTAGTTGATTGAATTCTGCTGATTCCATATCCCACACATGCGGTTAGTTTTGATAGTTACCGCGCTGTTATGTTCTTGTAGCGGATCCGGCAGTTTCCATATATCGTTTGTACGTAACGCTGTAAATATCTGAGGGGAGAGTAAATCAATTTCCTGGTTGAACATGAGGTGTCTGAGGTCCAGACCGCCTCTATGTGGGTAGAGCGCGAGGTGTAAAATCAGTAGCGCCTCACACAGGGAAATAATAACAAGTCTTACTAAGTGCTTACTAATCTTATTATTCGACAAATTATAAAGACAATACTTTCTCAACTGGGGTACCGCGGAACCCGGGTTTCGTGAAAAATCGCGAAGGGATCCGGGAGAAAATTATAGATTGAGTTGGGCTTTTACTAAAAAAAAAAAAAATAATCAAAAGCCTAATTCAATTGTTAAAAGATTTCAAAACCTAGTTTCGTTTAAACAAAAGAAACAGACTATACTTACATTAAATATTTTAGGTTGGGGTGAGCTGTCTTTAATGTCGTTTTCATTACATCTTAACTTTTTGTTACATATATAATGCAAATTTTCGAATATATTAGTTTTAAATTTTTTTATTGTATTTTATATAATTCTAACATTTAGGTTTTGACTGCCAACATGAAATATGAAATAATCACGGAGCTCGCCACAACTTGAGAAAACAAAAATCCCGACTCACAAGTCGGTATTTGACTCGGGAGTCGTTTATTTTTTTGCCAACTCTCCATCCTTGGGTATACGAGGTGTGTGAATTAAGTAACCGGACTGGCGACATAGCGTTTGATCTGGCAACATAACGTTTGATCTGGCAACATTTGGGACGCGGGACTTATAAGGCAGCAGGTGCATGTGATACGCTTTCTGTACGAGTTTGAACTCACTAGAGTAATTTTATTGTTCGTAGCGATTTTTCTCGCGAAACAGTTTTTTCTAGTGCGTTCTAATAATGAGTGACATTCATTTCGAGCAACAGTGTGCTAACAGGTTTTGCTTCAGACTTGGGCACAGTGCAACGGAAACTTTTGCAAAACTGCAGCAGGCCTGCGGAGACAGAGTTTTGTAAAGGACCCAGGCTTTTTTGGTGGTTTAAGGCCTTTCAGGAGGAAGAGACAATGCGCCTTGTCACACAGCAATTTCAGTAAACGAGTTTTTGGCCAATATAAACATTCCTGTGACTCCTCAGCCTCGTTATTCGCCTGACTTGAGTCCTTGTGACTTTTTCCTCTACCCAAGATCAAAAATCACTTCAAGGGAAGTCATTTTGGGACATCATTGAGTCCGTAAGCGACCAGCTGAAAGCTACTCCAGTATCCGAGTTCCAGCACTGCTATGAGGATTGAGAGAACCGTCTCCAGTGCTCCAATGGACCAAAAAAGGGTGAAAGTCTTAGAAAATACATAGGAACATTATTTCATAAAAAAAGGCATTCCAAATATAAAAATTAGCAATCAAGCGTGGAATGTCGGTTTACACCTTGCGGCTAATTTTGTAACTAAATTCTTTCGGTACTTTGTTTTCTGTAAGGAGTTTATTTAGGACTAGCGCTACTGTTTATCTTTTAGAAAGAATATCCGCAGTGTTTTTGTTGTAAGATCTAAAAAATATCTGAAGCAAAATAAAATTGGATTACATGTAGTTGCAATTCACCTGAGGGTAGTTTTTGGTTAAGAAATGCAGTTTTGCCCCAGGTTATTTTCTTTAAAACGGGTGCCTACATATTTTGAGGTAATTTTCTAGTAGGATTAATAAAAGAACTGATTCATGTTTTATTACATTTATCCGAACAAATATAAAGATTTGTTTAAAAAAATATTGTTATTAAGTACCTGCAAAATTTAACCGGTATATTGAGAAATGGGTTAATTTATGTAAAAAGGCCCTGATTAGCATAGTTTAAGCTAGGGCAATTACTTCTATATATTGAATAGTCCAGTTCAGAGAAAATGACTCAGTCAAATGGTATGCTAATTACATTTATAATAATAAATTAATACCCCACTTTTTATATTAAACAAATCGTGCTAGTTTCTAAGAAACGGAATTTTTACATATTAATTGTCAACACAATGTTGAAAATTGTATCAAAAATTTTAAAACGTACTAAATAAATTATTTTACAAATAATTAGATGTGTAGTTTTTGCAGCTGATATATGAGGTTCGTCCAGTGAAGAACCGAAACCAGAACCAGTTCCAAAAAGAACCAATTCCAGGTTCACCCGAATACCCGACCCTAGAACCAGGTAGTTGGACCCGAATATTCGAAACCGGGTATCCGGGACCAGGTATTCGGCACCGGGTATCCGGAATCGGGTAATCGGAACTTGACATCTGCAAGAGAAAGTGAAAAGCAAACAAAAAAGAAAGATAAAAGCGGGTATCCAGAACATTGTATTTAGAACCAGGTATCCGTAATCGAATATTTGGAACCGGGCATCCAGAATCATATATTCGAAATCTGATATTCAAAGCCCGGTATTCAGAATCAGGTATTCGAAACCAGATATCTGCAAAAAAAAGTGAGGACCAAAAAAAATAAATAAATAAAAATATAAAATCGGGTATCCAGAAACTGATATTCGGAACCAGGTATCCGAAACTGGATATTCGGAACCGGATATCCGGAACAAGGTATTCGAAATTTGATGTTCAAAACCCGGTATTCGGAACCGGATATCTGCAAAAAAAAGTAAGGACAAAAAAAAAACAAGAAGATAAAACGGGTATTCGAAACCGGATATTGGGAACCAGGTATCCGGAACCGGATGTTCGGAACCTGGTATCCGAAACCAAATATCTGCAAAAGAAAGTGAGGAGCAAAAAAAAAAGGATATATGGAACTGTGTAGCCAAAATTGAATATCTAGAACCAAGTATTTGGAGTCGGTTATTAGGAACCAAGCAGTGTTGAATCCAGTTGACGGATTTCTCGCGGGGGTTGGGGGGGGGGGGGGTAGGAGAATTACAAGAACCGGGGGTCAATAACTTGAGCCTGGGATTAAGTAGATTAGGCAGGTATTATACCTAAAAAATTTCAACTAGGGGAAATTTTACCTATAGTGCGTTCAAAGGTGAGTTTGCAGTATAGCTCTTATGGCAAATAGGAGCGGTGTTGCCAAATGTTGTAAAACTGTCAAATGTGTCAATTATAATAATATGAAAAACTCGTATGATTTACAAATCAACTCTTATAAAACTCAAAATAACACTCAATAAAAACAAATGGCCATTTGTAGAATACTGCGTCTTCACAGATCATCGCGTTTTAGAGCTGGCAACGTCGACAAGCAAGAAAAGGATAGAGTCATTGTGTAAACCCATTAGAGAGTATGAAAAAGAACTACTCCATATGCCCTGTACTGCAAACTCACCTTTGAACGCACTATAGGGGGAATTTTTGCCAAGGTGGAATGTTCTGCCAAGGGGGGATATTTGCCAAGGGGGGAATTTTTGACAAAAGGGAATTTTTGCCCAGTGGGAATTTTTATCAAGCGGGAAATCTTTCCACGGGAGGAATCCCTTCCTAGTACCCCCTTAGATTCTGGGAATCTGGTAATCATAACCAGATATCTGCAAAAGAAAGTGAAGTGCAAAAAAAAAACGGAAATATTAAACCGTTTATCCGGAACCAAGTATCTGGAATCGGGTATCCGGAACCCGGTGTCCAGAATCAAAAATCCGAAACCGGGTTACTAGAGAATTGCTAGCCATTTTTTACCCGAAAACCGCAACCGTGTACTCGAAATATCGGTTTCGGCTTCTAGCACTAGTTATTAGCAGCATGAATCCAATACATTTCAATGAAAACGTTGTTTATTATTAATACTAGTAATTGTTTATAATAATAATGTACAAGGTGTCTCAAAAGAAATTTTATATTTATTTAGCTTACTGCGTGAACGCAACGTATCCGAGGGGCGCGGGGGTTATGTCAATCGGTAGCCTGGCTCTTGGGAATTTAGTCGCTATGGAGCGTTTCTCGGGAGCAGACCGCGCGTTATGCGTGCCAGAGTTTTACAAAAACGGTGATTCGGCGACTGTAGCGCGTAGAAAATTCTGCAGTATTCGAGGTTTTCGCCACTTAAATGATGCGCCAAGCATTCCTCTCATTCGACATTGGGTTAAAAAGTTTGAAGAGGCTGGTACAACGCTGTAAAAACCAAAATCCGGGCGACCTAGGTCATCAAGAACGGTAGAAAACGTGGAGAATGTTAATCAGTCTGTTCGTGACGACCCGAACCTTTCAATTCAGAAGCGCGAAAGTGCTTTAAATGTGCATAGATCATCATTACATCGCATTATGCACAAAGACCTAAAGCTGCACCCCTACAAAATTCAATTGGTGCAAGAATTAAAGCCCCAAGATGCCAGTCAGAGGGTTAATTTCGTAAATCAGGTGATTGAGCGATTTTCAACGTTTACCAACATTTTGTTTTCGGATGAAGCTCATTTTCATCTTAATGGCCACGTAAATAAGCAGAACTGCCGCTACTGGAGTGCAACGAATCCGAAACGCAAACATCCGAAACCCCCACATTCGCCTAAAGTGACCGTATGGGCTGCGATGTCGGCGCGAGGAATTATCGGCCCTTACTTTTTTGAAGACGAAAGGGGGCGTGCAGTTACAGTGAATTCAGAGCGTTATGTGGAGATGTTAGACAACTTCTTGGTATCTGAACTGCAAAACTTTCCTGGCTATAACCAAAGAACATGGTTCCAACAGGACGGAGCAACTTCGCACACGTCCAATATGTCTCTGCCACATGTTCGTGAAATTTTCTCAGGCAAATTGATCTCCCGGAGAGGTGACACAAATTGGCCTCCACGCAGTCCAGATTTAACCCCTATGGACTTTTTCCTATGGGGTTATCTTAAATCTAAAGTTTACGCCAATAAACCGACTTCACTGGCGCATTTGAAAGAAAATATCCGTTACGAAATGGCAGCCATCCCTGAGTCCACCTGCCGAGATGTCATAAGTAATTTTACTGTTCGATTAAATGAGTGCCGAGAACGCGAGGGTCTACATTTAGACGATATTATTTTTAAGAAATAAATCCCCAAAAAGTGTATTTTAATAATTAATAAACATTTTTTCTATATACGGCTTACTTTTTTTTTAATCGATCCACTAAATATAAAATTTCTTTTGAGACACCTTGTACTACACTATTATTGGGATTCCTCCTGTTGTGTAGCCTACTTTTGTAAGTAAATAAATAAATAAATACATAATATAACTTAATTTTCTACATACTGACAATTTAGACTGAGACTAGAGATGGGTCGTTCATGAACGAACCGGCTCACTGAGCCGACTCAGTACACTGATCGAAGTGACACGGTTCACCAAATTGAAATGAGCCGGCTCACGGCTCACTGTATAGTTTCAAGTTTCAAGGATACGAGTGGTCGAGCGATTGTGAGCAGTGACCGGAGTGATCCGGATCTGGATCGATATCATGTTGAACTTCGCGAGAACTCGGCGTGTAATGTATTATCATAAAGTGTATTATTTATTGTCATCAATTTGTAGGGCAGTTTATTTGAAACTAATAGGCTTAGTTTGTATTTTCTTACAACCATACTATATAAAAATATTAAAAATATTGCCCAAATCCCAGATGTCCGGTTTATAAGGGCAATAAACTACGCCATAAACTTAACACATCTGGTTTAAAATACAGTAGCTACATAAAGTGAATTGTTTGTTTCAAAAATGTTAGATAAGAACCGGGGCTAAGCGACGTTCTACCTACGAGCGAACGACCGACAACTGACCGGTTTAAGTGGGGAACAGAATGCAACGAGTTCTACGTCGCGTTGACGGCGTTCGTACGCCGCTATCTGTCAGAAGAAAGTTGAAACCAAGCTGTCGTACGCAAGTGCACAGAATGGACAACGTCCTACGTCGTTCGAACGCCGTTGATACTGAATATTCGTCAACTTCCAACTTTTGACGCCATTGAACGTTGACGCAGAACACCTAACCTCAGTTTTTACTGAATGGTAAAGTGTTTGTATGTATAAATAACTTGCATACAACATAAATAACGTCACACACAAGTCTTCATCATCCATTATACTTTTAATAAAAGAAAGCGCACGTATTAACACAGATATAGGTTGTCAAGTGACATTTGACGGCGTTAAAAATTATTGCATTGTGTGCAGGCGAAAATCTCAACGGCGTTGACGCAACGCCGTCGCAAATGACGGCGCGCTGACGGCGTAGCGCGCTGTGCATTCTGTTCCAGGCTTTAAGCTATGTTCAACCTACGAGCGAACGATCGACAACTGACCCGGTCTAAGAAAGAGCCGGCTCTAAGCGACTTCTACCTACAAACGAACCACCGACAACTGACCAGGTTAAGCGACGTTCTACCTACGAGCGAACGACCAACAACTGACCCGGTCTAAGAAAGAGCCGGGTCTAAGAAAGAGCCGGCTCTAAGCGACGTCTACCTACAAGCGAACGACCAACAACTGACCGGCTCTAAGCGACGTTCTACCTACGAACTAACGACCGACCTGTGTCTCGAAAACATGTTTACTTAACCGGATCACTGAGCCGGATCAATGAACCGGCTCAACAAACTGAACGACCTCCACTGATCCGGTTCCGCAAACTGAGCCGAAATTCCCATCTCTAACTGAGACACTTGTCATATCTTGTGACGAATTTTTGGATATGTTTGTCGTAAAAATCATCCGCTAGTAAATTCAACCAGTTTTTCACTTCGTCATTTCCATCTCGTCGTAATTTTTCAGTAGTGTTCATACATAGAAAATTCTTGAGGTGTGGGAATAAATAGTAACCTTTTGTAAAAGGTGCTTCTCCGTCCATGTGTTAGATACAGAGAGACGTGTATCTGCTGTGATGTACGTTTAATATGTTTCGCGGTGCTACCAGACAGACTATCGCACTTATATCAATTCTGTGCGCGGTGTACAGCATATCTCCCGCAACAGACATCGTGTTTGCTCTAACCAGCCACGCTAATCTTCAGGAAACGATGGGAAAAATTTATACGCTGGTTTGTTTTCATTTACGATCACTTCAAATCATAATTTTATGTGTATGGTAAAATCAAAAAGGCCGTCAATTCCCTCAAGCCTAGTTAGTAAAGAAAATAACAGGGATAGTAATAATAAGATAAGGGAAAGAATAATATATAAAATGTGATCCTATACAGCAATGCTTTCCAAAATGTTGTCTATGCGACACACTTTGTATTCCTTAGGGAAAATATGATTCCACGGGAGAAAAATACATTGTATAAAAAAGAAACGAAAACAAAATACAGGTAGAACTCGATATACGCCGGTTCGATATACACCGATTCACTTTTACACCTGCGCTGAATTAACTATCGTACGCCTGGGATTCCCCGATCTGATCGGTAAATTACCGCGACAACTGGACTAGACGGTGCTCCAGTATCATCGCGTAAAAGTATCTACACGTCTAGCGTATATCTAGTTTAGTTATACATAATTAAATTAGTTTATCTGTTTCTATAAAATAGGTATTTTTTTTACATACGCATATACAAAAGGGTACAGTAAAATAAATACCATTTCTGAGAAGAGGAGAAAGGAAATGACAGCTTAAGATGGACCTAAAAGGGGTCTAAAAGGGACCTAAAAGGACTAGAATCTTCCTTGAGAAGAATATGGAAGTTATTAGACGAAAAGAAAGTCTCTGCCTTAAAGATTTCGGAATCAACAATTCGTAGAATTATAAAATGTAATAAATAACTTCTCACTAACAAAATCACGAGAAAAAAGGAAATTAAAATCTGAACCAGTTTATTTTATTGATATATTGGTACAAACTTATGGTCATAAAGTACTAAAATTACCTCCTTATCACTGCCAGTTTAACCCCATTGAACTAATTTGGGGTATAACAAAAAATTATTATGATAGACATATGGTCAAAACGGATATAGTGATAACGAAGTTTTGAAAATGTGGCAAGTAGCCTGTGATCAAATTAGTTGTGAAACTTGGGCTAAATCTGTTAAAAAAAATCGAAAATTTAATAAATGAATGGTGGGAAAGTGAAAGGATTGTTCACGATATTAATCCAATAATAATAAATAAAAGAAATGACAGCGATAGTTCAGATGACGACGATATCATGCATTACAGTGACTAATTTTTTTAAATAAAAATAAACATTAAATACAACTTGTAGCAATATATTATATGAATAAATATATTTTTACTTAATATTTTATTACTTTGTACTTATGGGAAATATAAAAATTTAATTTAATTAAACAACAAATTATAATCCAAAATTTACGTATGAGTATAAGTTTTTCCTTATTTATAAATATTACCTTAAATTTAATAATTTTGTTTGTTTGAGTACTGCTGTGAATTTATTTTCGTGCTCTAATTAGTAAAGATATCTACGAATCGTGCCGTGTCTTTCTAATACTTTGTTTTTTATTAAAATAATTTGGAAGGTTAGTTGTCAACTTGCGTCACTATACGTTACTATGGGTATGCAAATAATTATAATGATATAGACAGAGAAAGCATATAGTATTGAATATCGATACTTGTAGCAACGAACAGTCACCTATCAGCAATCCGACTCCAGTTCCTAATAAACTCCCTAATAGTTATTTGACACATAATATATTTATGAAGCTCATAAATTTATTGGTGATTTCCAAGTTACAAAATCCTTCTAATAGTTTATTAGCAACATAATTTTTTGTTTTTGCATTGGTATTTCTTATGAAGATAGTAACACGGTGCAAGAGGGATAGAGCTATACGTAAATTTGTAGAGCTAAAGTGAGATGAAATTTTGACACTGAATATTTTGACATTAAATATTTTGACAATAAATAGTTTGACTTGACATTCAATGACATTACGTATATTTTTTGTTACTGTTAAAATGACAATTAAACGGCGTTCAACAAATTTTATCACAGAAAAAGAGGACAATATAGATAGAAGAAGTTAATAAAAATAGCATTTTATAATACAAAAGTGACTGAAAATAAGAAGACAGCCATATTTTGCTTTATTTTACATTCCTTAAACAATATGAATTAAACTTATCAGCAATTTTCAGCCACACATCTTTATTATTCTGCCAATAATTGCGTCTGTCTTCTTATTCTCTATCATTTTTATATAAATAGTAATGCTTAAAGTATTGTTTGTAATGTATTGTAATCGTAATTGAAATAAATACATATGTAAAAATAAAAGACAATATTTATTTAAAAATATATATTTATATATTGTTCTTTATATATCACATTTACAATAAATGCCCAAAATATTCTAAAAACGGTTATCCATAATTTATAAATTCATCCAAACAGATCGTCGATTTCGCCAAAATACAACTTAAATGTATATAAAACACTAAAATCACCATTATATAAATGTTTAAAAACTACACATTCGTATATTCTTTTAAAATTATACTGTTTTTCAATTAAAATTGAAACATTAACACATTTTGCGAACTTGTTTTTGGTTATATGTCACTTTATTAAGCACTTCATGTTGCCTATAAGTTTTTTTTTTTTTTTTTTAATTTAATGGCCTTTGCTGCTGTGGCAATTAGCCAGGACAATTTTTATTTGAGAAAATTTCCATGCCTGAACGGGATTCGAACCCGAGACCTTCGAAAATCAGAGCACATGTGTTACCACTACGCTACGTCGGTCGGCATGCCTATAAGTTATTAGACAAATAAGCCTGTTTATTAGCAACCTAATAACTATTTCGGGGTGGAACTCTCGGAAAAAAAATTATGTTGCTAATAAACTTATTGTACAGTTTATTAGCAACTGGAACTCCCGGCCCATAGACAGATTATAATAGCATATAGTATTATAATTAGCATATAGTATTGTATATCGATACTTGTAGGAAAGAATAGTCACCTATCAGCAATCCGACTATAGTAATCATATTTCAGGGTGTTAGTATTATATAAGAAACTTCTGAGGGTTGTTACTACCCTTAAATATGTCTTCCATGGCTGGGGTGACAAGATTTGCCAAACATCCATATGGATATTTATTTTACTTTACGCCATGTTAAAAGTTAGGTATGCGGTAATGTAAATAAAATTATTATAATAATTACAGTGTCCTTTTATGGTATTCATTAAAGAAAATATTTGTAGATATATTTGTAAAACAAACATGACCTAGCAATCAGTGCATCTTTAACATTTCCATTAATTTCCAAGGAGGCTTTCACGAGATATGAAATATCATGGCATTTGACTGTTCGTGTAGTGTGTATGTGTGCACGAGCTATAATGTGACAATGGTATTTGAGAGCGTGTAATTGTTTGATTATTGTAATTTATTCATTGGAGAGGGAACGTCTCTACTATTATTATCTAGCTTGGAGGTCTACACAGATCTTTTAGCACTTATTTAAAACGGTTTTTATTATGGTAATGTCACAATTATGGGAAGTGTCAAGTGGCCTTTGACTGCTATGGTATGATTAGTCGGATACGGTAGGATTATTCGAGACAACTCGAAAATTTTCAACATCGAAAGTAAATATATAGAGAGGTATACGTATCAGAAGAGTTGTCGTGGATGTGTGGTTAGATGGTTGCCTACGGAGTACAGAGATGTGAGTTCGAATCCCTCCATCTCCTTGAAATTTTCATCTCTCGATTTTATATACTTATTATGAATACATGTTTCTACAGGGATAATAGGATTGGTCGAAATGTCACAGTGACTAAGTGGCTTTATTATTTATGGCCAGAGATCTAGCTAACTTATCTGCCGTTTTACGCGTATCTAGGAATGCGTTGGGGACCAGTTATTTATTTATACGTATCAGAAGATCTAGCTACTATAACAATATAAAATTCCTGAAAAGATGTGACACTTAATAGAACTTATAGATATGAAGTAGGACTTCAGGCTTCGTGTGAGTAATACCAAAACGCAGCCGATTGAATATAAAAATATATTACTAAATAAAAACAATAATAATAAAAGACTAGTCATCAGTAATGAAAAAACCAAGTATCTTATTGTTAGTAGACGCAGTCATGAGAATACGACCGACTTAAATATTAATGACAACACTTTTGAGAGAGTTTCCAGTTTCAAATACCTCGGAACCTTGATAAATCAGGTGAATCTGATAAAGCAGGAAATTACAAATAGACTTAAAGCTGCTAATACATCGTATTTTGCACTTGGTCCCCCCTTCAATCCCCTCTTCTGTCTAGGATCACCAGGATCAGTGTATACCAAGTTATAATACGTCCCGTACTTATGTATGGCTTCGAAACCTGGTCCTTAACAAAGTGAGATCGACAACACCTCATAGTTTTCGAAAATAAAATATTACGCAGAATCTTTGGGTCCATTCAAATTAATGGTGAATGGAGAATCCGTAAGAACAAAGATATCCGAGAACTGTACTCAAGGCTGAGTATCACACAAGAATTGAGAGGCAGACGATTACAGTGAATAGGATACGTTATGACGATGAGGGAGAACAGAATGGTTAGGAAGATATGGGAGGGAAGATTGAATATCCGTCGATCAATGGGAAGCCCTCGCAATAGATGGAGAGTTCAGCTAACCAAAGATCTAACAAGTATTGATATACAGGATACTTGGCAAGACCTGACAATGAATAGATCAAGATGGAGGATTTATGTAAGTGAGGTCAAAAATCAACATAACTGATAGTGCCCAAAGAAGAAGAAGAAAAGGAGAAGAAATATCTCAGTGAGCCCCCCACTTTCCAAGAGAGGACCACTGAGAAACTATTTTAAAAATGTTTGCTGGCACCCGGAGTTGAATGTGGTACCTTATACACAGTTAGTTAGACACTTACCAACTAAGCCATAGTTCAGTAGAATCTTGATACCCATCGATTGAGATAGTATCGATAAACAAATGCATACCAATTTCACGCATTTCAATGTAAGCAACCAATAACATATCTAAACTACTCGTACCCAACGTGCGTCTGTTGTTTCTATCTTCGTTTGGTATATTTGAATATATTCAGATAAACGTAAGTGTTTTTGTGTATGGAGTATTGCAACTATTGCAGCTGTTGCAAGAGCCAGGCGCTCTTGAGAAAAGAGCCATATTTAAAGAAATATGGCTCAATATAAAGAAAGCTCAATATCCGAACGAATGACATCGCATAATTTTGATAACTTCGTTCCTTGAACCATATGCTCTTTTTAATAGTCACCGGCAAACTAACTTCTCCCAAAACAATCGTTCCCCGTTATATTTATATACTGATGCTTTAATAACAAGATTTTAAAATGGGGAAAATAACATTTAATTGTTCAAATGGGGTTTATTGTTGTTTCTTTTATTTAGTTTATATCGTTGTAGGTGGGGCTGCTATTGTTTGCAGACTTTGTCAATTGTTCTGGTTGTGTTTCTTCTAGACTTGTTATATTTGGCACAGTCCAGTGGTATTTGTGATGCATTTACTAGTTCACTACATTCTTTATCTTAGAATCTAATAAATATTAGTACTTTCACATTTTTTATGAATTCTATATTTATATGACTGTTTGAAAATAACTAAAATATTGAAAATAATACTGTAGTACCTTTGTTTCTTTGTAAAGAAAACAATAAATTCCATAAAGCAAATAGTACGAGTGTAAGCGCTCTATAATGAGGTGTACAAACATTGGCTTGGTGTTAGCATAGGCGACTGTGGACTGTTTGCACACCAAACCAACTCCAAACAGACATCCAATTAAAGGACCACTGTTAACTGGTAGTCTCTTAACATGCCACCACAGATTCTAGGTGGTCGAACATTTTAAAACACAAAATTATTTAATAAGAATAAAAATCATGTGAAAATGAAACATTTTGCAACCAGAAAATTTGCAAATGAACATTTATCATCATCGTTATCATCTACATTAGTATTGTGTACGAGACCTTACATGCCAATTGATCTATAGAGAATTGATAAACAAGTTATTATTTTCGTGATATATTTAGTTTTTATTTTTTTGATATATTTGAATATATTCAGATAAACGTGTGTGTGTGTTTTTGTAAATGTATCCGGACACGTAGAAATATTATCGGCACTTGTAGACTCATAAATTTTGCGCCTATCAGTAAACAATAATCTTTTACTATAGTAAAGGAGACTTTAGTTGACAGACGACGGTTAATTAAAGCATATGGTTCAATGGGAGAGAACTATAGCAATAAAATTTCCATTTTCGAATAGAGCCATATCATTTGTTCACAGACAGAACTAGAAATAGAGAAAGAGATACAATTTGTTTCACTCATAGAGAAGGAAAGACTATTAGCGACCGCCCAGAGATGACTGCGAGCGCGTGTATACAAAGGGACATACGTTGAAGTTACCATATTATAATATAACAAAAAAAAGACAAAAATTATGAACCTTCGTTACAGTAAGAAGCAGAAATACGTTCTTGACGTCTTACATAAAACTGTGTGATATAGATATATATTTCCTTATCGGTTCTCAATCGATCAATCTGTCAAGTAAATTCTCCTCTACTATAGCAATATTTACTAGCTTACAAGAAGCCGGAAGTCGCTTTTTCATTTTATTGAATTTTTTTATTACATTTTTAGCCATTTATATTTCATAGATATTAATTTCTTTGATGTAGCGAATTATCGATATTTACAATCACTTATACGTAGAATAAATTTTAATATTTTGTTTGAATTTGTTTTAAAACATCTAGTCTACAGAAGTGGCAAGTTTTATTAAATATAACACTTCACTCAATAAGTCTCCAGTCTGACATATATATGGAAACACTGTTGACAGACCCATATGATTTCTGGATAGTACCAATCTTCAAACGATACGTGTGAAAATTTCATGACATTCTGACAATTAGTTTAGAGATTACAGTGGTTTTAGTGACTCCAGATTTTGTAATTTTCAAAAGAATGGATAAAAAAGAATTACGTGTGTTGATTAAACATTATTTTTTGATGGGACAAAATACTGTTGAAGCCAAACAGTGGCTTGATAAGCGTTATAGAGACTCTGCACCAGGCAAATCAACTATTACTGATTAGTATGCTGAATTTAAATTAATTAATTTTAATTTTTTTAATTTTAGGACCATTGGAATGAATGCATCACTCTTGAAGGAGAGTATGTTGATGAATAAAGTCGAATTTCTAAAAAAAAATTATTTTTCTTAGTTAGACCGGAGACTTATTGAGCGACGTGGTATTATATCCCAAATAACTAGATCCATTTTTAGGGTTTTGTAGGTATGACCACCAAAAACCCTTAAAACGTCAGTCATGTGTTCGTCCTACGTACGTCCTACTTTGTTTGTACCCTAGCTGTACAGGGTGAATTTAACCATATGGATACGGATACTGTATGACATTGACGTTTGTATGTACCGTTTTGAATTTTTATCAGTGTTCAGTATGTATATTAGCAGAAAAGGCTTTTTTATGGCCACTTTTCTACATATTTCATTAATAAGCAAAAAATAGCAATGTAATTTTAGGTTAGGGATGACTTTGATAGATCTGCACAATAAATTTATTGTAAAGCATATTTTTGATCGGGGATACGTTACGAATAAGGAATTTGAGATTATTCCTCATTTGTCTTTGTATGTTTTTCCATGTGCAGCATCTGATAAGGTTGTTACTTACCAACCTTTAAAATTAGTCTAACGAGCGGGAAATTTTAAAGCCTTTTATTTGGGGTAGCACAACAATTTTTAGGGGGGGGGGGGTCAGGCTCCCTCGGATCCCCCGCCGTCGCTGCCAGTGATGTCAACCGCCATTGTGGAAACATTCATAAGACCGTCCTATATTACAATCAAACCCAAATGCCGCTAATGTGCAATCTACCATAATTTGTTTTAAAACTTTATGTTTGATTTTATTTAGTTTCTTATATTTGGTACCAATATTTTTAATTAGTATATTTTTCATTTTAATGTTGCCCGCATTTAATTTAAATTATTTATTAAGTTATAATCTAATTATTTTCTAAGGAACAAAAATTTTTTGTTTTTGAAGGAAACAATGAACATTTTACCAACTGGTAGATAGTTTTTTGCTTGCCAGTTGGTAATCAGGAAGTGTAAAAAATTGGCTAGGATGTAACACCTGAATTCACCACTTGAGACGGTTAGCGCCCGCAGAAATTTATGAAATATCAAGTTTCATAATTCAAACTATGATTAATTATGACAGAGTAATTTTAGCCTCTTGCAAGGGTGTGATTCCTTTATTCAATGTCT
Organism: Liopterus haemorrhoidalis; assembly: GCA_963971575.1. NCBI lineage: Eukaryota > Metazoa > Arthropoda > Insecta > Coleoptera > Dytiscidae > Liopterus > Liopterus haemorrhoidalis. The sequence continues at coordinate 5,505,116 of OZ020616.1, read as the reverse complement.
TAGTTCCTGTCTATATAATATCAAGAACGTGCCTTAAATAAAAGATAATGATTTCAGTATTCAAAATATTATTTATTAGCTAAAAATTTAGCACTAAAGCACTTAGCTAAAAAGTACGACTCTTTTATTCTGAATAGAAAAAGTCGAATTTCTTACTATTTGTATTATAACCAATATAACTTAAAACCATGGTTGCCTGTAGAAGCATAGAGAAGCACAGGATAAAACTAAGAGGAAGCCAAATAGAACAAATCCAAACGTTTAAATATCTGGGATCAGTTTTTGCAGATAATGGAAAAATAGATGCAGAAATAAAGAAAAGAATATGAGCAGCTGGAAAACTTTTCAACAGAATAAAATCTGCAATTCTTACAGAACCAGAAATCCAATAAGAATACAAGATACAAGTGGTCAAAAAAGTTACAATTCCAATTCCAACATACGGATCCAAGTCGTGAAAGATGAAAAGAAAAATAAGTAGCAAAGTAAGAGTTTTATAAATGAGATTCCTGAGGAAAAAAGCAGGACAACCAAGTATAATAGAATTAGAAATATGGTACATAGAGAGAATCTTTGAACAGTTCCCGTGGTGTAACTAGTAAAACAAATCAAGTTGAGGTGGTATGTACATGAGTACAGAATGGACTATAGAAGAGCGACAAATAAGGTTTCTGAAGCAAGGACACGTAAAAGAAAGTTCAGAGGAAGACCAAGAAGAACGTGGAAAGATGGAATTCAAAGAGAGGCAGCAAGAAGAGGGCTGAAATTGAAAGAAACAATGACTATGACACAATATAGAAAGAAGCAGCAAGAAATATAGTAAGGACATTGCTTGAATAATACTTGAACGCCCGTAGCCTGTTACCAGACAATAGTAAAAAGGCTACAGGATTAAATAAGTAGAAATATTACTAACTAGCACTGCTTCTCTACAAAAAAAAAAAAACAATTCTAGCTGTTTGTTTTCTCAACAGCGGTTGACGTTTGACAGGCAGAGACTAAATTGAGTCACCGAGGAATTACGATGTTGACCGAAGAGTCAAGCTGCTAATACAGCCATCCAATTAGCTATACAAAGGAAATTCCTGTTTTATTGCTGTATTTGTCAGAAGTATCCAGACGTGCAAATATAATTAAAACAAAATGAAAAAAACAACAAAAATATTTAAGTTTTTTATATTTTTTTGCGTCACGAGTCCTAACAAGTAACTTAGCAAAATTTGATCTAGATCGGTCGAAGAGCTTAGGAGTGTATAGCGAACAAACAAACAAACAAACAGACAGACATTCGTTTTTATATACAGGGTATAACAGTGAAACCGACACCGCCAATATTATCTTTATTAATAACGTTACAAAAAAAAAAACTATGGAATAAAGTTGTAGGAGACCAAAGAGGACATCTGCTTAAAGAAGAAAATATTTTTTTAAACCAGTGGTTATCAAGTTAGAGTACAAAGTTATATTTTTTTCTAATAGGATTGAACATATTTTTACCGGCCGCAAACACATATAAGGAAGGTATTGTGATCATTCCGATTTTGACATTTCAAGATTTCGATGGATCTTCACGAATTGAGATCCCTTCATAACGTTTTGACTATTTTTAGCATGATGTCTGTCGGTCTGTCTGTCTGTCTGTCTGTCTGTCTACACGTGCAGAGCAAATTCGGCTTTTGACATCAATGGCATGAGTTAAACAACTTTTGGTAAAAATCGGTTGACTAGAAATGGGAGTTTACTCGTGTCGATTTTAATATTTTTGCGAATATTTAGCAACAGAAAAATATTTCGAAAAAAATTATTTAACAAAAGTTGCTATAAATACAATAACTAACAACTTTTATTTGAGACATTTTTGGATAAAACGAAAAATTTTCGTAAAATTTGATTTTTCATACTTATATGTAACGTTTCCATGGTCATGATAAATAATATCTCTATTAGAAAATATTGGGCCAAGTTATTTCTACTCTGCAGGTAGAATGTATTTTATACAAGTACTTTGTGATGGCGGTCGGTCCTGAGGTGGCCACAGCTGATTTTTTATACCTATAATAATAAAGATAATATTGGTGGTAGTCGGTTTCGCTGTTACACCCTGTGTAAAATAACATAATTAATACAAATACATATTGTTGTAGCTTGGTGATACAAAACTTTTGATTGAAATGACAAACTTGATATTTTATTTATTGTACCCTTAGATAACAAAATATTCTTGCAAATATTTTATCTTGAGTTTTTTTAAATCTTATATCTGCAGAATTTGCGCATTTGTCAATACTGAAATAATTATAATATTATCCTATTAATCCTCCTCTGGCATTTTCACTCATCTATGTTTTATAATTCTATTTATTTTTAATGTCCAATGTTTTAAAATACAAAATCTTGTTTTTTAAAAACAGTTACTCTTTGTTCTTGATTTCTTTTGTATTAAATAGGTTACATGCTCTGAAATTCCTTTATTGAATTGACCAAACCCACATCAACACATTTTTAAAATTATGTTGTCGAAACACCATTTTTTCTTTGGACACAAGAATCAGGAATATATTTTCGAGTATAAATAAAAAAATCCATCAAGTTACAATTATTTTGTCTCAGTGTACATGGTCAATACATCATGTGGTCGTGTTGAGAATGACAGAATGGAAATTTCGACAATTTTTCTCTTGTTCGTATCGGATTTATTCCAAAAACATTTTGTCGGGAGAAAACAAACGTTGGCCAATTTTTATGTAAATTTAGGTTGGTACAATTGCGGGCAACTGTCGCATACGTAATGTTACTAAAGTGACAGATACAGGTCTGTATCAAGAACGAATTTTCCTACCTTGCTTCTTTCTTAATAAATAGTTCAATTCTTGTACCACTATCATCTTCATTTGTTGCTATTCTAACGAAAATAAGCTGTCATTAGAGCTATTTGTATCTTGGAAACCTCTGCGGGTAAAGTGATGGACTTTTCCTATATCCTGGGCCAGACCCCGGGCTGTCACTATACGGTTTTTTCACTTCAGGTGATAGTGACGTACTTCAGTATGCTTAATACACAGCGTTTGTGCATGTTATTGACACTTGTTATTTAACACAGTATCCTCCACAAACGCTGTGTATAAGGCATACTGAAATATGTCACCTTCACCCGACGTGAGGCAACCATACAATCTATGAACTGTGGGATTAGATAGTTCCGGTCATCCGGTTGGCAGTGGCTCCCAGATTTTTTCACCTGGCGACTAAAAACTACAGCACCGAGTCAGATTTCGAGTAACTTTACATCGAGGGAGAGTAACTTTTTTGTCTGGTGACTACGATTCGTCGCGAATTGTTTAGTCCTGCTTAAATAAATCACGCAGATTGTTTTCGTCTTTCAAGTTTCCTTTTACCCTCCATATTTTCTTACATTATCATTTGCAACAGCTGTTAATCATGTTGTCGCATGATATATCTAAAGTATTGCAGCTTTTTTTTATGCTTAGCATTATGTTCGGATATTTTCCTACTTTCTCATTTGTTACTTAGTCTTCCCACTGAATCATTTATGTAGATTAAAAAAAGTAAAGGACCTAAAATCGATCCTTGTGGGATACCAATATCGATTTCAGAACATGTCGACATATCTCTGTTTAATTTAACATATTGCTTTCTACATGTTAAGTATGATTTTATAAGCAAACAGGTATCTTTAGTGTAGTGGTAATTATTCAGTTTACTGACCAGTAGATCATGAGGCACGCAATCAAAAGCCTTACTAAGATCATCGAGAAAAGTAGCCATGCAGTAGCAACTGACTCCGAGTGAGTCCGTAGCCAATTTTAAGAAACTCAGAATAGCGTCACTTTTCGATTTATCTTGTCTAAAACCAAACTGGCATTGACTGAACAAATTATTGCACTCAAAATATTGCATAATTTGAACGAAAATTATTTTTTCAAAAAATTTGGAAAAAACAGGAAGGATGGAAATAGGACTATAGTTGTTCAAATCTTCACAAATTCCCTTTTTGAAAATGGGCATGACTTTAGCTAGCTTTAAGTAGTCAGGAAAAGAATTTGTTGATGCATAGATTAATTAATTTAGTAAGAGGTGTTATTAAGACATTTTTTAGGTTTTTTATCAGATTTATGTTCAGATCATAAGCATCTCTACAATTACTATTTTTCATTGAATTTAATATATCTCTAACTATATTAACAGTCACGCAGCTGAACGAGAAAGACAAATTTTTGTCTAAGAGGAGAGATGAGAGCAAGTTTGAAGAAGATGAACTAATATCAGGGAAAGTGGTCGAGATATTTTTAGGAATATTTACAAAATGGGTATTAAAATTTTCAGCTGTTAAATTTTCATTAGTTTTAGATGAATGCAATTTGGTATTACGGTTGTTATTCAAAATTGTCCAGGCCGCTTTAGAAAAAATATTTGAGTCTTTAATAAAGTGTGAGTTGGCATCTACTCGAGCTTTACTTAGGACTTTTCTGTATTGACGCTTGAAATTATTTTTGTTATTATACATCCCCGGTTATACCCGAAAACCGATTTCGGTTCCCAGCAGTAGTAGTGGAGAATTTCGGGTTCAGTAAAAAATCCATGCATTTATCTCCCACAACTGAACAATTGAAAAATCAGGGCCTATTTAAATTTGCTATTTTAACACTTTTATTTCGATATTATTGGTGAATATTTTTATGTAATCAGTAATTCTTTTAACACAAAAAAAATTGTCTTCATGGTTTCATGTGAACTACTTACATTGTATGAACAGTGTACAAATACCAGGTCTACAAGTATGAAATGCGGATTTTTTAAAAAAATTAAACACATTAAACTCAAAAGAACAGTAAAAGTTTATTTATTCAAGGTATGCTCCATTAGAAGTTATACATTTTCCCCATCTTTTAGGCAATTTGTGAATACCTCGCCAGTAGAACTCTTCCCCTTTCCCCGCAAACCATTCATCTAGCCATTCTTTCACATTTTCATATGAATAAAAGTGCTGCTCGGCAAGTGCTTGACCCATCGATGCGAACAAGTGGTAATCTGAAGGGGCTAAGTCTGGTGAGTAAGCGGCATGGGGTAGCACTTCCCACTTGAGTGCCTCCAATGTGTTGCAAACTGCTTTTGCCTTATGTGATGGAGCGTTATTGTGAAGAAAGATTACCTTGTGCTGTCTTCTTTCGTATTCTGGTCGTTTTATGAGCAGTGAATGGTTCAATTCGATCAGTTGTTGTTGGTAGCGTTGGGTATTAACTGTTTCACCAGATTTTAACAATTCATAATAGACCACACCCTTTAGGTCCCACCAAGTACAGAGCATTGTCTTTTTGCCAAAGCGATTCGGTTTTGCAGTTGATGTGGATGGTGAGCCTGGGTTCACCCATGATTTTTTGCGTTTGGGATTTTCAAAATAAATCCATTTTTCATCGCCAGTAATGATACAATGCAAAAAAGACTTTCTTTTGTATCGTGCAAGCAAAATTTCACAAAAGTTTTTGCGTTTTTCCATCTGTCTCTCATTCAATGCATGAGGAACCCATCTGCCGATTTTCTGGATCTTACACATCTCTCGTAGGCGATTGGAAACAGCTTGTTGACTAACGCCTAACTGCTCTGCTAGTTGTTTTTGTGATGGACTATCGTCTTCCTGTAGCAATGTTTCCAATTTTGTATCTTCATATTTTTTTGGAGGTTTTCCATGTTCATTGTCTGTAAGATCAAAGTCACCACTTTTGAAACGCCGAAACCATCGTTCACACGTATCTTGCGATGAAGCATATTCACCATAAGCTTCTTGAAGCTGTCGGTATGATTCAGCAGCAGTTTTTTTCAAATGAAAACAAAACAGTAGTACTGTCCGCGAATGCTCTTTATTTGGCACAAAATTTGACATTTTTAACACAGTTAAACAAAACTATATGATCACTTTTCAAATTATAACCTATATGCATTTGACACTTAATGATAACTTAACAAAACGCCATATGTGTTGAAACTTTGAACTATACACTCTGTTTGCGCGGCAAATTTGAAAAAAATCCGCATTTCATACTTGTAGACCTGGTATATGTGCGGATTTTCTGAAACTTCTTTATACTAAAATTTGTGTGTTGTTTTAAAAGTTCGCGGCTTAAAAAATGGATAAATCCCGTCCTGTCGTTGTCGTTGTCCGGGTGTCGAATGGTTGGGCAGGTTAGCTTTCGGCCATCACCATCACCTACCTGGCTGGTATGCAGTCCGATCGCTCTTTAGAATATGTCAGAGTCTAAACTTCTCGGAGAGTTTCACGCCTCGCATTTTTATACAGATTTACACGGTAATTCAGCAAAGTAAAGATTGTAAATTTGTGTTGCAACAGCCGTGAAATGCGCCAGTGTAATACACTGTTTACTTTCGTGAACATTGAGAAAGAGTCTCATTATCATAATGGCCTAGGGCGATCTCCATACCAATACATTTTTAACTTCTTGTACTACCTATTATATACAACCAAATAAATTAAAATATAATTTCAAACAGGATGCTCCAAGGCTCTGTCTTCCAAAACACACATTTTATTGAAATAACCACCTAGGTTGTTCTCTAACTAACCAAACACGGATAACTATAAACTGTTTTTCAAAACTTAGGGCATGAAAATGTAGAAATATTGTTTCCGGTAATGATTTATCGGCTCCTATAACTAGAGCCCTACGCGGATACGTTTTTCTGTATCCCCATCTGATCCGCATCCGCATAGACAGGATCCGCATCCGATCAGGAGAATCCGCACAGGATTCTCTGTCTGGAAATATTTAACATGTTTCGCCTTATTTGTCATATAGCTGTTTTAAAACACTACTAAATTTTTTTAAATTTTATCACATTAATATTACTTGGTCCAGAAATATGTCTTCTATCTAACGTCGTACTGAGATTATATAGATTAAAAAATAAAGATATAGTACAGGATATGAAGCTCAAAAAATGACAAAACCTCGCAATTTTTTCGTCCAGCATCGATTTGGATAAAAAATTGGAATTAGGCTCATTTCACCCTCTAGTTCATTTTCTACATTGTGCCGTAGTACGCTTTTTGTTTTTTAAGGGTGAAAACTACCCCTAATTGTAAAAAATTATAAAATAACATTTTAAACCTTAATATGGGTAAAATTTGGTTTGGATTAGCTAAATATGGATCGTTTTATGTTTTAGAATACAATTTCATAATGTTTCAACCCTTAAAAATCAACCCTTGTTGGATTAAAAAATGATTTCATCTTGCATCGATTTGCACCAAAATTTGAAATTAGGTTCGTCTCACCCTCTACTTCAAATTTTATATCATGCTCATGGGCACTGTTTATTTTTTAAGGGTGAAAACTACCCCTAATTGTCAAAAATTATAAAATAACGTTGTAAACCTTAAGATGGGTAAAATTTGGTTTGGATTAGTTGAATAATGATTGTTTCATGCTTTGGAATACAATTTCTAATGTTTCAACCCTTAAAAACCCACCCTTGTTAGAGCTTGATATAAAAAAAATCGCTCCAAACCGTGCTATTCGTATGTTTCGAAAAAAAAATTATTGGTTTTTTAAACATAGCTCCTTCATTTTTAGTGATAGAAAGTTTTTTCAAAAACGATTTTGTAGGGCTTTTTAAGAGCTATAAGACTATGTAAATTAAATTCCTTAAGATCCCTTAGTTTTTAAATGGGGTGAGTTTGAAGGGCTCGAATAAGGTGGTGTTCGCTTGTAAATAGAGGTTTTAAACGGCTATATCTCGCCAAATATTCACTGTACAGAAAATATATGCACAAGGAAATTTAAGTCATTAAAAAAGCTACAATTTAGTGCTCTATCATTTTTTTCGTATCTCCCGTAATTTCGGAGATATTTTGAAGAAAAGGGTGAAAAATACGAAATCGCAAAAAATAGTTTTTTCTTTAAACTCCAATTTTTCTAAAATTAGGCATTTTAAATTGGTCAAACTTCTTGGGTGTACTGAAAATACATATAAAAAGAGCACCACAGAAGGGTGAAGATCAATTTTAATTAGGGGGGTAAATAGGGGGTGGTTTTCACTGCTTTTTTCGTAGAAAAAAGTAGGTACCGACCTTATTTTGATAATAAGTCGCTTAATTTTTATGCTAGAGACTTTTTTATTTTTTTGTTTGAAAGGTCTAATCAAATACTTTAAAAAAGATTCAATGAGTTTTCCTCGAAAAATGTAAATTTTTCCTGTTATTTGACTTTGAATCTTTCAAATTATGCATTTGGCGAAAAAAAGTTAACCATTAACATGCCGTATCTCGGTTCATATTGGTCGTAGAAAAATAATAAAAAAATAATTTTGTTTGCTTTTTTAAAAGCTACAATTTTGCTTTCTACAGTTTTCTTGATAAAATGCATATTTTTCGAGTTATTTGCAAAAAACTTTTTAAAAACATCGATTTTTTCGTCGAAAAACTATTACTTTCAACCGTGAATAACTCAAAAAATATTAGTTTTACGAAGAAAACGTAAAGAACATTTTTTTCTTAGAATTACTTTTCCCATCGATTGCTATAGTTAAAATGTAGTAAAAAATTTCCACCCCCGAGATGGGGTGGCAACCACCCCCAAGGTTTTAGCGTACACCGGCATGATGTAGAAAATGATCCTTGGGCTATTCCCTACCTTCTGTGAAAATTTCACGTAATTCCATGCTGGACGAAAAAATTGCGAGCCAAAATGCTTCATTTCCTGTACTAATAGAAATTACAATTATTCGACTCTTAAACCAAGTTTATATAAAATGTAAAACTTTAAATATGTCAGAAACTTAGTTTTTTAACTTAGTTTTAGATATCTCACAATTATTTTAGAGCAGCGATATTTAGAAACAATTAAACAGATTAATTTATCACATTTATGACCAATAAATAACAAGCCTATAAGATCAGGAAATTTAAAAAAATAAATTCTTAAATTTATCCAATTATTAAAAGATGAAAGTTATATGATGATTTCAAGAATTTTAAGATGTTTTTATTTTTTTAATTTGATATGAGCTTCTATGTTTTTAAATGTGGCAAATTACCATGGTTAATTTTTAGTAATATTTCCAAAAATGCAAAATAAGGCGATACATAATTATTTTAAAATTAATAAACGCAATAAATCCAAAGAAATTGTTGTATCTACGACTGTTATATAAACTCTACTATATTTAACTATTTAAGTAAACGTAAAGTAGGTCTTTATGGGAAGAGTAAAAAAAGTAAAAAGTGCCGTAATTTATTACTATTTCACTCTTGCCATAAGCACAATACAAATGCCATCGATACATTTTTTGGGTTCCGATGATTTTATGTTCATGCGTATATTGCGGATAAACGGATATGATATATAATCCACATCCGATCTGCATCCCCATGATTTAAATGATAATTTATCCGCATCCGCAGAAAAATGGCGGATATCCGCGGATTTGCAGGGTTCCACCTATAACCACGTGTTTTCAGCACTTGTTGATGTCGGGTAGTGCACACGTACAAAGATTATTACCGGAGACATCATCATCATCATCAGCATCCTTCCGCTGTTGAGATCCAGTACTGGATTAGCTATCAGTCCAGTGAATGGGCGGTCTTCTTCTGCTACGTTTATCTGCCCATTCGAGTCTCCACTCAAAATTTCACAGTATTCAGTCCTCCAGAACGCATATGAAAGGCATCTGTCGAAGTGAAGTTTCCACAGTCTCTATTATCCCAGTATAAAAAAGTTCTCATTTCAAATACGAAATCCTTGAGGATGAATCAACCTCAGAGCTGACTACACAAAACTAAAAAATTGATGTGAAGCGTGAATTTTAACAGAGTTCAGGGTTTCGCAGGTATTTAGTAAGTGAATAATAATTATTTGGGATGCCAAAACAAATTTTATGTTAAAATATTTGTTTTATTAATTTTAATTTTAATGCCTAATACCATTATTTGGGTTTCTAAATATTTGCAGTTTTTTTTTATATAGCAAGGTTCATTAATATTTTGAAAATTGCGCCTACGGCTTCCATTGGTTGTTTTAGTCATAAGCTCCGCCCTTCTGATTTCGTGTATTTATAGGAATATAAATAGCAGTATAGCAGTAATATATTTAGGCACTAATATGATACAGACATATGACACATGACATAACATATATTTTATATATTTTATTTTTTACTTGATACAAGTATTATATATAAGTTACTTGGTTGTAAGTCCAAGAGTATTCAATTTCAACAATTTCCACTGGTTATTAAATTTACGCTTTTAAAAATTAAATGCAATATTTGCCCAAAAATAACTAGAATTTTGAAAAAATAATTTAAACAAAATAAAAATGCAAAAAAAAACAGAAAAAATGAAATTTCCTCGAGGCCGGATTGATCTCGAGTTTGCAAATTAGAACGCCAGTATTCTAAGCATTACACCATCGAAGCGCTCTGTTTACTCTACTACATAATATCATTAAATATTTTACATGGTCAAGCAAAAAACACAAAAAATGCATTATTTTCCGAAAACATAATCTGATCAAAAATTCCTGTTGTACTATTCCGGTTCACACAAATGTACATCACATAGAATTTTTTCAGATTTTTAATTTAAACCATCTGGGCTACAGGGTGTGGGACAAAATTTTTTTTGAACAATTTTGGCAAAAATCACGTCTAAATAATTTATTTTGCAAAAATAAAATTTTGATCGTTAATCTACGTACAAAGGGCTTTCATTTGATACCCTACTCAGAATTTAAAAAAAATATTTTTTTTTTCGGTGACCACATATTTGTTTATATTTTTAGGGGATGTGTTTTTTAGATGTTTTGGTATTTTTCCTATGTGCGGGTCAACGAGTTGTATTAGCATGCCAAATTTCAACTCTCTAACTTTAGCCGTTTGGCTACAATTTTTACCGAACAGACAGACAGACAGACAGAACCCTAATAATACCTACAAAACCCTAAAAATGAAAATTCCGAAGTGTGGGGATTCAATCGTCTTTGTGATGAATAGACAACAGTCTTATAATGAAACCACGGTAACATTGTTTTCTTAAACATTTATGTAAATAAAATAGAATTTATATAACCCATTTTAAGAAAAAAAACTGGTCTAGAATTTCAAAAAACCCCATGCACCTGTTACGTTCTATTCAGCCGTATCAATTCCCAAGTAAGAAGCTACTCCACCTGTCTTTCCAGGCCAATAAATCAACCAATATTTCCCTATAACGCGATTATTATCAACACCCGGTATAGGTCCATTATACAGTGACGTGTTAAGGTATGCGCAGGTATGGGAACGGTACACTGTCACAGCGACTGTCGTATTTTACATACATAAAGTAAAATCGTATTAGCCAAGCCGTATAAATGCATATATACACCTAAGTTATATGGGTTTGAGTTATTGGTATGCATACCTTTTAGGGATATTACTTGGGAATTTTGTGAGGGAGGATCAGTATTTAGAAAGAAACAAATCTAGTAGAACTTGGCTAGTTATAGAGATAGTGTACATTAGGCTCACACCCAGGGAAGGTCTCACGAGCTTGAGTCTCACCCTAAGCATTAAAAAATATGTTTTTAAGGGACACATTTGTGTTGTAATTGAACACGAGCTCGCTGCAAGAAAAAAAAAAAAATTCTTCTGAGCATCCCTAAGAAAAAATTCTGGGTTTACCTTGTTTGCAGAGCTTGGATAAAACTCTGAATTTCCAGCGAATTTAATATGAATTATGCCTATGTAACAGGCACTTCAAAATTCGATTTTAGGCAATGATAAAGCAGCTCTCTAGCCAAAGGTGCAACCAACCTGATTTGTAATATTGAAATCAAACTATCTATTTCAGACGCATTTAATAAAATAAAGAGTATTATCAGAAAGGAATGGGAAGACCTGTGGTGTATCACCAGTCAACATAGACATTAGCAGAGACATTAGGTAGACATTATTATAGCATAACCGGGTACCTACCAAGGAAACCATGGTTTCAAAATACCGTCAACCGCCATACAATCACTACGTTATGCCGTTTGAGATCAGGTCATGCATGCTATCAGAGCCGCAGTAAGGAAAACTTGCGCTAGGGCAAAACTGTGTTTTGGCGCCCTTGGCAAAAAAAAGGTGGTCCTCACTTCCCAAAATCCAAGTGATGAGCAAAAAAAAGGTCCTCACCTCCCAAAATCCAAGTGATGAGCAAAAAAAAAGGTCCTCACCTTCGTAATGTGGCGCCCCTTAGTCAAGTTCGTCGGCGCCCTTCTTCTTAGTGCGCTGGGGCCGTCGCCCCCCCCCCCCCTTAGTGCGGCTCTGCATGCTATCCAGAGCTACTACATAGATTAAATATTCCTTTTTAATAGTAATTAATTTCACATTAACATTATTATACCCAATATAATAATCCTAATTTGTACCTACAGTCTATTCCAAACGATTAGGCGGAACTAACAGCAATTTTCATTTTTGTAATTTGTCATTAGATATTTTTTTATACATTGAAGTTGACTTTTGCTGAACAAAATGATCAAAAGCTTCAATCAATCGGTAAAAGTAATTAGAATTGAAAATCTAGTTCCGCCTAAACCAAAGGAACAGACGATATTAACAGTTCGATATTAATATATATAAAACAAAATCCCTGCACATATACATCAACAATACAAGGCAGTTAAAAACTGGCCAGGAAGATATTGATGATGCAGATGAGTTTTGCTACCTTGGAGGAGCAATGTTGAATATTGAGCAGCGCTTGAACAAGGCCAGGCAAGCTTTAGCTGTGTTAAATGTTGTCTGGAGATCCAAGTATATCTCAAGAAATACAAAGCTGCGCTTGTTCAATGCAAATGTGAAATCCGTGCTACTCTACGGATGTGAGACCTGGAAGGTTACCTGTGTAATCACTTCCAAATTGCAATCCTTTATAAACAAAAGTCTCCGTAGAATCATCCCAGTGTTCTAGCCCCAAATAATATCTAACGCAGAGCAATGGCAACAAACTAACCAAACAGATATCCAGAAGGAACTAAAATTGCTCAAGTGGAAATAGATAGGACATGTTCTGAGGAAAGAACGTACTAGAATGGCCCTTGATTGCAATCCGCAAAGTATACGCAAAATCGGAAGGCCAACCGAAAACAACCTGAAGACGAACCATTATTCAAGTAGCGAGGAATTATGGAAAATTGTGGCTGGAGATTAAACATCTTGCAGTCAATAGAATATAATCGCATATTACGCTGAAAAGTTTTCTGGAAGCCCTAACATCCTCATAGGAGCAAATAGAACATTTATATGTAGTTAAAAAATGCATGTCCATCTTAATAATGATTTTCTTTCCCAAAAGAAAATTTCAATTACACTTCTAGTTGCAGCACCTCCATCAGATGTTTCCACGAACCGTCACTGCTCAAAATGCTAACTTAACAGCGCTGCAAACTTCAGGACCAAACAAAGGTACTTGTTAGAAAATCATTCGAATTTGGTTGCAGAATAACATCATTAATTTGATATGAAATTTGCGTACAGATATTTGAATACAGCTTTTATATATTTAAATGTTTATAAATAATTTTCGATAAATGATCGCACGGTGGTCGATTGTTACGGTATTTTTCGGTCCATTTTTTATTTATCAACTAATATGTTGTCGAGCTATCTCTTCTTCCCAAACTTTTAATTTATCAAAAACAACTACAATTAATTTAAAAGATAATCTATCAGTAACCCAAATTAATAAATGCGTGTGTCCATCTGGTGTGTGTCCACGACACTAACGGTCTTCCAACTTGTCGCCCTGCGCACTCATGCGCCGTCAACTCCAATCAACAGATAACATATGATAGACATATTTTATTTCTTAATTACCTCCAGATTATGTGTACTTTGAGAAGGAAATAGGGATTTAAATTTTTAATTGTAAGTAATTTTTGTTTGTTTGTGGTTTTTGGAGTTGAACATATGGTGAGAATATTGTATCCAGCTGTAATTTTTATCGGATTAATCTAAAATTGTATGGTTTTTATAATTTTTAACGAATTTCATAAGATTTAATAGGATTAGATGAAAATATTTAGGACAAGCTATACATGTTACAGGCACCTTAGAAATTAACCATCGTGGCGTGGATGTTAGCCACTGTTGTTTCCGTTTCAAAGGTCTCTAGATCAAGTCCCGATCAGACATAAATGCAATTTTTGAATTTTATATCGTTATCTTACTCCTAAAACCATAATTTTCAGATTTTCATACTAGTACCACGAGATGGCAACGATTAATCGAGTAATTGATATAATCTTTTATTTTGTTTCAGTTAATCGATTAAAACATGTGATATTTGTGATTTCGATCAATTAATAATTAATCGACATTAACATTTATCATTAATCGACAAATTTATTTTATTTACAAGAAATTACTTAGTTGTATTCTTGAAACACTGGTCGGTAGATCAGAGTTACAGTAGGGGGGGGGGGGGGGCGACGGCCCTGGGCGCACTAAGGAAAAGGGCGCTGACGGGCTTGACTAAGGGGCGCCATTGCGAAGGCGAGGACCTTTTTTTTTGCTCGTAACTTCGATTTTGGGAGGTGAGGACCTTTTTTTTTGCTCATCACTTAAATTTTGAGAGGTGAGAACCTTGTTTTTATTTGCCAAGGGCACCAAAACACGTCTCTGCCCCTAGCGCAAATTTTCCTTACTGCGGCTCTGCGGTAGATGACTACCCAGCAAACATTTTTATACGGGCCAGTACTGGTAAAGCACATACTCCCCGGCATTGAAAGTAATGGGCCAGTACCCCGGTGTCCCCGTGGCCGTTACTGGCCCATTGATGTATCAGTTGCCGGCCCGGCAACGGTAAAGTGCAAAATAATCGCATTAGTTGCAAGATTTATTTCTGATGGTTTTAAGTAAAAAGTATGAGTGAAGAAGAGTGCTTATAAAATGCTGGTAAAGTACTTCGTATAGGCGGAATGCGAAATACAAATGTGAAGTACATTATTAATACTGGCGTTGCACTTACTTTTGGTGCCAGTAATTTACCAGCATAAAAGCAGTTAGCCGGCATTCGGCCGTTAGTTGAATGTTTGCTGGGTGATCTCTTCTATTCAATAAAGTCCCTAGATTACTAGGCCTTCAGAACACTCGTTCTCGCCCATCTGGAGAATTAAACTCAACCGCTACTCATTTTTGCACAATATACTGCTATAGTTTGCATCTAGACAATTCAAATGCTCACTAGCGAAACGCAATCTTCCAACTCGATAATATGCAAGAAATGCCTAGAAAGTTACAGGTCTTCTGAATACAAGCCTTTGTTTCCCCAATGCGAATACCAAATTTCGAACTTCTTTGAAATGACGTGCGAGGAAAGTTAAGGACCAGGCACGATCGCGCAAAAGAAAGAGGGTAAGAAATCAGTCTTTTCGAACGCTCCTCGTGGATGCTGTTCGCTGATAACGCTCGAGGATGACTTGAACCAGTTTTTTTTTTTATGCAGGGGCCAGTTTGCTGATGGCGCTTTATAACGTAATTTAGTGTTTTTAGCTACATCCAAAACACCAGCGATATTTTAATACTGCGCTCTTGTTCATATAATGGCGCAGTTTGTACAACGTCGTCTGGCTAAATTTTAATTTTATTGCGCAAAAAAAGAAGTAGTAGTTTAGAAATCTCTAAGATGGGTAACTAATGACAAAACTTTATTTTAACAGTGAGTTATTTGTGTTAAAACGTACGTACATAATATGCGATATTATATAGTCTTCGTTCAAACGGGCATTATTTATTGTTACAGCCTGTTTAATAAACAACAAACAATATTTGTTTATGGAGACATTATATTACCTCCCATTACTTATAGTTTCCTAATAAAACGGTTAAACATTTTTTTATCAACCTTTAAAATACAACATTAAGACAGTCCAATTTACGTTTGCCAGTGTACATGTTTTTTTTTTTTCATATTCGATAAATCTATTATTTTTTATCAGTTTAATCGAAAATCGAGACATCGGTTAAAGAGACATTCACCGATAAACTGCAAGTCTTTGTTAATAAATGTTTAAGAAGGATAATGGGAATCCATTGGCCTGACACCATAAGCAATAAAGAACTATGGCGAATAACAAAACAGTCAGAGATCGTAAATGAGATACGCTTGCGCAAATGAAGATGGTTGAGACACATACTTAGGCGAGACTCAGACAACATAACCAGACAGGCCCTTAACTGGAACCCGCAAGGAAAAAGAGGATCGGACGACCGAAGAACACATGGAGGCGCACAGTGGAGAAAAATTGCGAGACATGGGGAAGTCGTGAGGCGAAATCAAGATCTTAGCCCAGAACCGCACCAGATGGAGATGCTTTATTGAGGCCCTTTGCTCCACTTGAGGAGTTGTAGGAACTAATATATAATCGAAAATCAGTTATAACAATTCGATGAATCAAATGATCATTTTTCCAAATAGCGTCTTCAATGGCGAAGCTTATACATTACTCCAAGCAACAGAATGTATAAAAATTATTCCAAATAAAGAAGACTTCATATTGATTCATATTGATATTGATTCCCTCAGCACCATTGCAGCAATGAAACAACTATCAACCAAAAAATTCAAGATAACATCCACTACTGTATTGATCAGGGGAAGAAAATCACAGTATTATGGGTTCCATCACATCGCAACATCCCAGGAAATGATAAGCAGATGAAGCTGTCAAGGAGGCCATACACCAAGAAATAAATCAAATGCCCACCTCAACATATAATGCGAAAAGTTTTTTCAAAAGAAAACTGCAAGAAGAATGGAACAACATCCGCCACAAAAGTCCACAAAAGTATATAACAAGACATGAACAAATAATTCTAACAAGAATCAAAATTGGACACACACGACTCAAATCAATACATATTCGAGAAAAAGACACCACCCATATGCCCATCCTGCAACACACAACTTACAGTGGAACACGTACTTCTAGAATGTCCACAGTACAAAGAATCAAACACAAACTTCTAACAGCCGCTCTACAAATTTCAACCAATACGTATGAAAAAAACATTTTGAAAATTTAGATAAAAGATAGAAAACCTACTCGACAACATATAAAATTTCACATTGTTTCTAATAGTCTAAATTTATTATAATAAATATTTATATATTATATTGATTATGTAATTATACTAAATTTGTAAAACAGATATTCCGGGGTGTTAATAATCAAGCAGTTGAAGCATCCCTAAATAAATATATTTAAAAAAAAAAATGTACATTTAATCGATTAATTAATTTTTATTGCTATCTCTAACCACATGTTGGTAACATTTTAGATGTTTTTCGCGATATCCAACCACGTTCCAGGTTTTCTCTTTCCATCAACTTTTCCCTGGGCTATGGTCTTCTCTAAATCATCAATCTTACAGTAATATGCCCTTTGAATAATAACACAGGGTGATACCATTGAACACCGATTAAGAACCACTAATATAGAATAAGCTGGCATACTCTGTGAAAAGTATGGAGTGATTATTTAATGGCGAGACGACGTCACTGGAAGTTTTAATAATTTGCCGTTTCATACACATCGTAGCAGGCGATTATGCGCGCATGCGCATCATGGTTATTATATCTCTTCAAGGTTATTATAGTCATAGTATTCACCAGTATTTCAGCTAGGAGGCACGTAAAATTCGGCGACGTCGTCTCGCCATTAAATAATCACTCTGTAAAGCTGCATTCACACCTCTGTAAATCAACACGTTGTACGCTATGGATAATTTTTAAACGAGGTCATTTGGTATGATCGGACATGCTCGTGCTTTGTCGTTGCTATACTACTGTTGAGCGATATAGTACGAGCTTGTCCGATCATACCAATTGCACTCGTTTAAAAACTATCCATAACGCACAGAGTGTTAATTTACTGAGCTCTGAATGCAGCTTAATATATTTCTAGGATTTTAATAATTACTTCACTTTTAATAAAATATGTTTTTTGCGAAAGTTGTAAATAATTTCTTTTATTGAATAGTAGTGTAAAAACCCATAGTCTACGCTTATGTTATTATCTCAACCATATAGGAAATTCATTAATGTTCATGTTTACAACCTATCGTAAAATGATAGCAGTAAAATACTCAGCTAACTTCATTAAAACTAAATAGTTAGACCAATCCACATCCATTAAAACATCAAATATTTCACATTACATCTATTGTGAATCAGACTTTCTAAAACATCATCATTAATATTTTAATTTCAATTTCGTTTTATTATATTATCCAAGAACCATTTTTTGGGAAACACTGGTTAAATGTAGACGGTGTTAATAGAATTAACGATAGTTTTAACGACTAATTTTATTTTTAATTTGATTAAGACCAACTATAAAAAATAATTTAATCAGCGACAGAGGGGTTATAAAGAGAATAAGAGAACTGATCAAAAAATACCAAGATTAGTATCTAACTTTGTTAATAAAAATTTATTCTAAATTAAATTGAGTCCCTTGGAAATATTCCTTGTAACAGTTATACACTAATTGCAAGAGAGTTTCCGCTTGTGGAAGAAGTCCCTGTACGCACTTTTGGAAATCACTCTTTGATCAACAATTTTTATTTATACCTATGATACACGCAAGATAGAAGAACTATAGCGAATATAGAACTAATAGTATTTATCGTAAATACCAGATTTCAACGAAGAATAAAATTTTTTGTTCCGAAAATATATATATATATATATATATATATATATATATATATATATAGAATTCTTTATTTCCCCTAGGCCTTGCGGCGTATAGGGTTTTAACTATTACATTGAGAAAAAAAAAAAAATCATAATAATAATAAAATAAAATAATATAATATACATTTTATGATTTTCTTTCTTCTTCTTCTTCTTCTACTTTCTACCTCCGGTGTTCATCTCTTTCTTCGTAATCTCTTTTCGGCTTCCGTCTCCGTTCTCCTTCCTTCTTGACTCCAGTTCTTCTTGACTCCGGTTTTGCCCAATACCTACTACTCCGTTCTTCATTTCCGCATCTTAATCTGGCAATCCTTCTAACTCTGCCCCCTGCCTTTCCTCTCCTCCCTTTCAAATATTTAGGTATTCCTACCGTCCTTATCTCCCTATACCTTTTCACATTCCTTGAATTGTCTATTCTTACTGTTCTTTCCTGCTCCTGTACCTCCTTGTCTCTCCTTCTCAATTCTTCTACTATGTTTCTTCCTCCACTTCTATTTCGCTCAGCTTCCCTTATGTCCATTCCACATCTCCAATAGTACTCTTTCCTCGTTTCTCCCCATTCCGACAGTTTACCTTTTTGTTCTTCCTTCATTCTTTCTTCCCAGCATTCTCTTAATATCTTACTTCTTTCGTCCCTCCTGATTTTCTCCTCATACTTCGCCGCCCTCGCCCCGGCTCCTACTCTCAGCTTTTCCCTCTTCATTTCCTCTCTCACTATATATCCTGGTGTCGTTCTGTCTAATCCCATAATCCATCTCATGTATCCCTCTTGTACCCTTTCTACTATCTCCCTGTTCCGAAAATATAAAATTGCTGAAAAATGTTACTAACCAAAACAACCAAGATGGTATCCTGGATTTTTCGGTTTCTTACTCCTCCACTTTCTTATAGCGCGAAACTGTCCTCTGTTTAAATCCATAATAAATTAATCATGATCGCTTTCAGTAGACAATGAATCAAAAAGGCCTTTTCCCCGTCCGGCATGGCGATTTTAACGGATACTAATAAGGCAGTCAGCTCCTAAGTTAGTCCTCTTTTTGCCTAGATTAAGTTCAGTCACATCGGTTCGTAATTTAAATTGCAAGTTGAATTTCGGATTTCTTTTCAGTTTTTTATGGAAATTCAATGTAGACCCATCGTAATTTAAAAGCGAAGAAGGATAATATATAATCTTCCTAATGCTGAAAACTACTGCACCATTCTCCGCATGATTTGGAAAAGGATTCAACTCTCAGAGACAGGCGCACTCCCAAGATTTCTTCTTGATGGGGACATAGAAGCAAAAAGCATTTTTTAAACACCTTTAAAAATTCGAAATAAATTGTCGTTTAATCCGCTTTCATCTTCGATTAATCTAGATATTCGTGTATAGTGATGTGAAAAAATTAAAATAGAACTTTAAGTGCTTCCTGGGAGGTCAAGCCCGTGATCCTCAAGGCGCGCGCCTGCTGAGAGATGAGCCCTTTTCGAAACACACCAGGTGGTGTTCTGTCTTTATTTGCCCACAAAAAGAAAAACTTTGCCAAACACATTCCAAAGACTCATAAATTCTTCTTTAGCAAATCCAAATTTTAATGAAAACTCAGATGTAACAGTATCCTGTTGCAAGTTTCGATTTTCAACATCTCGTGTTGGTATTCTGTAACTTATCGATAGAACATTTTTAAGAGTGTTGTGTCGCTTTTCAGAAAAGTCCTAGAAACATATCCTCTGTGAAGTGATATAGTTTTTGTTTTACATTTGTACTTGTTTACATACATTTGTATATATTTGCAGGTTAGTGTGATTTAAAATGTGTTTTATGTATGGAAATATATATTTTTGTTGTTTTTTACGTTAAAATTTTCAGTTATAGCACATGGTATCTATTTTATGAATTCTTAGATGTACTGGAAGTGGAGAAACATGACTAATTACCGAGCCCGTAATTTAATGAGAATATAATATATTTTTTAATGTTTCTATGTCATTTAACTTATTTATATTAAACATGTAAAATATAGTCGGATTGCTGATAGGCGACTGTTACATGTATGTATCAAGTAGTGCATTCATATAATAATCTAGTTACCCTTTTTAAGCGATTTTAAAAATGTTTTTTGTTATTTGTCTTAACTGTCAGTGTCTGGTAATAAATATTAATTAAAATATGGCTTGCGTCCAATTATTAAATTCACAAACTTTAATTTTAAATCTGCTGGAATAAACAACAAATTATAATCCAAAATTTACGTATGAGTATAAATTTTTCCTTATTTATAATTATTACCTTAAAATTAATAATTTTGTTTGTTTGAGTACTGCTGTAAATTTATTTTCGCGTTCTAATTAGTAAAGATATCTACGAATCATGCCGTTTTTTTCTAAAGCTTTGTTTTTTATTCAAATAATTTTGAAGGCTAGTTGTCAACTTGCGTCACTATACGTTACTATGGGTATGCAAATAATTATAATAATATAGACAGAGAAAGCATATAGTATTGAATATCGATACTTGTAGCAACGAAGAGTCATTTATCAGCAATCCGACTATACTTCTAGTACAATTTAACTAATCTAAATAAACTATTGAACAATTTAGTACCATTGCTCCAATGCATCTGCAAACCTCTCCGTTGATTCCAGTGACGATATTATACTACAGTCAATATTCTTGAAGGTATTCGAAATATTATCGAATTTATTATTATTTTGTAAGACTTCTGGCATTTCTATTCAAAATAACCCCTTGTTACAAGTCTATTTTGATCACAATATAACAAAATTACAAAAGGGCTCTACATATTTTCGATAATACCGAATATAAAAAAACATCATATAGGGGACAATTTCCAGGACAATGAGCAAATAACTATCGTAAAGTTATAAAATAAACCCCCTTGTTTCAGTATGAGTCATTTTACTTTTTACTCAACTTAACTAAGCTTTACTTTTTAATTAAACTAAATATAATTTAGAAATAAAACTATAAAGAGTGAGAGCTGTCTAAACCAGTAGTACATATATTCCTCCATCCAATTAAATTCCTTATTCAGAGTCCATTTACACATAAACTGAACCAGTGAACTAAGTTCAGTTCTAGCTAAGGTACATAATAACGTCTACAAGAACCATATATTCGCTAGGTTATGAGGTCGGACTGGACGTGTCCGCATGCAAATAGTTGCATTGCGTTCAGATTACTGCCATTTCACGGAGCCGCTCGATATACTATGGCATTTTACGGTGCATCGTCTGACAGAAGACACACAGCCTTGCGTACAAAAGGCGTTAATGGCATTTGCATTTTAAATTTTGTAATATCGTTCCGAAAACTGAAATTTTACTGTAATTGAAACTAAAATGTGTTGGACTTATGACTGGATTGTATTATATGACTGGAATCATTATAATGATAATAATAGTAATATTTATTTATTGTCTATATAGATAGATAGGGTAACTGCAGCGAATTTCGACTACCAAATTTATTTATTTTTTAATTCACGTCCTATTCAATATTTTGGTAGGAAAGTGGTCCCAATCGATACTTCATTCACTTATCTTTAGGTGCTAAATATTTTCACGATGAAACAAGCTGTTATTACAACTTAAGTTCGACATAAAAAAAAAAATTGGAAAAAACGTTGATTTCAAAAAAGTGATGTTAATATCGACTACCCTAAAATTTTAAGATAATCAACGTTTCTTGCCTCTTTTACATTTTATTTAGGTAAAAGAATATTATAATAGAGACTTTTAGTAAGACGTGATTTTAACTGTCGTCAAATTAGGTAAGTGAAACATGCATGCATGTAATATCGACTAGTGCGTAGTAGCTTCATTCCTCTAGTCGATATTACCTGCAATCAAATCTGTTTTATTTAGCATGTGATATTGTAACAAAATATTATGAAAATCAAATTTTACCAGCTAATATATATGTATTTAGATCAGTTCTTATCAGTTTATTCAATGCAAAATATTTTGTTCAACTTTCATTTGATAAACAAATGCTGATTAAAACCAATAAAAAAATATTTTTACACTTAGAAAATATAAATATCTACACTGTTCGTCTAACGACATTCACACGTGGCTTAAAATAAAGTGAGGTTAGTTTTTCACATAAACATAGTGTTACGTTATACTACCGCTATATGGCAGCAATTATTTAGAGAAATAATGGGATAGTCGAAATTACCTGCGTAGTCGAAATTCGCTGCAGTTACCCTATTTTTATTATTAAATATTATGTACTACATTTTATCTTACAGTAATTAACTGACACTTAATAATAATTATAATTTTTGCCTTTCGGCTTAAAATCTACTCTCCTTTAGTTGATATCTTCGTTGACTCCTTTCCTTAATTTCCTCCCTTCTGTTTTTCACTTCTTTCATCCATTCATACTCCCTTCCTGTTTCATCCAAAATTTCCTTTCTCGTGTCCGTTCTGTGTCGTATTGCTTCACATTCTTCCAACAAATGTTCTATTGTCTCCTTACCTTTCCTGCACATTCTACATGTTTTTCTTCCTCTTTCATCCAAAATTTATTGTCCCTCTCCTCATTTCCACATCTAAATCTCGCTATCACTTTTTTCTTCTCTCTACCATCTTTTTCTGTCAAATACTATGGTTTTCTCACCGTCCAGGTCTTTTCATATTTGCTGTTTTATCTTGATTCTCTTATTTTTGTATCTTGCTCCGTTGCATGTCGATCATTCGCTCTGTTACTTCGTGCCCCAATTCTTCTCCATTCATTCTTTTTAGTCTTACCGCTGTTGTTGAGTAGCCACAATATTCGTACATTTCCTTCCTTTCCTTTTCCCATCTTGATAGTGGCTTTCCTTGTTGATTCCGTTTTCCATTTCTGTCCAGCATTCATAAAGAATTTCTTTTTCCGGGCGTTTAATTATATTTTCTTCATATTTTATGGCTTTTTTTACTGCCTCTATTTTTATTTTCTTCATTTTCGTCTCTACTAGTACAATGTATGTTGGTGTGTTCGTGTCTACTCCCAACATCCATTTTAAGTATTTTATTTGTACTTTTTCTATATGTTCTCGTTCCGCCCATCCCCATACTTCTGCTCCATACATTATTATATTTTTTATCAACGCCTCGTACATGAGCATACGAGTTCTATAATCCCGTTTGAATTTCCGTTCCCCAATACTCCATACTTGCGGTAGGGCTAGCATGGCCTTCTTATTTAATAGTCTCTTATTTATTGTCTATATATTTAATTTATAATTACAGTCTGTTCCAAACGGTTAAGCGGAACTAGATTTTGCAATCTAGTTACTTTCATCGTTTAAATCGTGCCTTTCGGCCGTTTTGTTTAAGCTTTGTAAATCATACTTACAATAAAATAAACATTTTTTGGTTAAGGTTAATATCATTTTAAAATGTCATTTTCTTTATATTTTGATTTTTTGTGTCATTCTTAATACAAATTTCCCATTTATTTATTTTTTTGTCATTAAAATATAAAAAAATAATATTTACAGTCTGTTCCAAACGGTTAAGCGGAACTAGATTTTGCAATCTAGTTACTTTCATCGTTTAAATCGTGCTTTTCGGCTGTTTTGTTTAAGCTTTGTAAATCATACTTACAATAAAAAAAATTGGTAATTTTTTTCATCATTTTAAAATTTCATTTTCTTTATATGTTAATTTTTTGTGTCATTCTTATTACAAATTTCCCAATTATTTATATTTTTGTCATTAAAATATATAAAAAAAATAATTGACATTGACATATATCATTCGTTTCCATGGTTTCATTGTTGGAATTTTAAATTTTGACATTCCAACGTGAAAAATTAAATAACCCTACCAAGGTCCCTTCTGGTGACAACCTAAAAGAACAAAATTCCCATTTAGTTCCGCCTAACCGTTTGAAACAGACTGTAATTTTGACATATGTCATTCGTTTCCATGGTTTCATTGTTGGAATTTTAAATTTTGACATCCCAACGTGAAAAATGAAATAACCCAAGCAAGGTCCCTTCTCGTGACAACCTAAAAGAACTAAATTCCCATTTAGTTCCGCTTAACCGTTTGGAACAGACTGTATTAATAGACATTCAATTAAATAAGCTACAATATATTGACGACATCTAAAACAAAATAAATAACAAAAAAAAAAAAACCTACAAAGTACGAGAACCTCAAATATTTTTAAACAAATCTACAATTTTAGCAACAGTTTTTGTCGGTAAGAGTGAAATCTCACCTACTTTTATTTAAATTGTGTTACACGGTGTTATTATCCAACAATTTAGTAGCAAAATTAATCAAAAGTCTTCTCTGACAACATTCCAACTTTCAACAGTATTCATTCACAATCATCTTTAATAGAATCTCCCTTTCACGGTCTCAATTCTACCGACACACACACACAGTCGACACCGACAACTCAAATTAAATTGGAATTAAATCTGTTACAAAAGCTACCATTCGTTTCGGCTGCGTATTCTAACTCGCCGAGATAATAAAGCTACTTTCACACCGAATACTTGCACCCAAAAGTTAAGGCTGGCCGATATTTTTTAATTGTAATTTCCAAAATCTTTTGAATTACTAATCTATATATATTAGGGCAGGGGTTCTTAAACTACAGGTCGTGACTCAAATATGGGTCGCGAAGCATATTCTGTGGGTCACAGAGAAAAATTTGAAATTCTGGAAGTAATATTTTCATCTATAAAATTGAATGAACTTTCAAAACTCATGTAAATCTAATGTTCAATTTATTGATCATTAAACTGATCATTTTTTGTCTATTGAACAATTTATTTATAACCTTGAAAATAAAATTTTACACACATCAATTTAATTATTTATTTTTTTTGTAAAACTTAAAACTGTAAAACGTATTTATCAAATTGAAAATATTGAAAATATTTCACAAAATTATGAGCTGTGAACAAAAACAAAAGAAATAACGTAGATGATGGTACAGTATATTTCAAACGGTTAGGCGGAACTAAATGGGAATTTCGTTCTTTTAGGTTGTCACGAAAAGGGACCTTGCTTGGGTTATTTCATTTTTCACGTTGGAATGTCAAAATTTAAAATTCCAACAATGAAACCATGGAAACGAATGATATATGTCAAACTTAAATTAATTTTCTTACATATTTTAATGACAAGAAAATAAATAAATGGGATATTTGTATTAAGAATTACACAAAAAATCAAAATATAAAGAAAATGACATTTTAAAATGATATTAACCTTAACCAAAAATTTTTTGTTGCAAGTATGATTTACAAAGCTTAAACAAAACGGTCGAAAAGCACGATTTAAACGATGAAAGTAACTAGATTGCAAAATCTAGTTCCGCCTAACCGTTTGGAACAGACTTTAAATTAGAACGATTGCGGTTCTGTCACAGTTGAAAACGAATCACATAACCTATATATTTCTTGGTTATGCTGCAATTAAACGGTATGCAATAACTAAACAGATAAAAATATAAAGGCTACCCCAAACGTTTAGACAGAACTAAATGAGAATTTCGTTCTTTTAGGTTGTCACGAGAAGGGACCTTTTTGGGTTATTTCATTTTTCAGGCTGGTTGGTGAAATTTAAATTCCAAAAGTGAAACCATGAAAACGAATGCACATTACAAATTAAAAAAATAAATAAATAAATAAATAAATGGGAAAGAATTAAAATGCAATGAAAAGGACATTTTATAATGACAATTAATTTAATCTAGAATTTGCAATGTGAGTATGATCTGAAAGATCAGAAAGCTTAAACAAAATGACCAAAAGTCCGAATTAATAGATCAAAATTAATAGATTTCAAAATCTAGTTCCGCCTAAACGTTTGAAATAGTTTTTCCTAGAATTCTCTAAAAAAAAAATATGAAAAATAGAACTTGTTCTATTTTCAAAATAAAATGATCAATTTTTTCATCAATAAATTGTTCAATTTTGAACACTTTACACACATCAATAAGTTGAAGGTAAACTTTTTCAATTTATTGAACCGTGTAAAACCCACTTTAGTACTAATTTTCCTTTAATAAAATCTATTATTATTATTTTTTTCTTTTTTTTTGTTGGTAAAATCCATTTCATCCAATTTTTGTTTTTTTTTTTTGTATTACCTTGTTTTCCGCTTTTGGGTCGCGTATTAACGTAGTTCCTTAATTTGGGTCGCGGCTCAAAAAGGTTAAGAACCCCCTATATTAGAGGAACCGGAAATAAATTTATTTTAGAATACAAAATTTTTTTTCCAGAAATTTTTATTACGTATAATTACAAAATATAATTTCCATCATTATTTATTACTTATCTTGATACGTTGATTAATGAACAACATTTTGTTTTTGAAGAAATGTGTAAAAAAATTTTGTCACCCGTTTTATTTCTTAAGCCATAATCAGAGTTCTTTAAATTAACACGTTGTAGACTGTTAGTAGTTAACTTAGCCGAAAAAGTGTGTATTAAAAAGTTATCGGCAAATTGGGTTGTCAATAAATAAAAACACACTCAAATGGAAATTTCGCGAGAGTTCTTGGATAATTTTGTTACTAATTTTGTCTTACCATTGAAAAACTTGAATCCACCGTTACACATAAACAAAACAGCAGTCAAAACAATAGAACCACAATAATTTTCTACCACAAAACGACGTTATAAAATGGTTTTGGAAGATTAAAAAAATGTCTTAAAGATGCTCATACATGTTAATTCTAAAATAAATGGTTTTGTGGTGGTTTCTGATATATTGTCGTGTAGTTTGAGCTTAATGTATTAAGAGATCTTGTCTTCCGTGCCTAAGTGTCATGAAGCTTCAGCGTTTTTAATCAAAAACAAATTACTTGTAAGCACCGCCGGCAAATGTTAGTTCCGGTTAGTCTGCGGTAGTCGGCAAATATCCTTAATGACCTTACCACCCATAACCTTATTTCAGAGGTAATGATGTTCGTTAAAAACTACTAACGTTTGGTCTATAGACCTTTGAAGCAGTCAGACGTTATTTAGACGTTAGATCATTAACCATCTTTCATCTGGGTTACAAGTTATGGTTTCAAATTTAGAAACCAATGATCCATGTTACTAGACATGTCCATTTGCTGGTAAATGATTTTTTTACGTCCATACTTAGTATTACCTATTATATACATTTATTTTAAACTCGAGCACCATTTGGGGTTTTGTAGGTATGACCTGTGGCGGCTGAGACAAGATACCGCTGGGACAGTGACCTCCTAAAAAATGTAATAAAAAAACTGAATTTAAAGTTTCATTTATACTTAAAAATTGCAGACAGATATTACGTTATATATATTGACTCACGCAGTGTACTCGACGCAGTTAAAGTACTGTATTCAAGGGACACACTGATCCAGAAGATACAGGAAAACCTCCATAACGTGGCCCTCCAGGGGAAAAAGGTAACCTTGGTGGGGGTTCCCTCACATGTGGGAATAAGAGGGAATGAACAGGCAGACCTAGCAGTAAGAGAGGCAGCAAACCTCCCAATCACACCGATATCCGTACCTACTAGCGACATCAAATCTAACTTAAGGCAAGACATAATAGAAGACTGGAAACGACAATGGCAGAGTCTAACAAACAACAAACTTCGCCATATAAAAGAAGACACCAAACCCTGGGCTCCAGCAGGCGACAGAAAAGAACAGAGAGTTCTCACAAGACTTAGAATTGGCCACACGTTCATTACACACCAACATCTAATGAAAAGAAAAGAGGTGGAAAACTGTGACAACTGTAATAAAACCTTAACTGTAGCAAATATAATCCTGGAGTGCCAACTATATGAAGAACTCAGACGGAAACACAAAATACCAAACAACTTGAAAGAAGCTCTCAGTCCAGAAAATGAAAACATTTTATTAGTCTACCTCAAAGAAGCAGACCTGTTCCGCAAAATTTAATTCCCAAATTTTCTATTACTTCTAAATTACCTAACTCATAAAATTGTAAATATAAATTAATGTCAATATTCATCTTTGTAAAAAATCAATGTAAATTTCTGTAAATGTACCGAATAACCTCAGCAGTTGAAGCGCCCTC
Organism: Liopterus haemorrhoidalis; assembly: GCA_963971575.1. Taxonomy (NCBI): domain Eukaryota; kingdom Metazoa; phylum Arthropoda; class Insecta; order Coleoptera; family Dytiscidae; genus Liopterus; species Liopterus haemorrhoidalis. The sequence goes on along the minus strand of OZ020616.1, from coordinate 5,476,310 downwards.
AAAATATACCTAAATAAAAAATTAAAAAATGCATTAAAGTAGCTATATATATCAGCATATATTTATTTTTATTATTTTTAATTCAAAGATTTTTAATATACGAGGAACATTCAATAATTAAAGAGACACATTGATGTAGAAAAAAAAAAACGGTTTGTAGAACGAGTTTGGTACTTTCATTACTTTAGTTTGGCATCACTGGGATGAGCTGAGAACACCTGACGGATAAAAATTGTTTGGTTTATAATCTAAAAATTGCATTTAGCGATGGCGTGTCCCCTTGAAGTTTCCACATTAGTTGAACAACGTCCAGTGATCCGGTTTTTGCTTTCAGAAGGTGAAAAACCGGCTAAAATGTTTTCTAGAATGATTTTATAGTATGGTGAAAGCTGCATGAATCGCCGAAATTTTTATAAGTGGGTAGAACAGTTCAAAAATGGCCGAATCTCAGTGGCTGACGAGCAACGTCCTGGCCGGCCAGTTGAAGTGTCAACTCCTTCGCTTGAAACCCGCATTGACGACATTATTCGTGAAGACGGACGTATTACTGTTGAGGATATAGAAAAAAAGTTGCAGTAAGTGTTGGCACAGTACATCACGTTATCATTGACTAATTGTGGGAAACTGGCTCAAACAACAAGACAAATATCATCAAGCTTCATCGTTGCGACAAGTGTATTAATATTCGTGGGGATTATGTTAAGAAGTAGTAAAAGTCTCATTTTGTAAAAATACAGTTTTTTTTTTCTACATCAATTTGTTTCTTTAATTATTGATTTATGTCCTTTATGTCCCTTAGATTTTAAAAATATAGATCAAGAGCAATACTTAGTCACTTCTCGCAGTGTTCAAATACGCAGCAATGCCACATGCGATTTATCATGCATTTATTTACGCAAGTAATAGAAATGAACTAGAAAAAGCAACAGCGCTGAGATTATTGGTGCAATTCTGTGGCAAATCTATAAGCTACAGTCGATCGTATCTAAGGAGTTGTTTTATGTGTTGTTATGGACAGTTTCTTATAGATTTTGTCTGTAAGCTTACAGATTTGCCACAGAATTGCACCATTAGTTTGCATCTATTAGTGAACAACGACCATTTTCCTTAGCTTAGTTCGTTTGTTTTGATTTGTGATAAGTACTCAGACGTGAAAATGGACACAGTACATTATATTAAAACTAACGTGCTTTACTTTGAAACTAAATTATTAACAAAAAATATTGGTCCTCATCGGCCAAAATTGAATATTTTACAATCGAAAAAAATGGAAATGGAACATTTAATAGAGAATTCAGTAAAAAACAATGGTAATAATTTAGGGTGGGGCACACAAAATTATATATTTTTTTAACGACAGTTGATAGAGCTACCTGTAGCTCGGAGTATAATAAATAAAATATATATAATAAAAAATATTTCACTTTCAAGTCTTATTTGACAGTGTGACTTAAAAGCGAAATATTTCTATAATTTTTATTTTTATTATGGTCAACATTGGTCACCAATTTTTTTTCCAACTTACACATCATGTTTCCGAAAATAATCGTATTCTCTCTATATTGATACATCCTGTATATCAATTCTAGATATTTTCACGGATCAGATATTTAAAAAACACAGCTAGATGGTTGGTAGAAATTCCGAAAATCATTTGAGAACATGGGAAAGAAATTCTAAAAATCAATTAAGGATAAGGCGAGTGGATAAATTCTGACAATAATTTCATCCCCCCGATGAATATTGTGGATACACAACAACATCGGTAAGGCTACAAAGAATGGATTGAAGAACTGAGGCACGAAGGAATAGAACGCATGATCGACATTCAACAAACGATACAGGAAACAAAAATAACAAAAGTACAACCGCAAATATGAAAAGACCTGGACGCTGAGCAAACCACAATATTTGACAAAAGAGGTAAGTATAAAGAAGAAAAAATTGATAGCGAGATTTAGATGTGGAAATGAGAAGAGATACAATAAGTTTTGGATGAAACAGGAAGAAAGAACTTGAATGTGTAGAGAAGGCAAATGCCGGGTTTGCATTGGTAGAGTAAAAGAGCTAGTAATTAGCGCAAGTATTACGCGCTTTACTCTACTATCTTATTTTCGGGATAGTAGGTGTTCGTACACAATTAGCATACTATCTTATTTTCTGGATAGTAAGTGTCAAAACACATTTGACATCATCACTGTGATTTTGTTGTGCAATTATCTTTCATCAATTATAATTTATGAATATGAATATATATCGTCGCCGGCATGATGTCATTAAAAAATGATATTTTGTATTACATCATTTCTTGTGGAGGAAATAACTGATTGTCTTATTGAAGAAATCGGTGCAGAATATAAGCCTAAACAAAAATGGGTTAAAAAATGAATTGCTAAAAGAGCTACCCATGGCGCATCAGCCCTTCTATTTCGTGAATTAGCTGTGGAAGATCATAAAGAGTACAGACTGTGTTTAAGAATGACACCAGATGATTTTAATAGGCTATTAAATTTAGTTACTCCATTAATACAACGAACTGATACACTAATGAGGGATGCGATTCCAACAAGAATAAAATTGGAATTAACGCTTTATTTCCTAGACACAGGAAATAGTTATCGTAGTCTACAACATCTTTTTCGTGTATCAAAAGCAGCTATTTCAAAGATAATTTCAGAAATCATCAATTAATAAATCAATGTTACGCAATTTATGTAAATAAATTATAACTTACCTTTTTTTTTCTATTTGTTATGACAGGTTACCGCTTGCCGTCAATATGAAATGAATCAATTTTGCGTAGTGGGCGACAAGATAGTAGCTATACTAGCGTCGGCGAATCAGTGCAGTTACGTCACACGACGTAACAAACAATTGCATTGTTCCAAACAATACAGTCGTTTGTTACGTATTGTGACATAACTGCATTGATTCGCCGCCGCTAGTATAGTAAATACATCGACGAGCTAGCTGCTATCCTAGCCCAACTAGGAAAAGCTAGTACTCTACTAGTCACAACTGTTTACACAGGGATAGTAACTAGTTTCTAGTTACTTGCGCTAGATACTAGTTCTTTTACTCTAATGTAAACCCGGCAAAAGAGACGATCGAACATTTATTGGAAAAATTCAGAGAAATTAGAAGCAGAGCGGAAACGAGAAAGGAAACTTTGGGGGAAACAGAGAAAGGAAATTAAGGAAAGAAATCAACGACACCAATAAAAAGAAAAGGAGAGTAGATTTTAAGCCGAAATGCGAAAATTATAATTATTATTAAGTTTAAACTAGTTTCTATGTAAATATAAAATATTTAATAATAAATCTATTTAAACATTTTTACTTCTGCTTATTGTGTCCTTATTCACGGTTTGTTATATAACCGCCCCCTGTAGATTATCAGGAAGTATAAAGCTGGTTTAACTAATTAAATAAACAAATAAAATCTGGAATCAATTCCTGGCACAAGTGCTCGCATCACGCAGCGTTGTAACTGCGAAATTAACATTACCTGTAATATTATAATTATATCACACCTAGCAATAAATTCGCAATATGTAATAACAAGGAATATATCGAATAATAAAATATTAAATTCATTGTTTATAGCAGTAAATGGTAACTGTACTTGTGTTTCCTAGTGGCTGCGTGTTCTACGCGTAATATACAAGGAATATGTTAGTGTATGGGTTAAGGTTAATATTGTTTCATATTTGATATTAAGGAACATATGTATGGGTGTGTATATATGTATATATGTATCTATGTATGTATATATGTATGTGCTGGTGTTTGTCTGTATCTGTATGTCTAGAGTCGTAATACTTCATGTTTCACTTAAGACTTGGTTAGAAAATTGACCCACCTTGTACTTATATATACTCCTTTTACTTCCCCATGGATTATGGAATTTATACAGTAAAGCCTGGTTTATAATAGATATGTTATGGAACATAAGCATAAAAAATACACTACTCTCTTTGTTCTGTTTATTACAAACTAATGTTTTGAAGGAGCAAATCCATTGTTCAATGCATATGCGTTTATGTTATGGATTTATTATAAACCATGCTTAAGTCACCATCTTACTCTGTTGTTGGCTAAAGTTTTCATTTCCTAACAGGTCTTCCCAATGTATGCAATCTCTTTTTCAATTGACCTTTTCCATATTCGTTTTGGTTTCCTTTTGGATTCCAATCTAAGACCACCAAATGTTATGTTGTTTTCTGGTCATCTCAGTATACGAGACGACCGTAGATGACAATACTGAAATGTTTCATTACTATATTCGTTAAATTTGACATTTGTTGTGAAATCAGTGGCAGCTTATAAATAAAACGAGTAGTTTGTTAACAGCGAGCGTTAAAAAAAAGCAAGTTTGTGAAAAAATTGATATTACTCGTGAAAGTTTTCGTCGGATAATTTTTTACGATTTTAGTAAAGGTCTAATTCAACAACAATGCATAGATTCGCTTCGTTCAACTTTTCGTAATGAAGCATCATCAGAAAAAAACTGTTTACAACTGGTTTGCAGAATTTCGTCGTGGTCGTGCGTTCGTCAGTGATGAATCTCGTGAAGGTTGATCAAAACCGGTCGTGATTCAAAAATATAGATGCTGTGCGCAAAATGGCTCAAGAAGATCGGTATGTGACTTACCATGAGATAGAGGCATCCTTTGGCATATCGCAGACTGCAACACATTCGATTTTGTACATACACTATTTTTTTATTATTGAAGATGAGGTATAACGTTAAATTTGGAAGTTACTTGGTACTACATGATCTAAAATAGTTTATATTTTGTTACTTTGTATCTTTATATAAATAGTTATACATTTTGATAGAGGATTTATTAAAATTTCAGAGCTATAGCGTTGGAAACACGGCCTATATGGTAAAATGGGAGGACAGAGGTGATAATAGGATGACTTTTGGGCTATCAATGATAATTCTGAGATCTCAGAAAGGGATGAAAATTACTATTGGAAGTATAATGGAGTTATCTCTTGAGAATTTTATACAGGTTAATTTTTTTATTTACGGGTTCATTTGGAGGGCTAAGGTGTCCCCCCCCGTGCATTATGACCTTAAGGCCCGGTCTTTCCACCTTCATTTAAACCACTAGGTAACTATCCGACAGATAATGTTATCTGGAACTTTATCTTGTGAATAAATGTCATTACCAAGCAGTGAATTCAATACATCAGTCTCATATAACCTTATCTGTCAGATAGTTACCTGGAGCAGTGTTTCCCAATCGCCGGTCCTGTAGATATCCATATACACACACACACATATATATATATATATATATATATATATATATATATATATATAGGGGGGAGCGAGGGAGGGATCTCAAGGTGTACCAAGATAGAGGAAACACGATTTTTCTCGAAAAGACGATGTGTGAGCAAGTTGGGAAAAAAATTTGGTGACCAGAGTTTACCCAAATAATTGGATGGTAGTATTTAAATTTTCGGAATAAACCGGAAGTACAAGATATCAAGGACAACTTCGATTTTTTATATAGGAACGTATGGCGTGTTGGGTATAATTGGATAAAACTTTTGAAAAAAAACAACTTTTACATAAACATGTTTTTAATATCTGTTACGATTATCTATAATGGCTTGCAAGTATTTTTATTTACAAGTGTTCCATTGTTCCAAGTTTCTTTCCATTTTGAACACTTTTGCATCCTTACTCTTTAGCTAACAGTAGCTCGGAGCATAACAAAAAATATTGCAAGTTCAAGTCGTACCTACTTGAAAGTACTTGAAGTACCTCCAACGCGAACCGTTTTAATTAGTTTAAATTAGTTGTCAAAATAAGTATAATTTATTTTATTTAAGTTTAAAAGGTATATTTTAATGAATATAAATGTCATATATTTATGAATATATCTTGCAAAATTGAGCATTTTTCTATTATAATTTCATGCTTCGGTTTTATATGACTTCGCGGCCCCCCGACGAAGTTTTCACGGCCCCCCGGTTGAGAAACGCTGCTCTAACGTATATTTTTTTGAATTACTCAATACAAAATAATTTATTTTTTGTGTATGGGCTTTAAGAGAAAAAAAAAATATTACGCTTATAGGACCAATGACACCCTGTGACATCACTCGTGGACTCTTAGGGGTCCGTACTCCCGGTTGAGAAACCTTATTAGGGTACACGTTATCGTCAGCAGATATTCCTCCCTTGCCCTTTTCACTGTCATATACTCTGTCTATTCGGGTGGTCCGAGCTTCTCGGTCCAAGGTATGGCTAGAACCTTAACTCAGCCAGAAATAAGATTTTCGACTTCGGTCAAATATCAAATACTCTGTCTATTCTTGTATTGAAAGGAAAATTTGCAATAAGTCTATCAAGAAAACTAATACCATAAAATTTGTTCTGAAAGCTTTGCTCATTTGTGTACAAACTGCATTTTCATAGCATGGGAAAGAAGCCAACTACTGACATACAACATAATCACAAATCTTCTTAAATAGAATCTTTAACATTAACAACTATTTAACCATCTTCAACGTTAACAATCACACCATTCATTCCATTTTTACACCTTCCATCCATCCTTTCTCATGTCCTTCCATATTTGTAACAGTCGCTAACAAAAAAACCAACAACATACAATCAATAAAATTAAATAACAAAAGACATTGATGGTATCTTTACTAGACCGGACACCATCTAACATTGGACAATGCAATCAAACGATCGGGCGTTAGAACGGAGATACGGATCTAGAGTCCAACGCCTGGGGAATGAGACAGACTCATTGAAGATGATGTGAGTTGGACGAGGAGAGATGGAGTAGACGCGTGTGTACGTAATGCTGTGATAGTTATAACTCTTTCTGTAACATACAGGGACGGTTTATAGAAATTTAAACACGAAAATCAGAGCATAACTTTTGAACAAATTCGAACAAATTAATACATTGATGAAATAACCTGTAGTTAAAAAAAAAATGAGATTTTAAAAAATCTTAAAATTGACTAAAATTATATATATATATATAGTTTATCTCTGCGCGCCTAGAAGGCCCATGACTTGTTCTGTAAATTTCTTCCACTTCCTCTTGTCCGTCGCTTTCTCTTTCCATCCGGTTATGTTCATCCTTTTTAAATCCTCTTCCAATTCTTCTTTCCATCGCTCCCTTGGCCTCCCTCTTCTCTTTTTCCCACCGATAGTGCTGACTAGTAGTTTCTTTGGTAACCTATACTGTGGCATTCTTACTATGTGCCCTATCCATCTAATGTGTTTTAACTATTGCTATAATGTTTGCGTCCTTATACAGTTCTCGTAGTTCTTGATTTGTTCGTCTTTCCCACATATCACCTACTTGTTTCCCTTGGAAATTTTTCCTCAATACTCTTCTTTTCCATATCTCAAGTGCCCTTTGTTCTGCAATTCTCAGTGTCCATACTTCGTTTCCATATGTCACTATTGGTCGAATAACTGTTTTATAAAGCCTTAACTTCAATTCTCTTGATATACTTTTATTCCTTAGTAGTTCATTTAGTCCTGGTAAAAATCGATTCCCTGCTAATAGTCTTGCTTGTATTTCTTCTTTTATTTCCGTTTTTCTCGTTAAAACAGTTCCCAATTAAGTAATTCTATGCACTTCCTCAAAATTGCAAATTTTTCCTTCATTAGTTTGAATCGTTAAACTTTTACCTCTAACAAATTCTTGCTCAGCCCATGTCATATATTTTGTTTTGGTTTCTTTCATCTGGAGACCCTTACTTCTTGCTGAAAGTTCTAATCGTTGGACTATTTCTCTCATTGTATTTTCACGTCTTGTTAAAACAACAATATCATCAGCAAATGCCAAACACTGATGCATTTTGTGGTACAATAACCCTAATCTATTCATTTGGGCATCTTTTACACAGACCAATTCTGTAACTCAGTAACTATGATCATAGTAACTAAATGTGTCACTATGACCAAGGTCAGTTACTATCATGAATGAAAGTCATTATATTTTTATCTTGTAGTAACGTTACTGCACAGTAAATTATTATAGAATTGATCTGATAGTCTTTTCTAGCACAAAGTTAATGACTAAAATTACTTCTGGCAATAATTTGCTACATGGTTTGAACTGCTGAATAGATACAGTATGATGTTATGGAAATGCAATTTTAATTTGCAGAAATTTGGCAAAAAGAAACATGGAAAGACCTAATAATAAACTGATCAAGATGGAGGCCTTATGTCAGCCAGGCCAAAAGTCAACCCGACTGATAGTACCCAAAGAAGAAGCAGAAGAGAAGAAGAAATTTGGCCAATAGAGTAATTTCTTTGAACTGCTGAATAAATAAAGTATAATGGTACGGAAATGCAATTTTAACCCGCAGATATTTGCAAAAAGACACAGTAAAACCTGATAATGAGTGAATCCAAAAGTCAACCCAACTAACAGTGCCTAAGAAAGTAGAAGAAGAGAAGAAGGAGGTCTGATATATAATAATAATAGTAATAATAACAATAATAATAATAATAATAACACTTGGACACGTTAGGGCTGCAACGGATTACAACCGGACAGTTGCAAAAGGCAGCCCTGTTGGGAACAGCACGAATTTTGCGAAGATACCTGCACAAACCCCATAATAATAATAATATTTATATGTGTTTGAAATTTTTACATTTTTACCCACGTCAACATAAGTACAATTGAAAAAAATATTATATTATAGTTTAAATAAAAATATATGTGTACATATCATTTTAACATAAAGCTGTATTCAGAGCTCAGTAAATTAACACTCTGTGCGTTATGGATAGTTTTTAAACGAGTGCAATTGGTATGATCGGACAAGCTCGTACTATATCGCTCAACAGTAGTATAGCAACGACAAAGCACGAGCATGTCCGATCATACCAAATGACCTCGTTTAAAAATTATCCATAGCGTACAACGTGTTGATTTACAGAGGTGTGAATTCAACTTAAATTATTAAAATCGTTATCCAAGAATTCATCAAACGAATACAATGGATTTTCCTTGAAAAACGATTTTAAAGTATTTCGGAAAGAGCTGAGAGGCAAGCAATATTTTCTGGCAAGATATATTAAATTTGTTGGAGTAATAATTAACCGAATATCTGGTACAACTGAGTCTGGTGTATGTCGGCCGTATTAAGTGTTTACCCCTTGCCTCATATCTATGGAGTTCTTGTTGGCTATTGAACTTATTTTTATTTATCTGCATGTAAATCAGGCAGTGAAAGATGTACAGGCACGGGAATGTCATCACTCCTAAAATGTTAAAATATTTTCGACAGTCCTATCTATACTTTAAATCACAAATAATTCTAACAACTCGTCGCTGTAAGCGAAAAATTCGCTGAGTATGGTTAGAATGTCCCCAAGCCAGCAACGCATAGGTGATATGGGATTCGAACAGCGCGTAAATATATATGGTCATTTTTAATGATACAGAATTGTAGCATGTTTATTGGTTTTAATTTTAACATTATGCTTCTTGTTTTTTGTACAAATACTATATATTCGGGTCAATTTCTTCTTTAACAGAATATTGCACCATAAAACATTTCAACGGAATATATTCCCGAAAATTATCGCATTATGCAAAAACGTGGAATAAAAATAACAGATTTTGTTGGAAAAATAAAATAAAAATAAGAAAAATGAGATATATCTGAAAATAAAGAGAGGACAGTTGTATTTCTTTAGGCCTTAATTTTTTGGGGATTGCAAAACTTTTAGTTGTTCTAGCAATTTAGTGTTCTTTGGGTTGGTTTAACTCAATCAGGTAATTAGATTCGCGTACGAATAAATTTATAATCGCGTACAAGAGTAAACGTTCCATGAAAGGATTGCCAACTTTTGTTGTTACCCACTTAGCATTTTAAATTTAGTTATTAATTTGGTAAGATTGTTGTCAGAGCCGCTTCTAGCTTTTGCGGGGCCTGAGGCAAAACTGGAGTTGCGGGGCCCCATATTTATATATCGAATAACGATATTTTCTTTAATATTATTAACTATTATTATAAAGTACACATACTTATATTCAATAAAAATATAAATTTTTTCCTATATACTATTTATAAAACTTGGAATAATATTTTTAATGTATTTTATTCTTTTATTACTTGAAGGTCGAAGCGCGGGGCCATTACAAGCGCGAGGCCTGGGGCAGGTGCCCCACTTGCCCCAGCCTAGGGGTGGCCCTGATTGTTGTTTGAGCTTCCAGTCTAGCCCACCAAAAAGTGGCGCTAGTTGATTTGATTTAATTTTCTTTTTATTGGAATTATATTCATTTATATAATTTTACTATTATTATATAAATTTCTTTTCTAGTTATTATAAATCAGAGCTTTTGATAAAAATTTACCCGGAATCAATTTACATTGGTTTCAATAGAACGGGCGCTTAAACAATAATGGAACCGATAAAAATTTGTTCATTTGCCGCTAGTGAGGGCTGTCTTACAGATCGTAATGTTACATCTAGTATTAATATAAATAAACTACTTGAAGGAAAGTTTCAGTGTCATTATTCAATTTACCATAATATATTATTTGCGTTTTAAAAACATGCGTAATCGAAGAACTTACTGTATAAAACAACAAATACAAATCCCTTATCTTTAGATATTTTCATCCATTGATTGTAGTAAGATCTCGCTAAATAGAGCGAATTTTTAAGTTCTTTAAGATGAAAAGTGGAACAAGAACTGGACAAAGTGATATAATTTAAAACTCCTGGATTGCAGAACGCCGAAGATTGGAACCGTACTATATTTGACGTTTATGGTTGATAAATATCGCGAGTCCGTCTCTGGACATTACGTACGTCCTTTTAAACAATCGAAGCAAGTGGGCGAAGGGTGTGTCGACCAGGTAGTCGGTGATAACAAGACTACGAATGAAATAAATTGGATACAATTGTACGTGTTGTACCCTGGTTGATTTGCGTCATATCTTACCTCCAGCAGCAGATATCAGAGCTTGGACGGGGACCTCAGCCATAAAACTAGATCGACTGCTGGCAGCTAGCGATGATTATAGTGAGAGAAGGACAATGTGTGATAAATTCAATAATATGGAGACAGTTACAAGGACATAAATACACACAATCATTGATGTGGGAATGCAATTGCTCTCGGACAAATAATTATTGCAATTGATGGCGCTGTAAATTCTTGAGAGAAAAGTTAAGGGAAAAAATTATTCTTTACTGCAGACCTACACTCTATTGGGAGCTAATAATAAGCTATTTGTTTTGTTTTTATTATAAATTACTACATGAAAATACTTTCCAATTCATGTGGGAATAATTATTTATTGTGGCATTTTGAACAATTAAATTCAACAACCACAAATTAATCAATTTATTTTTATATTCTACTAATTGCAACAACAATCTGAAGCTTTCCGTTCTGGATATGTATCTATATGTGTAGACATATACATTTTAATAATTTAAAATATATTTAATATATATGTTACGGCTAGGGTTGCCAACTCCATAGTGTTCCAAAAAAGGACACCCTGGGACGCGGTAAATTCAGAAAAGAGTTTGGAAGTAGATATATGTAGTTTCAAAACTATTACGAAGCACTACCAGTTCTTCAAAAAAGTCGTCCATATTTAGATGAAGCCTTTATTTCAAATCTAGATTATCGCTTATTTCAACAGTCTTCATATTTAGAGCAGGCATTATCGATAAAGCAGAAACTAGATAACTTTCCATAAATTGATTTTTTTTTTCAAAATCAGACCTTTTTCCAAGTACTGAATTGTAGATATATAAAATGATTCAAAATCGTGTGATTTTCTTTTTTATCCAAATTTTTAAGACGTTGATTAACTATGTAACCGAAAAATTCTTCATCATATCTAATTTGTAATTTTTCATAACATAGAAAACATCTTATGTACATGTTTCATTGCTTTCTAGCTTTTCAATTGCCAAATTAAACATTTCCATCACATGCTGAACAAATAGTAAATATATTTCAACAACTTGTGGAATTTCTTCGGAATCGTCATCAATCGCAAGAATTTTGAAAATTTGTTTGGCACAATCTTTTGGTATGATTAAGAAATAAGATTGCAAAGCTTTGCAAGAAATTAAAATTCTATCTACATGACGAATAATTTCTCTATGCAAAATTATAATTAGCATTGTCTGCGCTAAAAGCTGATACTTTATTCGATTTCCAATTTGTCCAATTGTCACTTTCGTCTAAATATTCAAAGAAATCTATTACATAATTCGCAATGCCATATTTGGTATTAAAAAATTGTATGCACACTGGAAACATTTGAATGTTTCTATAATTTGATGCATCAATTTGAAGAGAAAAAAATAGAGGTGGATCGTAATGTTTAAGATCAGTAATTACTATTTCTAAGGCTCTTTTCCCGAGGAAATATTGATTGAAATTAACTAAAATTGATTTACAATAAAATAAATTTGACTAGTGCCTGAAATAACTGAAAAAAGCACAAAAGACGTCCTTTTCTAATTTAAAAAAGGACAAGGACAGCCAGATGTTAAAAAAGGACTGTCCTTTTCAAAAAAAAAAAAAACGGTTGGCAACCCTATTTACGGCCAACTACTGAATGGAGGGCAGTGTTAACAACGACCCGCTAATGACAAGTATAAATAAAGTACTGTGTACCTAAGAACTAGGTACAAGGGTTGCCTTTTATATTTCGGGATTTGAAATTAAAAACAATTATTTATCAACAAAAGTGCCTTTATTGTTCTTCAAAATATTTTCCATGAAGATCAATACACTTTTATATGAATTTGAACCAATTTTCGAAACACTTTTTTTTAAATATGCAGTTTATTATTATATATTTTTTTTCTGTTTGTTTATTAACATATGCAAGTGTGTTATAGCAATGTCCTTTGATTGACACCGGTGCTACCATTCAGACGACAATCACAATTTGTCAAGCCTAATTCATCATTGTCATATACGGTCAGGCCATACATATGTATGTAGACAGTTCATAGAAGTCTATGAACCTATGGACAACGTAATAATTCTATATTTAGATATGAGGCTATTAAAGCCACAGTAGGCAAACCTGCGAGGAAAGAGCTAATCTGATAAGAAGAAAGTTATGTATTTTTGGAAATGTTAACAATCGCAATTGTCCTAAATACAAAATACTTGCACGTCTAAGGAAGTTCTAGAAAGTTTTACAGGAAGTTCAGGACAGTGTTTTTTCACACCTGGTCCGCGGTAACATTTAACCGGCCGCAAAAACTTGAAAAATTCCAGTATATTTGAATTTTTAAAATAAGTTCGATCAAGGACATATGTTTGTCATTTGAAAAAATTAAATTATGAAATTTTTGTATTGATATAATTCTTTCTCGCTCACATACCTATGTATGTTATAAACAGTAATGCAAGCACGCATTTTCCGTTTATTTGGTTAGATCACGATACGCCGCATCTGAATTTAAAGGCCGAGGCGCAGCCGAGGACTTTAAACAGATAAGGATGAAAAAGATCTTTTTGGCTAATGTGCACATTATTTATTTTTTTGGGCGTCCAAAAGTAATTTGTATTAGAAAAGTTATATTTATTTACTTACATTGTTTCAATGTAACCATGAAGATCTTGTAACTTGAGAAATGACACATAGATGGCTCTAGCATCCAGCGGCCAAAAAATAAGTGAATCGGCCTACGCCGAAAAAGATTACTTTATGGCCTGTATTAGAGGATAAAATAAGAACTGTTTTTGATATGGTCGCTCAAAAAAGATATTTTTCTTATTATAAACAATTTTTGTTTTATACGTTTTTGCTGCTAATCCAATAATAAGGAAGATATTTCAAAATTTAGCTTTAGGGTCCTCCCTCTATAGTATGTAAATAAAAGATTTGTTTCCTTATTTTAAATAATATTTATTATATAAACTATTAGATCAATAAAAATCAGCTGTGGCCACCACAGGACCGACCGCCATCATAAAGTAATTGTATAAAATACATTCTAGCAACAGAGTAGAAATAACTTGGCCTAATATTTTTTAACAGAAATATTATTTATCATAACCATGGAAACGTTACATATAAATATGAAAAAATTGAGACTTTTATTATATTATATTAAAAAAAATTTCGTTTTATCAAAAAACTTCTCAAATAAAAGTTATTAGTTATTGCATTGATAGCAACTTTTGTTCAATAAATTTTTTCGAAATATTTTTCTGTTTGTGAAATATTCGCAAAAATCTTAAAATCGACACGAGTAAACTCCCATTTTTAATCAACCGACTTTTACCAAAAGCTGATCAACTCGTGCCATTGATGTTATAAGCTTAAATATGAAGTTTCATAAAAATCCTTTCAGCCGAATTTGCTCTGCACGTGTACACAGACAGACAGACGGACGGACGGACGGACGGACGGACAGACAGACAGACAGACAGACAGACAGACAGACAGACAGACGGACGGACAGACAGACCGACAGACATCATGCTAAAAATAGTCAGAGCGTTATGTAGGGACCTCAATTCGTGGAGATCCATCGAAATCTCGAAACGTCAAAATCGGTATGATCACAATACCTGCCTTATATATGTTGGCGGTCGGTAATAAGGGAGATATTTTAAGTTAATTAATAAATAGTTTTAATTCCCCCCCCCCCCTAGAATAAAACTTTTGAAATACCTTATAGCCTATGTTCGAATCCTGACAGACACAACTATTGATTTTTTTTTGCGGATATTGTCTTATGATTATCTGAAACATGTAGACACCAAATATGAGGCCACAAAAATAAAAAAGAAGATATAGCATCCTCCAATTTTATTAATATAAATAGTAATTTACTATTTTTAATCAGAAAGGTTTGGGAAAGCAATGCTCAGCAGTGGAAGACTGCTTTTCACGCTTGAAGACCCATGGCATCTTAAAAAAAAAGTTTTTTCTTACTTGTTTCCAAGGCAGAACCTTTCTTTCCCAGTTGTTAGTTTGGAATTCTTCTACTTCTTGTTTTGCAGTACTTATCCACCTTACCTTGGCATCATTATATTTCGTCTTTATTCAATTTTACATTGTTAGACAGGGGCGTATTTCCCACTAGGCGCATTAGGCGCATGCTGGGGGCTTACCTCCTTGGGGGCCTACCAGAGCCCTCCTGGGGGGGGGGGGCTGTCAGAGAAGTTGCGCCTCGGGCCTCCGAGTGGGTAAATACGCTCCTCTTGTTAGAATAAACTGACTCTCGCTTTGATAGCCTATATTAGTAAATAAATTTCACAATTGGTAATTCCAATTATCGTTAATAAGTGAGTGCGCATGTGGCGATCGTGCATATTGTTTATCTTTGCTAATACATCTGATTACTGACAAATGCGATGCTGGTAATGGTAATTATTTTAAAGTTCAGCGGGTTAGAATGTCATACATTCTATTAGCGATTGATTCATGTGGTCCAGTAATCAATATAACAAGCTTCTCGTATCTCACAGCAAATCATAATTCAATAATATGGGAAATGTTACCAAAGACAAATGGGTTGGGTATTGGAATTTCAACTAAACTCGTTAGAAAAGCAATCCCATCGAGCGAGAAGTAGAACGAGTAATTTTATTATTCACAAAAATAAACGAAGTGTTTCATTAATATTACCAAAAAATATATAAAGAATGGGGTTAACATTTTATTATTTTTTGTCCGGGGACTGAAAAATACGAACCAAAATTCATTACGAAAATATTGATAGCTCATACGAGGGTTACCTTTTATGTTTTTACAAACGACCACTAGATGGCAATATTGAAATGTGTCTTTTGGTAATGAAGCACCAGCAGAAAAGACTGTTTACAATTGGTTTGCAGAATTCCGTCGTGGTCGTGCGTCCATCAGTGATGAATCTTGTGAAGGTCGACTAAAATCGGTTGTGATTCAAAAAAAAAAAAAAAAATCGATGTTGTGCGCATAATGATTCAAGAAGATCGGTATGTAGGCTGACCAGACGTACTCTTTTTTAGAGTATTATACTCTTTTCAAAGTAATATCCTCTTTAATCTTACTTTTTATAAAAGAACTGTCAGTGTACTCTTTTTTGCTCATTACTTGTATATCTAGAGTGAGGACTTTTTTTTGCTCTTTGCTCGCTTTGAGTGGTAAAAATTAGAGATGGGTCGTTCATGAACGAACCGGCTCCCTGAGCCGGCTCAGTACACTGACCGAAGTGACACGGTTCACCAAATTGAAATGAGCCGGCTCACGGCTCACTCTATAGTTTCAAGTTTCAAGGATACGATTGGTCGGGCGATTGTGAGCTGTGACTGGAGTGATCCGGATCTGGATCGATGTCATGTTGAACTTCGCGAAAACCCGGCTTGCAATGTATTATCATAAAGTGTATTTTGTCATCAATTTGTAGGGCAGTTTATTTGAAACTAATAGGCTTAGTCTGTATTCTTACAACCGTACTATATAAAAATATTACCCAAATCCCAGATGTCCGATTTATAAGGGCAATAAACATCGCCATAAACTTAACACATCTGGTTTAAAATACAGTAGCTACATAAAGTGAATTGTTTGTTTCAAAAATGTTAGATAAGATCCGGGGCTAAGCGACGTTCTACCTACGAACGAACGACCGCCCGTTCGACAACTGACTGACCTGTGTTCAGTTCATATATTGCAAGAACCGGCTCTTAGCGACGTTCTACCTACAAACGAACAACCGACCTGTGTCTCGGGAAAGTGTTTACCCGGCTCTAAGCGACGTACTACCTACGAACGAACGAACGAACGACCGACCTGTGTCTCGTAAACTGAACAACCTCCACTGATCCGGTTCCGCAAACTGAACCGAAATTCCCATCTCTATAAGCGACGTTCTACCTACGAACGAACGACCGCCCGTTCGACAACTGACTGACCTGTGTTCAGTTCACATATTGCAAGAACCGGCTCTTAGCGACGTTCTACCTACAAACGAACGACCGACCTGTGTCTCGGGATAGTGTTTACCCGGCTCTAAGCGACGTACTACCTACGAACAAACGAACGAGCGACCTGTGTCTCGGAAACTGAACAACCTCCACTGATCCGGTTCCGCAAACTGAACCGAAATTCCCATCTCTAGTCTGTACTTTCTTACAACTACACTATATAAAAATATGAAAAATATTGCCCAAATCCCCGATGTCCGATTTATAAGGGCAATAAACATCGCCATAAACTTAACACATCTGGTGAATTGTTTGTTTACTATTAAACCGGCAAAAATTTTAATTTCATTTTACAATTGTTAAATGTAAAATGCAAAGAAGATAATTCACTTCTATAGATTTTTATTTATTTAACTTCATTATTTCTTTGTAACAAGATAATGAGGAAGACACAGAAAGAGAGAGAGAGAGAGAGAGAGAGAAGAATTTGTGAATGTCATAATTTACGTCTTTAGTCTTGAATTCATACTAAGAATATTAACAAGAATAAAGGCAATAAAGGGGCAAATATTCAGACGTTTTTATCGCATTTATTACAGTCCAATATACATTGCCGCTTTCCGCTGTCTCTTCATATAATGCAAGAGCCATCTGACCGACGTTCTACCTACAAATTCCAAACTTACAATCGTATTGAACGGTGGGAGAACTGACGACTGACCGACCTGTTTCTCAGGGACAAGTTTACTTAACCGGATCACTGAGCCGGATCAAAGAGCCGGCTCAGCAAACTGAACGACCTGCACTGATCCGGTTCCGCAAACTGAGCCGAAATTCCCATCTCTAGTAAAAATGTTTCGATAATTGGTTTGAACGCATGCAAAAATGTATAAATCTTAAAGGTAAAATCTTAAACGAATATTTTGAAAAACATTATTTCATTATTTCTTCCCAGCATTCCCTTAGTATTCTTCCATCTCTTTTGACTTTCTCCTCATATTTCACTGCCCTCGTTCCGGCACTCACCCTCAGCTTTTCCCCTCGTCATTTTCTCTCTCACAATATATCCTGGTGTTATTCTGTTTACCCGCGTGTCCACCTAAAATATTATCCAGATTTGCTTGCTTATCGGTTCCTTTATAAGTTATGAGATGTCCAATGTTTAGTTATTTTCACTAAATATACAAAATCAAAAACAAATAGGGGATAGGTATGATTTTATTTTAATTTTTTATTATATTCCTCTTGTTGCATATAAACATAAAAAACAGTTTTGCATTTTTTAATTTGAAGGCTTAAAAAAATCATAAATGTATGTAGCGCGCGAAAACGACGTGTGACGTCATACCCCTTCTAAGTGACGCACTACACTACTAGCCTACCCAGTGTACTGCATACAGCCTACCCAGTGTACAACGTGCAGCCTACATAGTCTGTTGTGAAATTATTTGCTTGTATAACTTTTATAGGTTATGTAAAGTTAGAGTTATTTTCATTAAAATAAAGTTTAATTCTATAAAAAATAAAAACAATTTATACTTGTTTACTGAATTAAATTTTATATTAAAGTATATAAAATATGGAAGATCCAGGCCCCAGTACTTCGTACCTCAGTATAGTCGAAAATATTGTTTAGTACCGATGTGCACAAATAGTTCAAATAGAAATCCAAAAAAACAATTTATATCATTACCTGATGGCGAAAAACAACAGAAAAGGCGAAATTTGTTGCTAAAAGCTATGAGGCGAAATAAAACCGATATTTCAGAAAAAAGTAAACTTTATGTTGTGTGCATAAATGCATCAATGTTGGGTAAATTATCACTCTGAGCCCTAACAAAATATTTATCTGCCATTTTAATAATAAATGCGTGAAAAATTCTTTAAAAACAAATACAAAACTCTCGAACAATACAATATACACACGTAAAGATTATGTCGTAGCTGTATCTGTGACGTCAAACCCCAGTCGTTTGACGTCATACTCAGTCGTATTTACTCGGCAACCTACGCGCCGTGGTCGGCTTATTTCAAATTTACAATATTTTAATTAAAAAATTTGGCTATAATATTAAATAAAATGTGATTTTTGTTTTGTTAGGTGACATAACTAACATTAACATATCAAAAAAATTTTGTTTTAAGGAAATATAAATTTTATGCGTATCCCCTATTCTACTAATTTAATTATTTACAAGGTAACAATATTTTCGCATGACTGTTTAAATTTGCAGTAATAAGAATGCCATCAACCTTGAGCCTGATGAGCAAATCATTAAGACCACCGCAGTAGCAACAAATGTATATCATTTGTACGTAACACCCTTCCATTAAAACTAGATTTATAAATACGCAAAACTCATGTTCATAGTTAAATTAAAACACTACCACCACTATCTCTGTCCCAATCTTGCAATTTTGTATTTCTTCACCCAAAATATTAAACATTTCCTTTAATTATCCACATGCGATTTGAAGATCCGACACTTAAATTTAATATATGATAGTTTGATATCATGACATGTGATCTTTTTGTCCGAATTTGCTTATATGAGTTTTATTATCTCATGAAATGTATCTCTTACTTTTGGGTAAATATCTTAATGCTGAATCTTAAGTATTATGTTTTAAAAAATGCTGAATTTTACTTAGTACAGATTATCAGATTTCGGAACCGTTATACCAGATTTTTAAATGTTATATTGTTTAAATTTCTTTTTAATTTTTTAAAAATATGGTAAAATGGTTAGATTATCATTGCCTTAAAAAAAGGGCGTTTACCTTTTGACTCGTACTCGTGTGCAAGAATATCGCAATGAGTTTGCAGGGAGAAGGTTTGCTCTGTCTATTGGTGTGGTAGTTGTCGCAGAGTGCAACCGGGATAGTTAATGTTTTGGGACTTCTAAAATGGCATCTATTTTGAGATTTTTAAAAATATGAGTTAAATTTAAAATTTTGCTCTAAATAAGATGAAATATGCGTCATTATTATTAAAAAATCAGCTGTGGCCACCACAAGACCGCCCGCCATCACAAAGTACTTGTATAAAATACATTCTAGCAGCAGTCTAGAAATATCTTGGCCTAATATTTTCCAACAGAGATATTATTTATCATGACCATGGAAACGTTGCATATATTTAAGTATGAAATAATAGATACTTAGAAAAAATATCGAAAAATTTTTCGTTTTATCAAAAAATTTCTCAAATAAAAGTTATTAGTTTTTGCTTTTATAGCAACTTTTGTTAAATAAATTTTTTCGAAACATTTTTGTGTTGTTAAATATTTGCCAAAATCTTAAAATCGACACGAGTAAACTCCCATTTCTAGTCAACTGATTTTTACCAAAAGTTGATCAACTCGTGCCATTGTTGTCAGAATCCTAAATATGAAGTTTCATAAAAATCCTTTGACAGACAGACGGACCGAGAGACAGACAGACAGACAGACAGACAGACAGACAGACAGACAGACAGACAGACAGACAGACAGACAGACAGACAGACAGACAGACAGACAGACAGACAGACAGACAGACAGACAGACAGACAGACAGACAGACAGACAGACAGACAGACAGACAGACAGACAGACAGACAGACAGACAGACAGACAGACAGACAGACAGACAGACAGAAAGATAGACAGACAGACAGACAAACGGACGGACCAACACATATCATGCTAAAAATAGTCAAAACGTTATGTAGGGACCTCAATTTCAAATGTCAAAACCAGTATAATCACAATACCTCCCTTATATATGTTAGCGGTCGATAAAAAATCCCAATTTGAATATAGTTTTGTATTTCGTCGTTTTTACCGACCGTCAACATACATAAGGGAGGTATTGTGATCATACCGATTTTGACATTTCGAGATTTCAATAGATCTCCACGAATTGAGGTCCCTACATAACATTTTGCCTATTTTTAGCATGATGTCTGTCGGTCTGTCTGTCCGTATATCTGTCTATCCGTCTGTCTGTCTGTCTGTCTGTCCGTCCGTCTGTCCGTTTGTGTACACGTGTAGAGCAAATTCGGCTGAAAGGATTTTTATGAAACTTTATATTTAAGCTTCTGCCATCAATGGCACGAGTTGGTCAACTTTTGGTAAAAATCGGTTGACTAAAAATGGGAGTTTACTCGTGTCGATTTTAAGATTTTTGTGAATATTTTACAACAGAAAAATATTTCGAAAAAAAATATTGAACAAAAGTTGCTATAAAAGTAATAAATAATAACTTTTATTTGAGACGTTTTTTGATAAAACGAAAAATTTCGAATAATTTCTGTAAAATTTTTCGAAATTTTCTCAATTTTTTCATACTTATAAGTAACGTTTCCATGGTCATGATAAATAATATCTCTGTTAGAAAATATTAGGCCAAGTTATTTCTACTCTGCTGCTAGAATGTATTTTATATAAGTACTTTACGATGGAGGTCGGTCCTGTGGTGGCCACAGCTGAATTTTTGTCCTTTTTATGACTTATCTGTTGCAGAAAATTGGGTTTAGCAGTTTAATGCATGTTCTTGTTTGTCCCAGTTCGCTATTTATTCCTTGTACCAACGATGCATTTTTTTGATATTGTGCATCCAAGATGTTTGAATCTATCAGACTCTTTTATTTGCAGATCTTCCTAGATTCTAAGCCATGATTTCCAACTTTTTTAGTAGTTTGCTTATGCTTGCAAAGATGCTTAATGACTACGCGATATTCTAAATTTTCCATTTCTTAAACAAAATCACACTGACTCCTTCTGGCTACTGTTAAAACTAAACTAAATATCAGAACGAAATCAATTTTACTGACAATATATGGATATGTGAGAGAACATCGTACATATCAATTTTTATTAGCACCTAGAAGTTCGCAACTTTTTATCCGGCCCATAATTAAGTTATTAAAATGACAGCCTTATTAATTTTCTTTTCTAGGGTTCCAATTTTATGCTCCTCGTCTTCTAATAACCGCTAATGAATCACCAAACAAAATTTTTCACACGAACATCTGGCATTATTAAACATTCAATCAAATAAATATTGAATATTAATAGTCGCAATCTCAACTCACGTATCAAATTAATTCAATTTAAGTGTCCATAAAAGGAGCTCAATATTCGTTTGTAAATATTTACCCAAAACACTTTCTCAACAATACAAAGAGACACGTTATCGAAAACATTTCACGATCATTATGTAAGAATATTCCTAATCATGTTTATTTATTTGTTTATATTTGCTTTCACTGATCCTCTGCGCTATGAATACGTTCGCCTTGCTGCATAAATGTCACAGAAAGGTCGTAATCAGCATTTTGAATGCTGCATGAAGATTTAGCACGGATCTCAGGAATTTCAACACTGCTATAATTATAGATGCAAGAAAAATTATTTATTATATACGTTTTTAGGGCTTTGTAGGTACAACCATCAAAAAACCGTTATAACGTCACTCATGTGTCTGTCTATCTGTCTATCTGTATGGTAGAAATTGTAGTCAAATGGCTAAACAAAGAAAGTTGATATTTGGCATACTTGTACATTGTACAACTTTTTGACCCACATATAGGAAAACTATAGAGAGTTCAAAAAAATAAGGCGCGGGATAAATATAAAAAAAATATATATTTTTTTTTTATTTTAATACGATTTTTTCGAAAAAAGTACTAAAAAATTAGTATTCCCCACCTTTTAATCATAACGAGTTAAATTAAAAACCTGAAAAAAATCTAAACACTGTATATTGCTATCAGCCGGAAACGTACGAGAGGAATTTTTATACGATTTTTTTTGGAAAATATTACAGTTTATGTGTTATTGAAAAAAAAATATAATAATTTCAATTGTAGTCTGGGGATATTAAATGGAAGCTCTTTAATTGCAGATTAAGGAACGGTAATTGATTTTTGAAATACATTTCATTTTGACTAAATTTTACCAAGTATTCAGATTTTCGTTTAATATCTTAGCTAAAATTAAAAAATATATACTTATATATTTGTATATACATGGATACATCTTGTTATGGGTAGAGAGGTACGTAAAATTCTTTTGCAAATATCGACTAGAAATATAAATAAATAACTGGCCGGTTGCTGGGATTCAATTTCTAGTAGAAAATCTATTAGTTTTTCATATAGTCGCAATATAAACAATGTCTTTGTAGGCGTTAGGCTCTTGCGAGACAAAAGATCGCCCGCAGTGTTGTCAGGTCTGAATTTGAATGATATTTTTGCAATTATACAAAAAACATATATTATGGTATTATTAGAGATATATGATACACAGTAGAAAAAATCTAACTGCAACCTTCTTGTCATGATTTAAAGGATTTACAACCAACACTTGTATTTGTGTTATGTAGACACAGACATTCATTGTTTGGCCTTCTAATAATCATCATTCACTGACTAAATACCTACAAAATACTGAAATGTGTGAAAATTCACACTTCACGTCATTTTTCTTTTAAAGTCATCTGTTGGATTTTGAAAGTGAGGACTTTTTTTGACATCGCTTGTATTATATAGTATTTAAGGGGGCCCAAATCTTGCCCAGGGCCCGAAAAAAGTCACTTATGCTAATGCTAATATAATATTCACGCAAAAAATCTTAAATAAATTAGCAGTATGGCAAAGGGCCATAAAGCGCAGAAAGATAGAAATAACCGGGATAGGAAATGTAACATTTGGATACGGCGAAGAACTGATGAAAGGTGGACAACAAATATCGTTCAGCAAAAGAAGCACAGGTAGGCTTATAAGATGGTCTGTCGGGTAGTAGGGACGACTATATCCAACATTGGACAAAAATGTCTGAAGAAGAAGATACATTTCGGTATTATACAAATGGTTCGTATAATTCACTGCTGATCTTTCAAAGACAGCTTCTTATTCTCTGTAGTAGTCCAAAAAAGTATATGTCTGTTCATCGCGCCATTTAAATTCAATTTTGTAGAAATAGCAATATTTTAGTCTGCGAGAATCTTTAAAATTTTCATCCCCTCATTATTCAAAGTCCAATTAAGCAAACATAAGTCGTCTGCTACAAGCCTGCTGCGTGTCAGTGTCACATATCCGAATGTTGTCCGTTATCGTTCCTGGGTCTGACTCCCCGCGGCGACCGTCGACATATCCATAACTGTTTGAAATATGGAAATGACGCGATGCTTACGTCTTAATTTAACGCGCGCGTGAAATCGTACAGCCCGAGCGACGACTGCATGCAGAGATCTACCTGCAAGGAAGGGTTGCTCGAGTCGGGAGACGGTTGTAAACAACACTGTTTAGTGATGTTCGAATATGCTCTGACAATATGAGATTTTGAACACTCACACTTGTAATAAAATATCTACAAATGAACACATTTTCGACAAAATGATAATAAACGAAGTATACTTTCGCAAACTATTGGTTTTTTAACAACAAAGAATAAATTGCTGTGAAGGATAAATCTCCAGCAGTCGCCCATCTCCCGAAAACAAAGAATAAAAACTGAAGCTAGAGTAAATAAATTAAAACAACGCTGTAGCTAATGGGTCTATTCTGTATGAGTTTTCTACCGCTGTAAGCGCTATAACCTTGTAAAATACAGCGCTGTAAGGAAAGTGCTATTCTGTATTGACACGCGTTGCTCTGTAAACTCTACACCGATGTAAAATATCTCTGTAAAGTTATGGCGATATTTTTCTAGCCGTAAGTCAGTTACAGTACTGTATAGAAGTCAAGTTGTATTGTTCGTGTCACCTAAAAAAAAATTAATGATCCAAATTTCGTCCTATTTCTAATGCAACTACTACAAGAGGATCATAACAGGTAATTATGCTTAAAATATCACGTTACAACCACACATAAACTTTTTTTTTAGAAATTATATACGAGTCAAAAAAAGATTGTTAAGGGATAGAGAAAATCAATTTTCTATCCCTGAAAGTCATTTTATGAAGTTATTTAGATTGCATAAAAATTTAGTAATAAACACAATCAATGAATTAAGATTATATAGTGGACCTTTTTTTTTTCATGCATACATGTTATCATTTATATATTTTTATATACAGGTTTTAGAAACACTGTATTTTTTAAGTAATGGATCCTATCAGGCTACTACAGGGGCTCACAATTTCACTTCTTTGAGCCAGCCTATGGTTAGTAGATCGATAATAGAAATTCGTTATCTGATAGCAACACATCTAATGCCAATTCATATAAAGTTCCCCACTACGAGGGAAAAAAAACGTGGAGTGAAAGAAGAGTAAGTTTTGCATAATATAGCAACAAAAGCAAGAATACCTAACTATGCTGATATTGATGATGATGAGCTTGAACCTGTAAATAATGAAGATCTTGAACCTGAAAATAATGAAGATCCTGAACCTGAAAATAATGAAGATCCTGTAAAAATTTTCAAAAACATATTTAAAACTTTATTTAACAGTTAATCAAGATATGAATTTGGGAAAGCAGATTAGGAATTTATATGTTCAGCAATCCATTGCATAATTTGATGTAAAAAATAAGTTTATATGGAATAAAGATACATAAGATGCAAAGAGAAACTTTTATTTTTATAAACAAATTATAACAATAATTAATAAAAATTAAAAACGTAAAAAACATGAGTATATGCGTATATACAAATATGATATACACTTACCGATCGATGACATTGATCAATACCTTAAATTTTGAGGTTAGAAATAAACATAGTGAAGTTAGCTACAATGTAAGCAAAGTTTAAATCGACCGAAATTACAGAATGTGTTACAGAATAGCTAATGCTCAATATTTACAGAGCCGCCGTAACTTGGCACTTTACAGTGCTAAGCTCACTACAGCGCTATAGTGATACAGTACTGTAAACATGTTTATACAGAATAGACCCATAAGGTCCCACAGCCCCCCGGGGGTAGAGGCGCAAGTAGGTTCGGACTAAGATAATTTCGCGCCCCGGAAAGACTTCTTGTGTGGCGCCCCTATTGTTTTTTTATGATATCGTGACTTTATAAAGTAATAAGAATAGAGTAATAAAGTAATAAGAAGAGAAATAATATTCTCGACCGAGTAATATTATTTCTTACATCGATTTCATAATCGATGAGCAGATAATTGTTTATATTTTTAGGGAGATATGTTTTTTAGATGTTTTAGTAGTTTTCCTATGTGCGGGTCAAAGAGTTGTATAAGCATGCCAAATTTCAACTCTCTAGGTTTAGCAGTTTGGCTACAATTTTTACCGAACAGACAGATATACAGACAGACGACAAAATGACGGTAGAAGGGTTTTTTGGTCATACCTACAAAACCCTAAAAAGCACAACTAAAAAACGGTAAGAGAGAGTGACCTGCGAATGCAATTTTTTGATTATTCGTAGTTTATTTAGTTTAGGAAAAATATGGAGCTTTAATATAAGCTTGCCAGTATTGTGTTGACTTCTTATACTTATTAGGGGGGGAAGGTTAATTTTGCATTTTTTAAGCATATTTTTAAGAACGAATTGTGGAAATCTGGTAAAGGTAAGCTAAACGGGTGAAAGTCTATCTTAAAGAACAACACTTGAAGGGTATTGCGTTAAATTTTTATTGAAAAATATTGAAAAATGAGCTTATTTTGAGATTATTTTTTTATCGTTTAACAGATTAAATATTTTACTCTAATTGAATGATTATAATGAATTTATTTATGAAATAATACCAAAATTACCACCAATTTTTATTGAAAAATATTGAAAAATGAGCCATTGGCGTCATTTTTTAGTAAACACTCCAAAAAAAAAGTTGATTTGCGGTGTACACGATATCTAGTGACACAATCATCTGAAACATATAATTCAAAAAGTTTTGGTTAGTTTAAAAGTTTCTTCAGGTAGTGACGTCGAGTTTTTTTTTATTAAATTGAGTTTTAAATTTTTGGTACGACTTTAAAGTAAAAAAATCGAAAAAAAACGTAAAAAATCGTGTTTGGTAATCGGAAAAATGGTTATAAAAAAAATATATATTCAAAATAAAAGCAAAAACTCAACGTCACTACCTAGTAAAATGATTTATAAAGACGTGTGCAAAATTTCAGAAAGATCCAGTCATTAGTTTTTGAGTTATGATGTACAACGCATCAAAAAAAGCTATTTTTCAGAAAACGCGTTTGTAATGCACGTGTATAACTGCTCAAAAATAATATACCGGTACAACACACATATATAGCTTATATACAAGTATATTTCAATATATGTATCAAAGATATTCGTCACGAGTCCCCTCTCTAAGAGTATAAAGCAGCTGATATCGATATTAAAGCCACATGCGCACAAAAGCGATACAACGCCACATACGCGAAAAAACAAATAATAGGTACTAGTATTAAAATGAGTATATCTCAGTCAATTTTCCTCCGATTAACTTGAAATTTTAATGGGATACTCTTGAAGATATATACAATCGTATAAGCCAATAAAAAAAATTGAAAAAAAAAATCATCAAAAATACCATACCCCCCCCCCCTCCCTCAAATACCTATAAAACCCTGAAATGTGTGAAAATTCACAATTCACTTCAATTTTTTCCCATTTAAACATAAACGATTCAGCGCTTCCCTTTTTACCGACCGCCAACCAATATATAAGGGAGGTATTGTGATCATACCGATTTTGACATTTTGGGATTTCGATGGATCTCCACGAATTGAAGTCTTACAGGTTATCCCATTATGATGTTATGTTACAGGTTGCATAAAATTTACCCATGGACAAAACAATTCTTAGTTGGCGAAAATAAGGACCTCGCATTTAACGGAATCGCATTTAACGGACATCCCTTTCTCCTATCAGTCCGCTAAATCGAGGGTTTACTATATAAAATGCATGACATTTCCTACATTTGTCACATTACGTCAAAATCGCAAAAAAACATTCCTGTGTTAAAGTTGCAATGTGTGGATTTTTAGGGTTTTGTAGGTATGACCAAAAAACCCTTATACCGTCATTTTGTCGTCTGTCTGTCTGTCTGTATGTCTGTTCGGTAAAAATTGTAGCCAAACGGCTAAACCTAGAGAGTTGAAATTTGGCATGCTTATACAACTATTTGACCCGCACATAGGAAAAATACTAAAACATCTAAAAAACATATCCCTCTAAAAATATAAACAAATATGTGCTCATCGAAAAAAAAAATTTTTTTTTTAAATTCTGAGTAGGGTACCAAATGAAAGCCCTTAGTACGTGGATTAACGATCAAAATTTTGTTTTTGCAAAATAAATTATTTTGATGCGATTTTTGCCAAAATTGTGCAAAAAAATTTTTGTCCCACACCCTGTAGCCCAGATGGTTTAAACTAAAAATCTGAAAAAATTCTAAGTAATGTACATTGGTGTGAACCGGAATAGTACAACAGGAATTTTTGATCAGATTATGTTTTCGGAAAATAACGCATTTTTTGTGTTTTTAACTAAAATATGTTAACTATTTAATACGTTGTGTAACATACCAGATCCGTAGCTCTCGTGGCGTGGTTGGATTTGTCGTGCGCTTAATAAAATAAGTTAACTTGCAAACTAGGGTTCGAATCCTGTTGATTTTATTTTTTGTTATTTTTTTGCATTTTTATTTTGTTTAAATTATTTTGTTAAAATTCTAGTTATATTTGGTAAATGTTGCATTTAATTTTTAAAAGCGTGAATTTAATAACCAGTGGAAAGTGTTGAAATTATAATTTAAGGCTGCGTATAACCCCCTGACGTTTCTAATTTCTTATACAAAACTAAAAATCTGAAATAAAATCAGTATCAATCTATACATCAAATTTTGCAACGAATTTTTATCAATCTAATAAGATATTTTTAATTTTAGAAACATTTATTGTACAAATATTATCGCTCAATAACTTAAAAATAGACATCAGCGATATTGTTCTGTAATTTTTTAAATCTATTTGTGGGTTTCGAATAACTTTTATATTTATAGTTTTGTGTAGAAATGTTCAAATAATACGTCAACATTTTTTTCGACTTGATTCCTTATAGTTTAGAACCTTCGTCGAAAAATAGTATACTTGATGATAATGGAATGCCACTTGGTACACGTATTCTTTACGGAGATTAAATCATTTTTACTCATAACACCTATTTTGAAAACCGCGGCAAATTGAAGATGGCGGCAAAAGTAGACTACCAAGTACAATAACTATAAATAGTTTTCACAATAGAGCAAAATAGCTGTAAACATATTTGTAGAATTAAGCTTTAGCTACAATTTGCCACATCGTACGCAAATATGCGTCAATTGGTTTACAAGATGGCGTCTATAATGCAATTTGCTTATTGACAATTACATAACAGTTTTTTCTACAATTAAAAATATCCTATTAGATAGATAAAAATTCGCTGCAAATTTTGATATATAGATTGTTATTAATTTTCTTTCCGATTATTAATTTTGTATAAGAAACTATTGAGAACTAAAGGGTTGTGCGCCGCCTTAAGTCTATGTTTGACGAAATCAAAGGGCGGCACTTATGATGTAAGCAACCAATGGAAGCCATAGGTGCAATTTTCAAAATCTTAATGAACTTTGCTATATAAAAAAAAATACTGCATATATTTAGAAACTCAAATAATGGTATTAGGCATTCGAATTAAAATTCATAAAAAAATATTTTGACATAAAATTTGTTTTGGCATCCCAAATTATTATCGTTCAGTTACTAAATACCTGCAAAACCCAGAAATGTGTGAAAATTCACACTTCACATCAATTTTTTAACCTTACTCTAATATTCTATTTTTATTCATACCTAATCTGTGTCAAAAAATGTTAAGACACAGCGCGTGTTCTACGTTTTCATGTCCGTATAAAGTCTATGTCATTATAAATAACGAGGGATTAGCGACTGTTTACCACATGATTTATGTGAAACAGACATTAACTTCACTCTCGGATTAGCGAATCTGTAAAAATATCAACATTACCACATTCTGTCTACTTATGGCATTAGTTTCCTTCTTAAGGTCTTGTTCGTGTTAAGCGACTTTGTTTATGTTACATAAGATGGATTGTGCGGAAGAACTTTGATGGTAACTCAAGCATTAGACTGCATAACACTGTATTTTGATATACATGAAATTAATTAAAGTGGAAATAAATATTTGTTTATCAAAGATAATTTAACGAGCCACTGTTATTTCACAGTTATTTCCCAATTAAATAAACTTTATTTGATGTAGCGCCGACATTTTACAATTAGTTGTCGGTAAAGTTTATTCTTTATGTATTTGGTTTCGAAGGTCTGCAAAAGTGGCAAGTCTTATGCCGGGTTTACATCAGGGATGGGGAGTCGACAGAAAAATTATCGACTCCCGACTCTCGACTCCGGAGTCGGTATTTTTGAAAATCGACTCCGACTCCGACTCCGACTCCCGACTCCTTTCACTGGTAAATTGTAAAGTCTATTCCAAATGTTTAAGCGGAACTAAATGGAATTTTTATTTTCTCAAATTATCACGAGTTTACTTTTTAACTATCAAAGTGGGCTTTTGTTAAACAAAATGATACAAAGCTTCATTCAATCCTTAAAAGTTAGTAGATTTCGACATCTAATTCCGCTTAAACCAAGCAAACAGACTATACTTACATTAAATATCTTGGGTTGGGGCGAGCTGTTTTTATAAAATGTCATTTTCATTTCATCTTGACTATTGAGTCATTTTTAATACAAATTTTCAAATATATTAGTTTAAAAAAAAAAATTGTTTTGTATTTTATATAAAGTCTGTTCCTTTGGTTTAGGCGGAACTAGATTTTCAATACTAGTTACTTTTACCGTTTGATTGAAGCTTTTGATAAGTTTGTTCAGGAAAAGCCAACTTCAATATATAAAAAAATAGCTAATGACAACTTACAAAAATGAAAATTCCAGTTAGTTCCGCTTAATCGTTTGGAACAGACTGTACTTTATTTTTCATAACATGTCACTTTTTTCTTTTGACATATAGATTTTAGCTGCCAACATGAAATATAAAATAATCACAAAGCCCGTTACAACTTGAGAAAATGAAAATCCAGTTTAGTTTCGTTTTAACATAATAAACAAAGTATACAAAAAAAGAAAAATTAGATATTACGAAAAATTAACTAAATTTTTAACTGAAAAGCATGAAGGAAACCGGAATTGAATATTTTTAATTTCATTTTCGTTCCTAAACAGAGAAAAAATGT
Organism: Liopterus haemorrhoidalis; assembly: GCA_963971575.1. Lineage (NCBI taxonomy): Eukaryota > Metazoa > Arthropoda > Insecta > Coleoptera > Dytiscidae > Liopterus > Liopterus haemorrhoidalis. The sequence goes on along the minus strand of OZ020616.1, from coordinate 5,445,172 downwards.
CGTTCCTGTTCCCATTCTTTAACAAATTCTGGTAGTATGGTAATTTGCTTTCGCTTTCGGATTGTTCTCATCCTTGATAAATATGTAGTCAAAGAGTCGGGAGTCGATAACTTTTTCCGTCTCCCGACTCCGACTCCGACTCCTCCAAAAAGCTTCGACTCCTCGACTCCCGACTCCCGACTCCGACTCCGACTCCCCATCCTTGGTTTACATTGGTAGAGTAAAAGAGCTAGTAACTAGCGCGAGTAACTAGAAACTAGTTACTATCCCTGTGTAAACAGTTGACAATGTGACTAGTAGAGTACTAGCTTCTAGTAATTGGGCTAGGATAGCATCTGGCTCGTCGACGTATTTACTAGCTACTGTCTTTTCCCCCACTACGCTAAATTGATTCATTTCAAATTGGCGGCAAGCGGTAACCTGTCATAACAAATAGAAAAAAATCCATATCAGGTAAGTTACAATTTATTTACATAAATTGCGTAACATTGATTTATTAATTGATGATTTTTGAAATCATCTGTGAAATAACTGTCTTTGATACACGAAAAAGATGTTGTAGAACAGTGTTTCTCGACCAAAAACGCACCGTGGACCAGAATAATATATAATTTTCTAACGCGGACTACTAATAATAATTGTTGGTTTATTTTTTGCATGAAAACAAATATATTTAATGTGCTACTAAACACATTTATTTTATTTGTAGAAAATCACAGAAAGTTTACAGAAAATAAACAAAATATAAACTATTTACATAAAAAATGTGCAAAATAAATTAAAAATAAAACTGCAAAAAACACATATAAAAACTTTCGCGGTCCATTAAAATTTTTATGGGGACCACTGGTCTTCCGCGGACCACCTGTTGAGAAACACTGTTGTAGACTAAAATAACTATTTCCTGCGGCTAGAAAATAAAGCGTTAATTCCAATTTTATTTTTGCTGGAATCGCATCCCTTATTAGTGTATCAGTTCGTTGTATTAATGGACTAACTAAATTTAATAGCCTATTAAAATTATCTGGTGTCATTCTTAAACACAGTGTGTACTCTTTTTGATCTTCCACGGCTAATTCACGAAATAGAAGGACTGATGCGCCATGGGTAGTTCTTCTATCAATCCATTTTTTAACCCATTTTTGTTTAGGCTTATATTCTGTACCGAATACTTCAATAAGACGATCAATTATTTCCTCCACAAGAAATGATGTAATTCAAAATACCACTTCTTTAATGGCATCACGCCGGCGACGATGTATATCCACATTCATAAACTATTTTTTGCAAAAAGATAATTTCACTACAAAATCACAGTGAAGATGTCAAATGTGTTTTGACACTTACTATCCAGAAAATAAGATATGTATGTCAATTGCGTATGAACACCTACTATCCTGAAAATAAGATAGTAGAGTAAAGCGCTTAGTACTTGCGCTATTTACTAGGTCTTTTACTCTACCAATGTAAACCCGGCATTAAAGCTTTCATTTATAAGAGATCCATAGAACTACTCTGCTAGAGGTCGATGTTTTCCTGTGGTATGGTGCCCTGAGTAATATTAACCTATTTTACGATGGGCTGTAGATCCATCAGGAGAACAGGTAATAAACCCAACCTTCTGCTTATAATATCCCTAAAAATATGATGGCCTAAAGATCAAGGAACCTTGCTGGCAAGAAATAAGTTTTACGATGGAACCTTATAATGAGACCTGCAGTACGGGATCCGCTATTATCTTTCTCGAAAATGGGGTGATCTAGTTCCTGAAGATATGGAAATGTTACATGTTTCAAGATATTGCGAATGTGGTTATGGGCATCCACGTTTCCTTCTAGAAATACTAATAGACATACCTATACTTCCATATGCTCTTCCGGACAAGTAGTGGTGGAAGAAGTACTGGAAAGAATGAGAGATATCTAAGCACAGGCACGAAATGAAAAGATCCGTGAAGATACAACATCAAATACCTGATAACCTGGTCTTCACAGATACCACGATATTTAACAATGAAAGGAAGCAAACAGAAAAAAAAAAACAACAGCACGATTCAGATGCGGGAACGAAGAAAGAGAAAACGAATTCTTGAGAAGAGATGAAGAAAGGGTTTGTAGAATGTGGGGAGAAGCGAGGGAGATGGTGGAACATATGGAGAAATATGATCAAGAGGGGGGGACAAGAGAGGAAGTTCTAATGGACACACAAGCAGGATAGAGCTGGAAAGAAGAAGTACAGAAAAGACGGGACTACGACGCACAAAAGCAGAGGTTACAAACAAAAAGCTCTCAAACTGAAAGGCAAAGAGATATATTAAATAAATTCAATTCTATATTCTGTTCTTCTACTTCCATATGCTATGGCACCTAAAAACATAAGTCCTCCGCTAAATGCTGTCTTGTGTTCCATACAATAGTGAACTCTCTGCCCTTTTCCATGGCTTTGGCGAACTCTGTTACGTACTTCTTAGGTCAGGGAATAGAATCGGCTTGTGTTTAGTGACGAATCACAATTTTATGTTTGGAACAAGTGAGATTTGTCTAATTATGGCGTTATGACAGTTATCCATGTATGAGATTAAAATTTCTCCACTACGATTATAAATTGATAGAACAGGCGTTAATTTCCAGCAGGATTTTTTGTGATATTCTCATGTAATTTTATTTTTATAAACTTCAGATGCAAAATTACTTACAGTCCATTCTATTTCGCAAGATATTTAATGTAAAAAATGCATAAATACGCATTTTGCAGTAAATATATAATTTAGTGAAGGCCTTCTTAGAAACGGCACCGGTGTTTCTGACATATAATTAATAATTCCGTGATATTTAGCTGAACAATGTTGATTGTCATTGCATGACTTGTGTTATTGGCAGATTTTGAGATGGCGTGTACAATGGATATTTGTCGGAAGTATTAGCATAACACTTTCATTGTTAGAAGTGTGAAGACATCATAGTGTGCCTGACATTTGATTTCACGCTGGTGGTCTAGCGGCTTTTAATTTTGCCACTGGTAATAAAGTAAAAGGATGAAATCGCTATCGAACTCAAACAATATTAAAAAACCTATAAAAGTGGTAACTTTCTAGTTATTTTTATACTTAGTCTTAAACTGAGTGCGAAGCATATTTTTAGTGTGAAGGCTAATACAGGTTAAGGTAGCACAATGGTATAGTTCTCACAATATTCTTATACAAAACTGGAAACCTGAAGCAAAATCACTTCAGATATGTATGGTCTTCGAAGGTTTTAAAATCAGTAGAAGGCAAATGTACTTTCTGCGCGTGTCACACATACTATATTTACTACGAACACCTATTTTAAAAAATTCAAAAAATAAGAAATAGAAAACCTTACTGTTATCTATAAGAATAACTATCAATGGGATAATATTATCCTCTTGATAGTCACTAGGATAAAGCGCTTTCTGTATTTCCAACTCTAGTTATCCCGTAGATATAATCCGTCTCAATTTGTAATACGAAACTAAATCTGGTTACTTTGGTGACTGTTGTGGTGTAAACAGACTTTGGCGTATTCGTGTGAACCAATACTATGACAATATTATAAATGTATTGTCAAAAAACAACATAAAAAATGAATTTTCACTGTTAGTTCCGTATTACAAAACGAGACAGATAATAGCTATTCTGATTGATAATAATATTTTCGAATGTTTTTTTATGTTGGTATTAGTAGCATTATCTTAAACAAAGAGAGACATATACGCGACTCACATGAATAAAAGAGAGATAGATACAAGTGTCAAAATAAATGACAACTGTCTCAATTTTGTACAGAAAAATGTGACAAACGCCCAAGAAGCGCATATTTCAATATTTCCGAAACAAAGCAACTTGTAAATCTTGTGTTTAAATGTAAAAATGTTATAGAAAATAAAGCTACTGACGCTGTAAATCTAAAAGATAAACAAGGGGCCTGGGAAAAAAATTGTATTATGTTTAATGCATCCTGCATACAGAATAGCAATGCAAAAACACTGAAAATTAAATACGACCGTTTATTTATTTTTATTTTTTAATTGATTGAAATCGATTAATAAATTCTTTCTCATCCCAATGGTTCATATGATTTGGTCTAACACGAACTATGAATGGACGTTCTAATACTCTATAATTTCTTCATCATCGTCTGCTTGCAAATCTTCTAAATCAGCATCCATGATTTCTTTCTTTAAAAATAAATGTAAATTATCTAAAAATAATCGACAATATTTGTTTTATTTCAGTATAAATTAAAGTAGATTACTAAATTATTTTGAATTTATTTTGATATAGGTAATTACATATATCAAATGTGTATTTTATATGTATATAAAGTGTAGGTATGTCTAATATGTGCATAGTACCTATTATATTATATATTTTACGTATATATGCTTATATTATGTACATATATTTATCAATAAAATGTTTTTTGACACCTATCTGTCAAAATCTGTCATTTTTATCCAGTGGATAATATTTATCAGTACCTACACGTTGTGAATAACTTATCCTATAGATAACTTAGTTACTCTACAGATAAATAATTGGAAATACTCAAAAAATCGTTTATTCCCTTGATAACAACTTATCCCATGGATAGTCAATTTTATCTATGGTTCGAAATACCGGGCCTTATATACATAATAGGTGACTTGTCGTTGCTACGATGTTCATAAACAATTAAACGAATGTCAAAATAATTATTTTAAAGTACACTGGTATTTGTACATTTGTTAAATAATAATGTATGAAGATGAAGTAAGCAGCGAGGCTGACGAGGAGATAGAGGAAGCGGCAAAGAAAATAGTGTTAGAACTCTTGCCGCAACAGTCAAGAGTTACAATTAATTATAAAAAATAAACTTAAATGTGTAGTATTATTTAATTTATATTGACCAATCGGAAAATACTTTCTGCGCTAGAGCGAAAAGTATTTTTCGATTGGGTTGCCTTGCAAAATACTCCTCAGCAAACACCAATTTTCCACTTTGCTACGGCAACAGAAAAAGCTTTCTGATAGGTGACTAGAAAAAAGTAAATTTTATATCGATAATTTATTACGCAACTGGCTAATCAATTAAATATAATTATATCCTAAATTTGACTTCTCCTTAATTATTACAATACTTCCCTTACTTTGTTGTCTATAAATACGAGAAGCAATCAAATATAAACGAGCCTTTTATTTTAACATTTTTTTTACAAGAAATATTTATACATTTTTACAAATTATTTATCCACATAGTCTCCTCCTTTTAGGATGCATTTTTCCCAACGTTAGGGCAATTTCTTTATCCCGTTTTCGTAGAATGAAATTAGGCGGGTATCTAACCAGTTGTGCACAAACGTTTTCACTTGATCATTGTTCTCAAATCGCTCGCCTCCAAGTGCTCCTTTGAGGGGCCCAAAGATGTGGTAATCGCATAGCTATAAGTCTGGACTATAAAGTGAATGTTTAAGCATTTGCCAGTGCATATCCACCAGTTTATGTTGCGTTGGATCTGCTATCTGGAACCTGGCGTTGTTGTGAAGGATCATCACTTAGCAGCTTTGGAACCCAATGTGATGAGATTTTTTTGAAGCCCAAGTGCTTTCGGAAGATTGATTGGACACTTCCATAGCTGACACCAAGTTCCTCCGAAATTTCAAGCACTCTTAATCGTCGATCCCGTTTCATTAGCTCACAAACACGAGCAATGTTTTCATAAGTCACAATGGTGCGAGGCCGGCGAGGATGACTTTGATTTTCAACTAGTTCACGGCATTGCTGGAACTCGTTGGACCAAACTTTTACCCTTGGCCATGAAAGGGTATCTTGCCCGAACTGGAACTGCGGTGAATTTCGGCTGGTTTCATGTTTTCACGGGTTAGAAACTTTATAATAATGTGTTGCGCAACAGAGACTGGCACACTCTTCACATTTCTCGCAAGGGCTACTAAATATGACATTAAATAAACCGATTGGGCTGGTTTTCTCTCTACGAACCCCTACCTGAGGACCCCAACCGCCAGAGCACACATTGTTGACTTTCCCGCCGCTCAGCCGAGAAAGGCTCGTTTATATTTAATTGACCCTCGTAATAACGATGATTTAGCAAATGTGAATCATAAAAAAGAGAACTTTTGTGCTTGCTTTAATTCGAGTGATTAAATTAGTGTCTCTGAGATGCAAGCAGGAACATCTTGATTGCAACTCATTAGAACACAATACTATTATAACACCTTAAGTAGAGGTATATCTTGAAGAATCTGTTGTTATCACGATGGTATGATTTGCGTTACAAATTGTGGCAATGCATCGCGTTTCTCAGAAATCTCATCTAACTTAATGCGCTTCGTTGATAATTAATGCTTATATCCTTTTGTCCAAATTCACATGGGAATGACGGGACTATACATGGCACGCAGTGTCTCTCTAAATTACTGCTATCCCTGCTTCTTATCAGATCACACGACAAATTACCAGCAGGATATAAGCTTGTATTTTATACAAATGTTTGCTTAAGTTAAAATTTATTAAAAATAAGCGGCATTGTAAAGCAAAAGGCAGATGTATTAATCAACATAAAGTATTTTTAAGACTTTCAGTGTGAATAATAATAATAATGTGTAACCTGCTGAGCAGAGAGACGCAGATTCAAATTCCAGACGCTGCTTTGGAGTTTCATTCTCCACTACTGTGTAGTCTACTCAGAGATCAGCTAAGAATTAAATCTGCGTTCACAGGTCTTAAATTAGTCGACTATACGTTATGACTTGTGCACTGTTGATTGTCACTAATAATGTCGTATGGTAACACAGGAGACTATTCACAGCTCTAAATTTAATGCACTGTGCGTTGTTGATTGTAGTAAATGCGTTGTTTTAACCTTCGGGCGCGCTAGATATTTTAACATAAGCAGGCGCGTGTAGTATTTTTTACGTCAGGCATTATATGATCTACTATTTAACATTTGATTGAATTATTATATGACATAGTTAACAAATGTATAGAAAAGATTTATAGCACAGTATTAAAACTTCAGCTGAGTGTATTGAATTCTTTTATTTTTAAAAATAATCAAATAAAATTGTAATACAAAGTGTCTCAAAAGAAATTTTATATTTATTTAGCTTACTGCGTGAACACAACGTATCCGAGGGGCGCGGGGGTTATGTCAATTGGTAGCCTGGCTCTTGGGAATTCAGTCGCTATGGAGCGTTTCTCGGGAGTAGACCGCGCGTTATGCGTGCGAGAGTTTTACAAAAACGGTGATTCGGCGACTGTAGCGCGTAGAAAATTCTGCAGTATTCGAGGTTTTCGCCACTTAAATGATGCGCCAAGCATTCCTCTCATTCGACATTGGGTTAAAAAGTTTGAAGAGACTGGTACAACACTGGATAAATCAAAATCCGGGCGACCTAGGTCATCAAGAACGGTAGAAAACGTGGAGAATGTTAATCAGTCTGTTCGTGACGACCCGAACCTTTCAATTCGGAAGCGCGCAAGTGCTTTAAATGCGCATAGATAATCATTACATCGCATTATGCACAAAGACCTAAAGCTGGACCCCTACAAAATTCAATTGGTGCAAGAATTAAAGCCCCAAGATGCCAGTCAGAGGCTTAATTTCGTAAATCAGGTGATTGAGCGATTTTCAACGTTTACCAACATTTTGTTTTCGGATGAAGCTCATTTTCATCTTAATGGCCACGTAAATAAGCAGAACTGCCGCTACTGGAGTGCAACGAATCCGAAACGCAAACATCAGAAACCCCTACATTCGCCTAAAGTGACCGTATGGGCTGCGATGTCGGCGCGAGGAATTATCGGCCCTTACTTTTTTGAAGACGAAAGAGGGCGTGCAGTTACAGTGAATTCAGAGCGTTATGTGGAGATGTTAGACAACTTCTTGGTACCTGAACTGCAAAACTTTCCTGGCTATAACAAATTTAATTTACAAATTGTAAATTAAAAGCAACTTACAGCGAAAAATGTCTTTGTTTTTTCTCAACACATGAGACATCCGTTGTATTTTTTTTTTCCAATTAAACTGCGTGTCAAATTGAATATCTATGTCCTGCATTGATGTGTTTTTAATAGTCCTTTAACTACAATCGCGTACATCTATCTACAAATGAACAATAAATAACAAACTATTCTTAAACTGTAAATAAAACGCTATTTATACCTTACAAGCGAACTCACGTATACAATAAAATTTACAAAAAAATCGCACTGTAAAAATCATTTTGTTCTTGTAAATAGTTAAGAGTGAATTTACAGTCCTATAGAACTGCTACATAAAACCTGTAATGAAAAGATAGAGAAATCAATAAAGAATTGCTCCAATCAACTATATAAATCAACAATAAAAGAACATTTTTAACAAGATAGAACAAGTTAGAACAAGTCGCTCCAAAAATAAACTGCCTTTTGTTTTTAGAGTTTTGTAAAAAAAAACTTATACAGTCTGTTCCAAACGATTAGGCGGAACTAACCGGAATTTTCATATTTGTAAGTTGTCATTAGCTATATTTTTATATATTGAAGTTTGCTTTTTCTGAACAAAATGATCAAAAGCTTCAATCAATCGGTTTTTACTAGATTTTCAATTCTAGTTCCACCTAAACCAAAGGAACAGACTTTACGAGGGCTACCTTTTAAGATTTTACAAAAGTTAGAAAAAAAATTCTTTTTTTGGAACCAACTGTTTTATTGCTTTTCAAAATATTCGCCTATAAGATTTATACACTTTAGCATGCGTTCAAATTAATTCTCAAAACATTTTTTCCACTCTGAAGTTGGTATCTCAAAAACATGGTTTTCAAAGGCTTCAACAGCTTCTTGAGGTGATGAAATTTGCTGTCCACGCATTTTTTGTTTGACATTGGGGAACAAAAATAGTCTTTATGGGATAAATCAGGGGAATACGGGCAATGAGACATTAATTCGTTGTTTTTCTCCTTCAAATAATCGATTGTTTGACGTGCTGTGTGGGAGCTTGCATTGCCAAGATGAAGAATGATGCGACGTTTTTGGTTATTTTTCCTGATTTTGTCGAAAACTTCTGGCAAACAAAATGGTTGTATACCATTCAGCATTAACTATTCACCGATCCTCTAAAGGAATGCTTACGGCATGTCCAGTACAACCGAAAAAAACAAGCGATCATTTTCTTAGATGGGTGGGTTTCGATTCATCTTGGAAGACCCAAACAGTGGATTGTTTCTTAGTTTCCGGTTCATATGAATAAATCCAAGTTTCGTTACTTGTAATGTTGTTGTATATGGATTTTGCAGTGTCTAGGTTGAATTTTTTTAGCATTCCCTTACACCAGGGGTCCCCATACTTTTTTGACCGTTGACCCCTTGAAGAGTTTTTCGACTTCGTTTCGACCCCCTCTATTTTACAATTACTTTATTATAATAGGACAAGCAAAAAATACGCTTATGTGATTTCTTATATTGTTTATTGTACAGTGTTTTTTATTTATATAATATTTATCTAATAAAATTATATCTAATTGCTTTACAATAATATTATTATTAAATAAAATTGCCTATCATTGTCAATGTGATGGGTGTGGTTGGTGACTCTTTGCAAGATTAGCAATGTCGGGTTCAAAATTAGTTAATTTCAGCCTTAAATCGCCACGGAATTATACATTTAACTTGTTTCTCTGTTTTGTCAGGATGGATTTAACATGGCTAAAACCAGCCTCAAGCACTGTGTAGCTACACAGTTATATATTAAAATTAAACTAGTAATTTTTAACTTTTTTCCATAGACCCCCAATCGACCTCCGAGCCAGAATCGACCCCTAACAATATCATATCGACCCCCGGGGGTATATCGACCACTTTGGGGACCCCTACCTTACACCAATCAACACGACCCTTTATTTGAGCTTCGGTCAAATTATGTGGAATCCATCGGGAACAGATCTTTTTCACAGCTAAATGTTCATGCAAAATCGAATGTATTGCAGTCTGTGATATGCTAAAGGATACCTCTATCTCACGGTAAGTCACATGCCGATCTTCTTCAATCATTTTGCGCCCAGGATCGATGTTTTTTTTTTGAATCACAACCGATTTTGGTCGACCTTCACGAGATTCATCACTGACGGACGCACGACGACGACGAAATTCTGCAAACCAATTGTAAAAATCTTTTCTGATGGTGCATCATTACCAGAAGTTGAACGAAGCGAATCTATGTATTGTTATTGAGTTAAGCCTTTACTAAAATCGTAAAAAATCAGCCAGCGAAAACCTTCACGAGTAATATCCATTTTTTCACATACTTGTTTTTTAACGCTCACTGTCAACAAACTACTCGGTCAATTTATAAGCTGCCACTGATTTCACACTAACAAATGTCTAATTTTACGAATATAGTGGATTAATCAATATTGCCATCTAGTGGTCGTTTGTAAAAACATAAAAGGTAACCCTCATATTATTTTTGATTTCAAAAATGCCAACAAAGTTAACATAAAATTTTGACAAATAAACAAGAAAAAAATTAGTCCGGAAACACAACAAATACCGGAGTCTCCGGACGAAAACCGGAAATGTGTAAGCCCAGCATCTAGTGGTCGTTTGTAAAAACATAAAAGGTAACTCTCGTACCATCATTCATGTGTAAGTCTATTTGTGTGGTAGAAATTGTGGCGGAAAGTGACCAGTACACTGAATGAATTAAGTAAAACTTCTTTTACTGCTTTAAATTTGCGAACAAAAAATTATTAACAAAAGTAGACCTTTACCTGATTCTCAAAAGCCTTAGAAACTATCATTAAAAAACTGGAGTACAGTCGACCGAAATTTGTGACAATATTTTGCCTATATTGCTTGCATTTGTTTTCATTGTACCCCTTTACCAGAAAGGCACGCCACGCCACTGGTCACAAAACGTGTGCTGCCGATCCCTCCATTTGTGTGTGGATACACTTCGTTTAGGAAACACTGGCCTAAAATACCTGTAAATTGTTTTTACCGAGTCATACAAAATTTCTGTTGAATTAAATTATGCGTGAAGGAATCCATGCGTATTTTTTCTTGTTAAAAGAAAGCCGCCACATTTACTGTTCATAAATTTGAATATATCAGATAAGTATAGCATGGGCTTTATCATGAGCAGTAATTCATTAATACATAATTAGAAAGGGCTTAATTAATTATTAGATAATGAGACAGTAGATCATACATTTAGTAACATTTGTTTCAACATTTTTTGTTAGAAGATGCCGATGTTGATTACTTCCTCTTAGGTAACGAGGAAGGAAGTAAGACTGTAGAATATGGGGTAATAAAGTACAACAGTGGTTGTCCAAAGAAGGGGAGAAGAATTTAATACACAGCTCCAGTAATTCTTATAGTTAATGTACTATTTAAATTAATAATATAATAATAATAAAATAAAATAATAGTAAAGATTTGAAAGCTTTTGACAATATCAAACATGATAAATTTCTCAGTTTACTCCGAAAGATAGGGATAGATTATAAAGATGTGCGTTTAATTGCTTCTGGAACCAAACAGCAACTGTCAGGGTGGAAAGTGAACTTACAGAAGAAGTGGAAATAATGCAAGGAGTTCGCCAAGGTTGTGTACTGTCACCCTTAATCTTCAAAATATAGGGTAACTGCAGCGAATTTCGACTACCAAATTTATTTATTTTTTAATTTACGTACTATTCAATATTTTGGTAGGAAAGTGGTCCCAATCGATACCTCATTCACTTAGCTTTAGGTGCTAAATATTTTCACGATGAAACAAGCTGTTATTACAACTAAAGTTCGACATAAAGAAAATATGAAAAAAACGTTGATTTCAAAAAAGTGATGTTAATATCGACTACCCTAAAATTTTAAGATAATCAACGTTTCTTGTCTGTTTTACATTTTATTTAGGTAAAAGAATATAATAATAGAGACTTTTAGTAAGACGTGATTTTAATTGTCGTCAAATTAGGTAAGTGAAACATGCATGCATGTAATATCGACTAGTCCGTAGTAGCTTCATTCCTCCTAGTCGATATTACCTGCAATCAAATCTGTTTTATTTAGCCTGTGATATTGTAACAAAATATTATGAAAATCAAATTTTACCAGCTAATATATATGCATTTGGATCAGTTCTTATCAATTTATTCAATGCAAAATATTTTGTTCAACTTTCCTTTGATAAACAACTGCTGATTAAAACCAATAAAAAATATTTTAACACCTAAATAATATAAATATCTACACTGTTCGTCTAACGACATTCACACGTGGCTTAAAATAAATTGAGGTTAGTTTTTCACATAAACATAGTGTTACATTATACTACCGCTATATGGCAGCAATTATTTAGAGAAATAATGGGATAGTCGAAATTACCTGCGTAGTCGAAATTCGCTGCAGTTACCCTATTCCGAAAAGCTTTTCAGTGAATTTTTTTACGAAATTGAAGAGGGCATATTGATAAATGGCAGGACGATAAATAACATCAGATACGTGGACGACACCCTTCTCATTGCTCACACACCAGAGGAACTCCAGGAACTTCTTGATAGATTGGCAAATACAGAAGACAAATATGGTCTTAAAATTAATGTAGCTAAAACTTTTCGCCGCCTCCCCCCTCCTGGACCATCTTTTATTCTTTAGTGAGGGGTTTTTAGACATTTTGGTACATAGTATCGAACGAACGCTCTCTGTTAGCGGCTCGTGTTAGTGTCGGCAAATCAGGCTATTACAGCCTCGTATTTCCGTAAACCGCCCGTTTTCGGTCTCTACAGAAGACGACACCGTCTTCTATTATTAGCGATTGTCGTGTGGATTTATTTTAAGTGTATCAACGCAGCTATGTGTCCTATCTTTTCTCACTCCAGAGTGGACCAGACTACAGCAGTTCAAAGGGCCCTCTGATACAATCACGCATCAGTACGAGGTAAATCCATTAACCAGTGTTTCTTCCATCCTATCTCCATTCTACAATCGCGTAGATTACGCATAATACAGTCCACCCCGCTTATTTTAATGCTCCTCTGAGCAGAAATCTGGTCAGTGTCCCCATCCGGGAACACTGCTGGATCACTTAACAAAAACCAAACACATGCTCAAAGGCGTCAACCCACCTGACACCGGGTTTAGAAGGAACAATGTTGCTCTAAACAAAATACAGAATTTCTTGTATCTTGGTTCAGTGGTGAACGACGATTCGGACCACTCCGCAGAAGTAAAGTATAGAATAACAAAAACTCGCAGAGCTTTTGAAAAAATGTAGCCAGTACTCTGCAGCTATAATTTGAGCCTAAACACTAAGGTCCGCATTCTCAAGGCATACATATTCCCTGTCTTACTATATCAAATGGAAGCCTGGAATCCTCACCGAGGCTACATCCAGAAGAATGCAGACTTTTTAGATGTGATCTTATAGTAGAATATTAAGAATTAGCTGGGTCGACAGTCACAAATGCCGAAGTTTTCAGGAGGATACAAAAAGATATTAAGCTGGAACACCACATTATGAGAAACCCAAATAAATACCAGCTCTTCGAACTTATCAGACAGGGTATCGTCGAAGCCAGTAAAAGGCCAGGTACAAGAAAGACTTCGTGATTAAAAAATTTGCGAAGAACATCAAGACCAGAAAGCTAGAATACCTGGGACACATTATGATGAACCCCAATAAATACCAGTTCCAGATAGGGTAACATCGAAGCCAGTAAAAGACCAGGTAGAAGGACTTGGTGGCCCAAAAATTTGCCACAGTGGTACGGGAAGTCAGCAAAGCTATTTCGTACTGCTGTAAATAAAACTATGAAGCCAGATTGATCGCCAACATTCGCTAAGCGGATAGGGCAGCAGGAGAAGAAGTTATTTGTTTAACTAGGCAGAAATTTTGCTGTTTTACTGAAGATCTGAAATCAACCAAGATAATAAAATTGCATTTCTACCGTGCTGAATACATTTATTCACCGATTATTTTAAATTAGCCTTAGATTTATAGATTATTTTTAAAATTTTATAACGTAATTTTCTAGTTCTTATTTGGTTTCTATGGAATTGTTATTTGGTTGCTTGTTATGTTGTATGTATATAATATAATAAACTACTTGCGTGCCAACAACATTTTGTCATTTGCAATCTTTGCAGTCCTAGATTGACAACCAGTATATAACGCCATATGCCCCAATAATACTTTCGTTCCGTGATGCAATACTATAGATAATACAATAATTAAATAATAAAATTAATTCAAAATGGCCCATTTAACATTCTGATTGTCCATATTCCATTTAAAACCGTTGCTATCTTAACTTCTCACTTGAGCACCATATACGGGCTGGCCAAATCTTTATATGCCCATTGCAGTCGACCGCAGATAGTCATATCGGAATAGGCCCGGTCTTGCGCGGTAGTTTGCTAACCAGATAAAAATATGCACTAAATTGGAATAATTTATTGCATAACATATGGTTACGGTATTGAACCTATGCAGAATTGCCAGCTTCCTATATTTCAAATTTCGTAGACCCGGATATCTTTTTTTTATGGCAAAACTGTATTTGCTGAAATGCCAAGTATTTAAAGTAAGTATTATATTTATAAATAAAGATTGGATGGAGTTTTCGGTTATTCCTAGGTGAAACATATTAAAAATGAAATTAAAAACACTAGGTATGTTTCATTAATATATTTATTTTCACAATACGTATTTTCACAATACAAAATAACTGTTAAAAGTTATTTTGTAAACTCTTAAAACTATTATTTGATGTCCTAGATAAATATTTTAATATTTTAACTTCGCTAACGTTTCGATTTATATTTTAATTCATCTTATTTATTTTTTTTACTAAATTTAATGTCTTTTGGTCCACTCAAGGCGAAGTTTTTTGTGTCGCTCGGTCAACAGTTGTTTTCGGCGAGCTCTTCTTCCATGCAAATTAGATTCCACTAGACGTCTTCTAATTGTTCTAGAAAAAACTTTAACTTATCTATGCTCCTACAGATCACCAGCCAGCTCTTTTGACGATATTGAGCGTTTACGAAGAGCACTTCTCTTTATAAAACGTTCATCTCTGGAAGTACACGTTTTATTCCGGTTTTTGGCTCCTCTTTTTCTATTTCCTCTTTTGATAGTCTCTTGGAACCTTTTGCCCGGCTTTTCAAGAACACTTAATTTTTTTTTAAATTTTCACCTGCGATTGTCCTTGTGAATGGAGCAATACAATTTGACTACTTTCTGCCACAGTGGTTCACGTTTTTAGGGTTTTGTAGGTATGACCAAAAAACCCTTATACCGTCATTTTGTCGTCTGTCTGTCTGTTCGGTAAAAATTGTAGCCAAACGGCTAAACCTAGAGAGTTGAAATATGGCATGCTTATACAACTCTTTGACCCGCACATAGGAAAAATACTAAAACATCTAAAAAACATGAACAAAAATGTACTCATCGAAAACAAAAATGTTTTTTTAAATTTTGAGTAGGGTATCAAATGAAAGCCCTTAGTACGTGGATTAACGACCAAATTTTTATTTTTGCAAAATAAATTATTTTGATGCGATTTTTGCCAAAATTGTGCAAAAAAAATTTTGTCCCACGCCCTGTACCCCAAATGGTTTAAACTAAAAATCTAAAAAAATTCTAAGTAATGTATATTGGTGTGAACCGAAATAGTACAACAGGAATTTATGATCAGATTATGTTTTTGGAAAATAACGCATTTTTTGTGGTTTTTGGTTCACAAAGTACTAAAGTTATACCAATGTAAGACACCCACATGCAAGGCGTACGATAGCGTAGTGGTTAGAGCACTGGTGTCGTAAGCTAAAATTCGCTGCAAACGAAGGGTTTCGAGTACGGAGTGAATTTTATTTTTTCAGTTTTTCTTTTTCATTTTTTTATGTTGAAATTATTTTGTCAAAATTCTAGTTATATTTTGAAAAATGTTGCATTTAATTTTTAAGAGCGTAAATTTAATAACCAGTCTTATTATATGATTAACAGACGATAAATTATTTTAAAAATAT
Source organism: Liopterus haemorrhoidalis (assembly GCA_963971575.1). Classification (NCBI taxonomy): domain Eukaryota; kingdom Metazoa; phylum Arthropoda; class Insecta; order Coleoptera; family Dytiscidae; genus Liopterus; species Liopterus haemorrhoidalis. The sequence goes on along the minus strand of OZ020616.1, from coordinate 5,429,147 downwards.
CGTTCATTTTACCGTGATTACTACAAAGTAAAATTTGTCCTACACACTCAGCATGCCGCCATCACTTATTATATACCTGCGAAACCCTGAAATGTGTAAATATTCACACTTCACATCAATTTTTTTAGCCATAATATAACTAAAAATATTCACTTGAACTCAATAAAACTTGAAACAGTGTTCACTTGAAACGCAAGTGTAATAATGATCCAAGCACTAGTTGTTTATTTTTATGTAAACAAAACATAACAGATCTGAGCCTATATTTATTTGTATTTCAAGATTTATCATAACTCGGTTTACATTTTGGGTTATCTGATTAGACGTACATCTTTTAGAAGGTATCAATGATATTTTAAAAACATTTTGTCAAATACCTATGTATATACAAGTTACGATGTACATAAATTTAGATGATATTGTATACTTGCAAGAGTGCTCCACACATTTGTTCAAGGCTGTATGCAAGAAAAACAAAATATGATTTAAAACCGAATATTTAGAACTATAGCCAGTGTAGAGTCCGGAAACATAACAAACAACGAAAACCGGAGAGGTGCAAACCATACATCTATGTTCAATATGACTTATGGTAAAGTCCATATTGTTTGCAATTTATATCCAATAAGCACTACCGTAATATACAAAATGCATTGGTATATATCTCGGTTTTATACGAGGCCATTATCCCATAAAATTACTGGCTACCGCATACCGTTTCCAGCACACCTTAACCCGTGAATTATCTCATACACCACACTGATAATTTCACTCGTATTCCGAGAATGAATGAAGAAAGTGCAGCTTGCACTTGTACAATTAAAATGTTTTACAGACATGTTGTGTTTGGAACATAGGACTGACATAAAATCATCTGAAATATTGGACAGGGTTGCTGTTGAAAATGCAATTCTTTCAACTAAACGACATGTCAACACTCGCGTTCTTGTCACAAGATTTGCTCATAACTTATTGTTATTCTCTGTTAAGTGTCAAGAATTTTAAAACTCTTGAAAATTTAGTATTTTTTTATTATCCTTTGGGATTTTCAAGAACGGATTTTACGTTCCTTGGTATCTGCAATTTTTTTTTTTTAAATCTAAAAACAACTATTTCTTCACTTCAACTTTCAATACTGTGTACATAAAACTAGCTGGACTACCCGTTTTTAGGGTTTTGCAGGTATGCATAGAGAGTTGAAATTTGGCATGCTTATACAACTCTTTAACCCGCATACAGGAAAAATACTAAAACATCTAAGAAACATATCCCCCTAAAAATATAAACAAATATGTGCTCATCGAAAAAAAATAATATTTTTTTAAAATTCTGAGTAGGGTATCAAATGAAAGCACTTAGTACGTGGATTAACGATCAAAATTTTATTTTTGCAAAATAAATTACTTTGAAGCGATTTTCACCAAAATTGTGCAAATAATTTTTTTTCCCATACCCTGTAGCCCAGATGGTTTAAACTAATAATCAGAAAAATTCTAAGTAATGTACATTGGTGTGAACTGGAATAGTTACAACAGGAACTTTTGTTATATTTTGGTAAATGTTGCATTTAATTTTTGAAAGCGTAAATTTAATTACCAGTGGGAAGTGTTGAAATTATAATTTAATTCTGTTTGAATGTATACGAAATCAGAGGGTGGGGCTAATGATTTAAGCAACCAATGGAAAACATAGGCGCAATTTTCAAAATATTAATGAAGCTTACTATATAAAAAAAAAATACTGCACATATTTAGAAACTTAAATAATGGTATTAGGCACTCGAATTAAAATTCATAACAAAATATTTTGACAAAATTTTTTTAGCATCCCAAATAATCATCATACAGTTACTAAATACCTGCGAAACCCTGAAATGTGTGAAAATTCACACTTCACATCAATTTTTTGTAATGTACATTTTTGCTGTAACTTAAATAATAAGTGAGATATTTCAATTTCAAGTAGAACACAAAATAATCGTTTATTTTTTCTAAACCACTCTTTTGTATGTAGTTTAAATGTTAAGTAAATAATAAGTGAGATATTTCTTTTATAGGTAGCGCTCCCCATAGTTCCTCAAATATATCTCTTATTAAAAATTGATTCGAAGAGAAGAAAAATAATGTATCCCCATCAGTGGCGGATTACGTTGCTTGGGGGCCCTGGGCGGTAAAACTAAAATGGGCCCTCTGTTATTTTAAGTAGAATGGAAATATTTATATATAGGTCTCGGTGGGCCCCGGATTCGTGGGCCCCGGACGGTCGCCCAGTCCGCCCACCGGTTAATTCGCCTCTGATCCCCATACACATTTTTGATGTAAAGTAAATAATAGTGACTGCGTTGCGAAGGTCTCGGATTCGAATCCGTTCAGGCAAGGAAATTTTCTCAAATGAAAAATTGTCCTGGCTAATTGTAACAGTAGCAAAGGCCATTAAATAAAAAATAAAAAAATAATAATAATAATAGTGAGAATAATAATACATCTAAATGAAAAAATGTAAGTGAAGTGTGAATTTCCACACATTTCAGGGTTTTGTAGGCATTTGACGTGTGTAAGAAGCCAACATAATACTGGATGTCTTAGTATATTTATCACATCAAAATCAACAGTTTTTTTGATAATCACTCTTATTCGTTATTTGAGGACTAAGAGCTTCCATTTAATTTTTTTAAACAAAATTTAAATAACTTGCCAAATATCCCATCGTTTTTTCTGCATTTGCTTCGTATTCAAGTCTTCATTAGATTAATAAGAAATATTTTACAGTATAGATTGTAGTGTGGTGTGGTGTCAGTAACTCTGTTCGCAACTATTAAGAAAATATATTATTTTTTAATATTTTTAATTTCAAACAAAATACACACACTATCCTAATAAATACAAAAAATCCATAACATTATTAGCCATAATTTAACCATGAATTAAAAAAAATAATTCCTTTTGGCAAAAACACAAAAACTGCCATATTTTTCAAAACCACAATCTGATTACAAATTCTTCTCGTACGTTTACGGCTCAGATCAATATACGTTACCTATAATTTTTTCAGATTTTTAGTTTATACACGTTGGGTAAAAGGGTGCACGACAAGAAATTTTGCACATTTTTGGCTAAATTCGTGTTAAAAAAACGAATTTCAAAAAACTATCTATCGTTCCTTAATGTACGTCTTAAGAGCTTTATTTTGATACCACACAATAAATATATATATATTTTTTTTATCAACGATACAAAAAATCGACATTTTTCGAAAAACTTATCAGATCAAAAATTCCTGTTGAACTATTCCGGTTCCCATTAATGTTCATTAAGGAGATTTTTAGATCAATCCCTTTGGGAGATAGGGTGGGAGACAAGTTTTTTTGGCACATTTTTGCAAAAATCCAATAAAAAAAAAATATTTTTCAAATATAAACATTTTTTTGTTGAACCACGAATTAAGAGGTTTCGTTTGGTATGCCACTCAAAAAAATTTTAAAACAATTATTTTTTTATTAAATACGTATTTGTTTATATTTATTTCGAGATGTGTTTTTTTGAACTCTCAGTAGTTTTCCTATATGTGGGTCAAAAAGTTGTATAAGCATGCCAAATTTCAACTTTCTACGTTAAGCCGTTTGGATACAATTTCTACCGTACGTCTGTACGAGACAGACAGACAGACAGCTAGACACATGAGTGACGTTGTAAAGGATTTTTTGTTGGTCATACCTATAAAACCCTAAAAATACATAAAAATAAAAAATTTATTTTGTTGTTACAAACTTTTTTTGTCAAAATCATTTGATTTTGATGTTAAGTCCATAATAAGGGAGATATATGTAGATTTTAGTTTTCGGGTGCCCCCCCCCCCACGTAACTCACTAAATATTCATATATTCATCTAATAAATAAAATGCATTTAACAAAAAATATTTGTTTTCTTATTATAAACATTTTTTGATTTACACATTTTTTTGTTGTCAATAAAAAGGCAGATATTTTTATCTATAAAATACGGTCAAGAATTTTTTTTATTCAGCAGATATTTTTAGTTTTTTTAAATTTTTAACCCCGAAATAACCCCCCTAAAAAAAAGGTCAATCTTCTCCTCAATAACAAGCTTTATTTGAAAACTATTGCTAATTACGAAATGGCCTCTGAGTTGGAGCTCTGAAACCCAAAATTGGGTCATACGTTGTCCTTTTTTAAAATTTCTGTTTGAATACAATTTCGAATAATATTGTAGTGTTCTCCTTTGGTGGTAATTCTCGAGTAATCCTTTTAGAGTTAGCAAAGTTAGTTGGTAGTATTGCTCATATTACAGGCTTGCTTTATGACAATTCAATCTGTAACTGGAATTAGAAACCAAATTTATGGCCTTCTTTGCAGCTACCACTAAATAATCAATTTAACATTTCGTAATGTGAGACTGGCTTGTGCTCGGCCATTATTGTAATCGGAACGACAAGCGTGCAATTGGAATCACTTTATATGCGACACGTAATGTCCTTATTTCAATAAATAACACCTCTATGTGAAAATAATAATCAAGATACTTTTCCATATTTCTCTACAGGATTAAAGAATCTGAATTATCAGTATCAAATGCGAAGATTAAAACAAGAAATAGCAATTTTATCAGAAAGTGAATTGCACTACCATTTTTAGGGTTTCGTTGGTAAAGCTGCGTTCAGAGCTCTTAAATTAGACTAGACTATAGCTTGTGCACTGTTGATTGTCACTAACAAGTTTGTCATATGGCGAACAACCTTTCAGACCTCTAAATTTAATGCGTTATACGTTGTCGATTGTGGATAGTTTTCCAAACTTTGTAGTTAGTGAGCTGTTTTAATGAGACAGACATATAAACACATTGGCTATGTCAGTCTACATCAGGCATGTGCAACCTACGGCCCGCGGACCGGATCCGGCTCGTTGCCTCATTTTGTCCGGCCCGCAATAGCTATCCAAAATTCCATTGAATTTGGTCCGCGAGTATATCTTTGTTTTCAGAGATCAAATGCGGTTAAACGGTTGATGTTGATGTGGAACAAGCTCTACTTTCTCTGCAAATGGAATTACTTGAACTACAGGAGAACTCAGATTTGAAGCCAAAAAAGAAGGACATTTCACTAATTGAGTTTTATAAGAAATATTTCCTAGTTGACAAATTTACGAAACTCATAGCTATTGCTCAGAAGAGAATTACGCTCTTAGGAAGCACTTACAAATGTGAACAGTTTTTTTTCTCGGTTGAAGTTCGTTAAATCAAAACAAGGACGCGAATATCGGATTCACACCTAGAAAACACGTTGCATGTTGCTACATCAGTTGTTTCCCCGAACATTGACAAACTTGTGAGCAATATGAAGTCTCAACCGTCCTATTAAAATTAAATAAACATTTTGTTCTTATTTAACAATATATATGCATTATAAAAGTGCTGGATCAATAATGATGGACCACGCAAAATGACGGAATGAACGAGATATATCAGTCAAAATGTAATTTTCCCTACCTGGTGCTGTCCGCTACCACGCTATGTTTACATATTAGATACTCCTATAATGTTTCAAATGTATATATTTTAATGAGGGATACATTTAGTGAATGTTACACTATTTTTTTTCTGTGGCATCTATCAATAACAACTTTCGGTTGTGTGATTTTTTGTCGTATTCGGGGAATCACAGCGCTTTAAAGATGATGCAAAGCACCGCACCCGTTTTTTTTCTTTCTAATTTCAGCGCGCTCGAAAACCACATATGCAATTTAGATGGGAGTTTGGTGTACACGAGTAATGAACCACCCGTATTTTGATAGTGATGTAAAACATGGCTGGACTTCCGCAGGCCGTCAACCCTGCTTAATTTCTATTTGTCAAAATTGGCGCGCATGCTCTGTGAAAAGGAAGAGCCTACCGGAAACAGTTGACGGCAGTTGGTTCGAGCCGCTCGTATGACTGCATTAATTGCTCTTTAATTGTACACTGCCACAGTCACATTTCGGTAACTAGACAGGTACTGTATTTTAATGTCGACAGCTTGGAATCTTCAGCTGACACACAGAAAACATGATGGTGAATAACAAAAATAAATACATGTAATACACGATATTATTTATGTGAATATATATATATATATATATATATATATATATATATATATATATATATATATATATATTTATACAGCCTTGTTCATATGTATGGAGCACCCTTGGAACATCTAATAAATAAATGCAATATATGCGAATTTTATTTAGGAAACCAAATTAAAATACTTTTACACATTGTTTTTAATTATATTTCATAGAAAAATGTTTCATTTGCAGCTTTGAACATGTTCGTAACCTTTTAAATATTGTAGTTTGCAAGTTAATATTCGTTTATATGCGTTAGGTACATAAATGTTTTAGATTGGAATGAGACTTGGGCAAGAATAGTGATTTTTTTTTTCATTTAGTTCAGTTACTTCTACTTACTAATTATGAGTGTGAATACAAAAAGTTTGAGTGAAGTTAAACGTGCACAAATTGTAAGTCTTAGTCAAAAGTGATGGAGTCAAGAGAAAATTTTTCAGAAAGTAAATTGCTCCAGGAAAACGGTCCAAAATGTTATAAAACGGTTCTCTACGACTAGTTCTCATAAAGATAGGCCAAAATCTCTAAGAAATCGTAAGACATCAGAGAGAGAAGATAGAAACTTAATTCGACTATCACTGAAAAATAGAAAGAGAACATCGTCTGAATTGGCTACAGAGTTTAATACTGTTGCGACTATGAAAATTTTGGCACCAACCGTTAAAAGAAGACTACTAGAACATGGTTTGAGAGGCCACAAAGCGCGGAAAAAACCCTGTCTTTCAGAGAAAAATAAAAAAAGAAGGCTTCATTGGGCCAAAATTCACAAAAACTGGAAACCTGATGATTGGGCAAAGGTACTTTGGTCAGATGAGACAAATATTCAGGTAATTTTGAAGCATATTTATTGCTGCTTAATGAAAAAATTTAAATCATAAAAAAATGTTATTGTGAAAAAAAATCATCAGTTAATACTGAGACTTAAATTGAGATTATTGTTTATAGCTTTTTGGCACCCCTGGAGTGCTTTATGTAAGACGAAGGACCGCAGAAGAGTTTCACCCTGACTTTGTGGTCCCTACAGTTAAATTTGGTGGGTGTAGAGTAATAATATGGGGCTGCATGGCAGCGTCAGGCGTGGGAAAAGTGTTCTAGTTGTGTGTGAGTATATAAAATTTTCACGAACGATGACCAATCAACATATTTATTCCAACAAGATAACGCACCATGCTATGCAGCTGCCACTTCTCGAGAATGGTTTCAAAGACAACAAATTTCCGTTTTGGATTGGCCGGCACAGTCTCCCGACTTAAATCCAATTGAACATTTATGGCCAATTTTGAAGAAAAATGTTGCTCAACACAAGGTTCAATCAAAACTGGAACTAGTTAAGAAAATAAAGGGTTGCCAATATGCCACAAAGGATAGCTGCTGTTATAAATGCCAGGGGGGGAGTGACAAAATATTAAATATATCAATGTTCATAATTATTTTGAATAATAAAATAGTTTTCATTATTTAATTTTCTTATTTTTCCAAAAAAATTACAAATATTTAGGGTGCTCCATATAAATGAACAAGGCTGTATATATATATATTTCTCACAAAACTTTACGTTATGCTATCAAAATTATAGATTTGCGAGATACAAATTTTTTCATGGAAAGATTACACGATATTCTAATATTTAACTTCTATAATTTAAAAAATGAAAATATTGAGTTACGAAAATCTTCGTAGGACGGGTCGATATTATTATATCATATCAGAAAAAGATATATGTAGGTCAATTATTAAATGTGTTCTACAATATACTTTTTTTCCTAAATACTACGGATTTTTTGCGTAGCACTGATGTAAAAAATCATCAAAAAGAGTAAAACAGAATAATTCCTTCAAACATTCAGTGCTATCAAACATCCAACACAACTTTTGAAACTACTTTGTTTGACGTATCGAAACTTTTTCAGAACTACTAACTTTACTTTTATTTTTATGCAGTACTGTTTGGTTTTTTCTGACGTTTTTAATAATACCGTCTGAGATCTGGTCTTGTGTAAATAAAAGCTATCTTCGTCATCTTCATCATCATTGGCGCAACAGCCCGAGTGGAGCCTAATTCAGGAGTAATAAGTAAAACACAATAATTCCTTCAAACATTCAGTGCTATCCAACATCCAACACAACTTTTGAAACTACTTTGTTTGACGTAACGATACCTTTTCAGGACTTCTAACTTTACTTTAATTTTTATGCTGTACTATTTTGCTCTTTCTGACATTTTTAATAATCCTGTTTGAGATCTTCTCTTGTTAATAAAAACTTCTTGGTCATCTTCATCATCATTGGCGCAACAGCCCGAGTTGAGCCTAGGCCTCCTGTTTCCAGCTTTCATAACCATGTTTTCAATCTATGTACATTCAGGAGTAATATGGTGAGTATTACGTCCATTTTTTAGCGTACACAGAAGGGCACCTACAGTTTATAGCCGGTCGCGAACGGCTAAGCAGAATATGTAATTTGTATAAATATTTATACACAATTTATTTGACATAAGCAAAAATTGAACGGACGGCCGTGCCCTTGCTTAGCAAACAAATAGAAGGTACAAACGATTTAACGTTAGCAGCTACAGGCTTTCCTTCAAATAAACTCGAAATATTTCGCATATGGGCCTATGAACTCTGGTTACGCCACTGCATCTTTTCCATTTCTGGAATCAAATTAACCTGGAATACACGGGCGGACTATTCAGTGAATCAGGTCTTTAGAAAAGAATAGAACTTTATTATTCTTGCCCTAAGGCTTCGAATCTTACATAATATTTTACAGAGTATTAAAAATTTAGTTAAGTATCTTTTTACTTTTTTGTTAACAAAAAGCAATGCGTGGCAACGGATGGTTTAGACCTAAACCAATACCACCCTATATATATTCCATCTTCTTTCTTTTATCATTAAATCTTCATTCTTTTTAATAGACATCTCATTATTTCTTCTCCTGATCCCAAGTCATCTAATAGTTCTCTCATACTTCTGCTGTCTTTTCCATTTTCGCATACATAGAACAAATGCCACATTGTCTCTTCTTTTTTTTTCCCATATTCTGCATTTTTTTCCTCAGCTCTTATCCATATTTTATTTTCTGTGCGTTCATTACCACATCTAAATCTGGCAATTATTCTGATTCGCTCTGCTTTGGAGTGCAGTAAATATCTTGGCTTATCAAGAGTGACAATGTGATGGTACATTGCGAAGTGAGTAGAGTTTCTTATTTTGTCATGCTGTACTTGACTCTGTACATCTCTATCTCTATTTTCTATTTCGCATCACATTTTTACCTCTTTCTCGCATCATCTCTATGTAGATAGTGGAATGCCCATTTATTTCATAATATTTTCTTCTATTTATCTTCCACCTGGACTTGCTTTGTAAATTATTTTCTCTCTGTCTCATTTCCCGCCAACATTCTCTTAAAAGTGTGTCTTCTTGAATGTTCCTTACCCGCTCTTCATATCTCATTGCTATCTTGCCACACTCTATTCTCATCTTGTCCCTATTAAGTCTTAAAATTTGCAATGGAATTGATCTATTGACTTGTTCCTTCTCTGTTCCCACTAACGAAAAAATTCTTGACCTATGCTGAAACAGATCCGCTGGCGTGTTAGATCTCTCATTTATCAGCACAAAAACTTAAATTTACAAGGATTTTGCCCATATGGATCAATTTTATGGATCACAATTTTGCTAACTTTATATGATGCAGTATACGCAATGGTTTTTGTAATTTGGTTTAATCCGGTGATGTGTGTCAATCAACATAGTTCGCTTTATACAACGATTTTTCGCCCATAAAATTTTAGTCTTAAATCAAACTGAAAATTCGCTGATTATGGTTACAAATAATTTTGTTATTACGTATAATTTGTTAAACAGGCCAAGTAAAAATTTACATTTATAGGGAACAAATAATGATAATGCATTTTTAATAATATAACTACTATGTTTACCAAAATTGTGCGTATTATTTTTATTTAGAAGTTTTTTGAAACAAATTCCGTTATACAAACAAACGGTTTTCTCAACAAGTTTACAATTTGTTGTAAGAGTCATGAGATTTCTATATTAGACTATTGTTCAAATAAAAAAGTTATTGTTAAACATTGTTATAAAAAATATAAGTTTCCTGAAAATCATAGGAATCTTGTGTCTTGTGGGATACAGTTTTTAGTTATTTAATCTAAATTGTATCCCATTGTATCTCAATTTTGAAGAGTTCGAATTAGATTATAGCGAGAATTTTGTAGGACGAATTATTTGTAAGGGCTGTTTCACGTTATACTTTTCACTACACTTTCAAACTTTTGACGTCAATCAAAATTAATATTAGCAGCAACGAGAGATCACCGTCTATATTTTGTTATTTCTCACTAAAGCAACAGAAATAGGCTTGCAACTTCTTTGTTACTTTTCACTGCCAACTTAACAATTTATTGTGACCGATAAAAGTTGATTATAATAAATAATTTATAAATATCGTTGAATTATATTAACCGTGAAGCAAGTTCGCAAGTTGTGCATAATGGGATGAGTAGTAAAAGTATTGCAGTCAAAAGCGGAGCTAAGCAAGGCTGCCTACTATCTCCTCTACTATTTAATACCGTATTGAGCTGGGTTCTTCGTAATGCTCTCACAGAACACAGAGGAATACAGTGAGACTTCCAAAACCGTTTGGAAAATTTGAGCTATGCAAACGATATATGCCTTCTGTCACATAATTATGTAGATATGCAAGTCAAACTTGAAAGTATAAGTACTTTGGCAAATTTAGTTGGCTTATGCATAAATACTGGCCATGGCCTAGGGCCCGCTTATACACGGGGCCCGGTCACCGGTCTTAATTTTATTCTGTAAAGATAATGATTTTACAAACAAATTAAATAATAAAATTTCAACCATCTTGCACTGATTTATTTACAATCCCAATTACAGCGACAATGAATGATCAAGGTTAAAAATTAGGTCTCAAAATCGTTGTAATCGCTTATATATATTTTTTGACTTGACTTGACTCCTTCTGGGAGGGGAGGCCGTTAAATAGCTATGGCTTAAGGCCCTTACAATTCAGAAGACGGCCCTGTATAAATAAAACGAAAACCAAAGTAATGCGGATTGGTACCAATAACATCAACAGATTTTCCATTAACGGTGAAGACTTAGAAGATGTGGAAGAATTCTGCTACCTCAGTAGTGCAATAATGAGATATGGGGGATCTTCGAGGGCCTGAACAACAGAATACTAGAACAATAGAAGTTTTTATTAACAGATGTCTACGCAGAATTTTTCCCATTTCTTGGTCAGGTCATATTACCAATACTCATCTTTGGGAATCGACAAAACAAAAACCTATCCACTTGGAAATCCAGGCAAGAAAGTGGAACTGGATTGGGAATACCCTCCGGAAGGCAGTAAACGACATCTCCAGACTGGCATTAAAGTGGAACCCTCAGGAAAGTCGTCGTAGAGGTCGCCCTGTACCCACACGAAGGAGAATTATATAGTTAGTTAGTTAAAATTTTTGGTGCACAGCAACAAAGGCTATTTGCGCCAGGAGAACAATATACAAAGAACTTGATGTTTACAGAACTACCTGGCGCCAGGTGAAGAGGCTTACTCTTCACAGAACCCGATGACGCGAGTTTGTAAAGGCTCTATGCCCCAACAAGGAAATCTAGGACACAATATATATATATATATATATATATATATATATATATATATATATATATATATATCATTCCTGCCTGCAAATCAGTTTACAGCTCTTTGGTCTGCAGAGTGCAAAAAGCATATTTGCTTGGTTCCTTACGCACTTTAAAGACGCACGGCGTAGTGCACTAGCCGCTGCCGCACATCTCCAAGGTCTAAGATGCGGTAGTGTGTATTTACCCTGTCAGGTATTCGCGTATGACGTGCTACCTTGTGATAAGCCTGAAGTGCAATTCCTGCCAGCGGATGGTTTAGACCTAAACCAATACCACCCTATATATATATATACGAATATAGTTTTTATTTTATTCAAATATTTTTCAAGTCGGCTTCGTTACTGAAACTGCTTGTCGTGCTAAAGGTCCCGTGTTCGAATCCTGGTCAGTTTATGGATATTTTTATTCGTCCTTTTCATCTCATCCTCATAAGAAAAATAAAATCATAAATTTATCACCATTCCTAATCCGAATTAGGTCACCGTGGAAGTTGTAGACCTAAAACTTTACTGTTCGGTGTGGAAGGTTCGTGTCAAATATATAGTAGTAGTACGGTAGTAAAAACTACAGCTCGGTGAGATTTCAGCGGGACATTTTTGAACTGATGAAGATGAAGACCGAAATCCGAAACGGATAGAAAATTTGAAAAGCATATGCTAGTACACCTTTTTTTATCCGTGTTCGTGCGCGAATTATTGTCTGCACCTTGCACTTCTAAAATCGAAGATGATTATTATTGGCATAAATAGTTTTACATTATTTTAAAATTAGAACGAGTATATTCATGCAGCTTGTTACCATATTTCATTAACACATGCGTTTCGTATGTAAATGTTGCAAATTAAACTAAAATATTCCAGTAGCTAATAATTTGAACAACGGTGTGAAGTTGTTTTGTTGGTGTTAGTATCTGCATCTCAGAAAGCGCTCTCGACACACTGACTACCTATGAATGAGAATTGAATCAGATATACGTGAGACTAACTTCGCCACTAACTTGAATTAGTTTTAATTATCAGACTTATCTCTTATTGTTCCACACCACTATTCGACTTGTTACTCGCACTAATTAGTATTATAATTGGGGAAATGTTAAATAGATAATTTTACCCTATTTGACATGCCTACTTATTACTTGACCTTGGACTTACGCTTATTTTCTAGTTGTGTATTGTTTGTTTCTGTGTTTTTACTTTGTTTAATGACTAAGACAACAGTTTTAAATTAAAATAACATCTACAAACGACACGAAATGCATGAGAATGTGGAAAAATTAACACAACTTCGCAAAGTAGAATCTCTTTTTGATTCTCGATATAGCCGAGTCACCTAAAAAGGTATTTACGTCATCTAAAACATCACAACTACGTCAATAGCTCTAATAGTCCAGGAAATACGAGGGCTACCTTTTAAGTTTTTGCAAAATCAAGAAAGAAAACAAAAACAAACTACTTTATTGCTTTTCAAAATATTCGGCTTTAAGATTTACACACTTTTGCATGCGTTCAAATCAATTCTCAAACATTTTTTTCACTCTGAAGTTGGTCCTGATGAAGAATGATGCGGCGTTCTTGATTGTTTTTCCTGATTTTGTCCATGACATCTGGCAAACAAATTGTTGTATACCATTGAAGAAGATCGGCATGTGACTTACCGTGAGATAGAGGCATCCTTTGCAGGGGCGCACACAAGGGTAGGACCAAGGGGTCCGGACCCCCCCCCCCCCGTACTGTGAGAAGTAAGAACTTTTTTTTTGCTCTTCACTTAAAATTTAGGAGTGAGGACCTTTTTTTTTGCTCTTCACTTAAAATTTAGAAAGGAGGACCTTTTTTTTGCTCTTCACTTGAAATTGAAATTTTGCCCTGTGTTTATAAAAAATATGTATAATTGGACCCCCCTCCCCCAGCAAAAAATCTATGTGCGCCCTTGATCCTTTGGCATATCGCAGACTAAAATACATTTGATTTTGCATGAACATTTAGCTGTGAAAAAGATCTGTTCCCGATGGATTCCGCGTAATTTGACCGAAGCACAAAAAAAAGCTTTGAAACCGCGGTTTTTGATTTTTAAAAACCGAAAACTGCGGTTTTCAAAAAATGCGGATTTCCCGATACTCTACTACAAACTATACATTGTGTATAAAATAAGACGATAGTTTTAACGCTTAACAAAAGCGTTTACAGCTCTGAAAATTATTGCGTAACGAATATTGTGACATCTATGTTTTTTCAAGCCAACTACAATGGAAAAAAAGCATTTGTGACTTTTCACGAACCCGCCATCTGCGAGATCGGTATTTCTTACTAAATTTTAATAACACAATTATAACCGCAACCAGTGGCGCACCCAGAGATTTTTGTTGGGGGGGAGGGGGCGGAGGAAAAAATTATTTAAATTATGAATATATAATGTGATGACCTAAAAAAAAGGTCTTCACTTCTAAAATACAAATGACGACCTAAAAAAAAAGTACTCATCTCTATTTTTTAAATTTTCTAGTGTGTTTGTGTTTTTATTTTTATTTCCTTCCTTCATAGGGGAGGCCCGGGCCCCCGGGCCCCCTCCCTGGGTGCGCCACTGACCGCAACTACAGCAATTCTTTTTCATTTCACGGATTCCGAAGCTTGTTGAAATATGTGTAACTGTATTTTTTAGGTTATGTAAAGTGTGTTAGTTAATTAGTTAAAAATTTTGGCGCACAGCAACGAAGGCTATTTGCGCCTAACGCAGCCCATAAATTAGACGATAAATAAATAAATAAATAGAATCATTAAAATTACGCATACTCAATAAAAGAAATCTTGCATGGACAAATACAAATAAATAATATAAAAAGTCTATTCGAAAAAATGAACAGACGCAGGGTGATGGTAAGGGGCTATAAAGGAACCAATTACCATCGAATATCACAGTCTATAAATAGTACACATTAAAATAAGGTGCAAGACTTCAAAAATAAAACAGTAAGTTCGATTCTCTTATGAAGAGTATCAGCCTGTCCATGAGTACTCTGTCGCCACCTAAAGCAACTGACAGGTCACAGCACAGGCCTAACCTCTCCCTGACATCCTCGAACTGTACACATTCAGTTAAAATATGTAACACAGACAAATCTGTGTTTCACGTCTCACAGATAGGGGACTTATCATCTCGAAGGAGGTGTCCATGGGTCCACCGACAGTGGCCTATACAGAGGCGTGTGATGGCGGTTTCCTCCCTGCGGTTAATCCTGCAAGAAGAACTCCATGGTTTAACGTCTCCCATAATCTGTCTCAACTTGACATTCTGTATACTGCTCCACTCATGCTGCCACCTGGCTAAAACCAGATGTTTCAGATGACTCTTTGCGTCATCTGGAAATATGAAACTCACATCAATCATAGATCTGTGGGAGACGGCTTTTGCAGCTTCATCAACCACTTCGTTGCCTTTAATACCAATATGTCCCGGTATGCAAAAGAGCTCTACACCTCTCATTCTGAGCATTGTAGAGTAGCAACCGGATCTTAAGAACAAGAGGATGCACTGGATCTGGATCTTGGATACTGTTTAGAGCGCTCAGCGATTCCGTCAAGATTTATGTAAAGTGAGATAGTTAATGTGTGTTTATATGTCTGTCTCATTAAAACAACTCACTAACTACAATCGAAAAAGCATAATGCACTAAATTTAGAGCAATGAACAGTCGCTCGCGCTACCATATGACAAATTTGTAGTGACAGTCAACAGTGCACAAGTCATAGCTATAATCGACTAATTTAAGAGCTGTGAACTCAACTTAACGTTTTATATATTATGTGCCCGATCAGTCGGAGCATTATTTCATCTGTTATGGTAACTCAGTAATAACGAGTTCAAATTTCGAGTAATATAATTACACGTTCAATATCATACCCTAAAATTTCTCACAATTTGAACATTTTCATACGAGTTTCTCATTATAATTCTTATTAAAGTATACATGTTAAGATGCGTTGTTAGCATAAGAATGAGTTCGGTATTCGTGTTCGCCATTTTAAATCAATATTCGAACTGACCGATCCATATAATTTGATACAGTTTGTGTGGCAACACTTTGTGAATGTAATTACAGGTGGCAGAAATGCTAAAGGTAATTTTTACAAACTGTTACGGATTTTACATGTAGTTCACACCTGTTTAAAAATTTAGTTTGATACGTTAACGTGTACGTAGTAAGATCCAAATTTTTCAGGTCTAAACATGTTAAAACAAATCAAGGATTTTTCATTGTACATTTCGAAAAAAAAATTATTTAAAACACGTTACTATAAAATCAATAACTAACAACTTTTTTTGAGACATTTTTTGATAAAGCAGCATAAATTAAACAATACTTTGTGATTGTGGTCGGTCCTGTGGTGGCCACAGCTGATTGTTTATTTTTAGAGCGGGACACACTTAAGTGCGGGACCCTATGGGAGGGAATTTGTAGAATGTGTTTATGGCAAAAATCCAAAAAGGCCAAAAGTCCTTGTGTTTCTCTTCGATAAGATCCACCTTCAAAATCTTCAGGATAAGCAAAATCGAATTACCAAAATCGCTATAAAATGTAAATGAAATAGCGAATCAAACTCAACGGCAATAAATTTGTTAATGCGAGCTGCATCATATTAAGTCGCCATTTCATCTCTCCACTTACTAAGAATTGCATAAAGCGCGTAGTTCGCGTGTGTTTGTGCTATGTGTGGAAGCAGGGCCGCCCCTAGGCGGGGGCAAGTGGGGCACCTGCCCCAGGCCCCACGCTTCGATCGTCAAGTAATCTATAATATAATACCCCAATCTGTGTCCCTGGCTGTCTGGGTGCGTGGATATCTAAAACAATTGAAGCGAGGTTCTTATTATATAGTAGTATTAATTTATGTATTGGACAGTAGTGTGCTGTGAATTTTTGTTTTGAGTGTTGACAATAAATTAGTAAAAATGACAGTTGTGTTTTTCATTAAAAAATCACTTCACAATTATTAATTTAGTTGCGAAATACACGGATCGGTTTTTTTACGAAACAAAACACAGAAAACTTATCCTTCCGGGATATTCGACATTTTTGATTAAAATTATTATTAGCAGAAAAATAATTATTTAAAAAAATATTTGGTTTTGATGAAAGTAAGTAAGAAAAATGTGACTTCTATTTCTTAATTATTATTTTTTGAATGCTTCATTATTTTTTTATTTCTACACAATGCCGGCTGTAGGTTTTGCGGGGCCGTGGGAAAATAATGCATTTGGTGTCAAAAACTTGCCCTAGCTACTAATAATTGTTAAAAATATCCCCCTTTAAGCGCGGGGCCTCGGGAAAAATCTCCGAAGTCCCGACCTCTTAGCCGGCCCTGTTTCTACGATTTCTAGGACAAGATTTACAATATCCCACTGCAAACTCTATACAGATGGCAACACAACGACTACACTAAAGAGGTATCAGTGGCTCTAAAACAATTTACCAAACATCATTTACCTTTTAGTTTAAGTTAGATTCACCTTAAAAGGACTATCTTAGGTTATGGTTGATAAATGTTTATTTTTATTTTTTTATAAACCACCTAAAAATAAATTGTGTTTTAAAAGTTCTGCACAGTCCCACCTGTTTAGAATCTCTGTATATTGAACAAATGACGTGTGTGTGATGCATGCGCAGTGTTCAGTGGGATATTGTAAATCTACCCCCAAATGTGAACGCAATATATTAAAGCGGGCAAACAATTAAATTTTACTGTGCAATAGTTTCTCACGATTTATTTCAAACTGATTTGAGATATAGTGTAAGTACGCTTTATTCCGTGTGTGTATTTTTTCATGTGTGCTTTTTTCCGTGTGCGTATTAATCTGTGTGCGTTTTTTCCGTATGCGTATTTTTATATTATATAAGAAAATGGAAAATTAATTTTAATAAATATATTTTAAATTTAACGTCTCAAATCATTTTTAGTTTTAACATTATAAATATAATGCACTGAGTGAAAATGAATCGTTTTCCCATCTTAAAAAGTTAATGAATAAATAATTCGGAATAATACTCATTACTTGTCCAGTTTTTAATAATACGCGAAGAGTTGATTCAAGTTGAATTGGATGAAGTTAGGCATATGGATAGAGAAAGAAGTCTGAGGTGTCGAGTAAGTTCCACATTAAGGTAATGATTTGTTTGCCAACACAGTTGGCAATGGGTCCACTAGTAAAATAATAAAATACATTAAAAATATTATTCCAAGTTTTATAAATAGTTGGAAAAAAATTATGTTTTTATTGAATATACATAAGTATGTGTACTTTGTTAATAATTAATAATATTAAAGAAAATATCGTTATTCAATATATATATATATATATATATGGATGGGGCCCCGCAACTCCAGTTTTGCCCTAGGCCCCGCAAATGCTAGGGGCGGCCCTGTGTGAAAAGTGTTATGTTGTTCACGTTTTATATTTTTAAAAGATTTCTAGTAATAAAATACTACATCTACTGTTTGACACATCCATCTCAAAGCAATAAAATACAAAATCCAATTACATCTAAAAACCTTTAGATAGAATCGCATATTTCAATTGTACCATTTACATTTTTATTTAATTATCAGTATGGTCGTTCATATCGACATTTGCTGCCATCTTTCAACGAGGTATTAGCGTAGCTTTCAGCAACTTCTGATTGTTATCAAGATAAAGAAGAGCTACTGGCACTAAGTACAACGAGTGGCCAAACCATAATCTGCTCAGCTATTTATGTGGACCGTTTATTAACTATAAAGTATGGGATTGGAGGTTGTTTTCCATAAATGTAAAGGTGTAAGAGGATTGTTCTTACAAACAGGACCGGGGTTAGAAATTTCACTGTTGTTCAATGTGAAGACTGGGATATTTGGTTCTCAACACCAAAAATCGTGTAAAATTTGAATTTAACACTTTACTACCAAATAGAAACTTTAAAAAATAGCAAATGTTACATTATTTTTCTTACAATGGCTGTTTAATAAATTCTCGGCTTCACAATAGAAGATTTGAGATCAAAGAAAATAAATCAGGTGAATACGGGTAATGAAACATTAATTCGATGTTTTTCCCCTTCAAATAATCAATTGTTTGACGTGCTGTTTGGGAGCTTGTATTGTAATGATGAAGAATGATGTGACGTTTTTGGTTGTTTTTCATGATTGTCCAAGACTTCTGGCAAACAAATTGTTGTATACTATCCAGCATTAACTGGTCTCCGATCCTCTAAACTAGTGGTTCCCAACCTTTTTTACTTGCGGTAGATTTTTTAGTTAATATAAGTTCACTTTTCTCTTTCACAGCTCACATATTGATGGATAGACAGATTTTTATAAAATGAAGCAAATAATTAAAATACTCGCCGATTATTCAAACAAAAATGTATCTCGCCGATCACATTTAAGCTAGTCATAGAGTCATAAACCGGCTAGAGTCAAAAATCACTCGGAAATCCATACATACAACTTGGCCAATTTTCTTTCAGAATGTAATTTCCAGTTTTCTTATATTGATTATGTTTTTAATTTCTAATTCTTTTGATTTTATTCAATTTTAATTTATTTTATTTCCTGGAACGGTTGCAGAGCCCCTGAGAAGTGCACGCGGAGCACAGGTTGGGAACCGCTACTCTAAAGAAATGGTTGCGACATATCCAGTACAACCGAGAAAAACAAGCGATCATTTTCTTGGAAGTGCTTCATGAACGAACAACTTTTGTGGGATTTGGACCCACACAGTGGAGTGTTGCTTGGCTTCCGGCTCATGAAAATAAATCCAAGTTTCGTCACCTGTAATGAAGTTGTATACGGATTTGCAGTGCCTAAGTTGAATTTTTAGCATTCCCTTACAGCAATCAACACTAGCCTTTTTTGAGCTACGATCAAATTATGCGGAATCCATCGCGAACAGATCTTTTTCACAGCTAAATGTTCATGCAAAATCAAATGTATTGCAGTCTGTGATATGCCGAAGGATGCCTCTATCTCGCGATAAGTCACATGCCGATCTTCTTCAATCATTTTGCGTACAGCATCGAAGTTTTTTTGAATCACAACCGATTGTGGTCGAGCTTCGCGAGATTCGTCACTGACGGACGCACGACCATGACAAAATTCTGCAAACCAATTATAAACAGTATTTTCTGATGGTGCTTCATTACCAAAAGTTGAACGAAGTGAATCTATGCATTGTTGTTGAGTTAGGTCTTTACTAAAATCGTAAAAAATCGAAAACCTTCTCGAGTATTATAATGTGTATCCATAATAAAGTTTATAATTTTACTAATTTTTGAATTATTATACCATGTTATAAATTTAAGGGGTAATTAAGAATTAGCTGATAGGCCAGGGGGTACGCCAAGAAAAAACTTGAGAACTATTCCTATCTAAGATACTTGGAAAGATGTGATTGAACAAAGCAACAGAGAAAATTCATGTGTTGTGGATATAATTAGTTACGTAGCTATTTTCTCAAGCATACAAATTTTCTTTTTTAAATAACCTTTTGATAAACTTACTGAAATTAATAATTACACAATACACCATTGATTCAATAATTCTTATGTGATTACTTCTTTTATAAAAATGTATAGTATATAATTTGACCAAACATAAATAACAGATGCATTATATTTCCTTTCACATTCTTAAAACAAACGTGAGATTGGAAATAAGCAAATCACTTTTCAATACCCATGAAAATGGAATGTTTATTGGATTGTGAAAAATATTTTCAAATGTAATAATGGAATCAAGTAACAGGTTATAAGGTATAAATGATTTTATTATGAATGATGTTAATTACTCGCATATTTAATTTTAATTTCAATTCAAGTATGAAATAAAAAAGAAACAAGTATAACTAGTTTATACTCTAGAGCTAGAGGGTAACCTAAGTGCAGCTGAGCAAAGTTTTTTACGCAATAATTTTCCTTTTTAACGGCTTTAGAAAAGAAAAAGCAAGGTACAATATTAGTTAGGTGTGAAAGAACCTCATCGAAACTTGGGAGATTTTTTTAGTCCTGCGTTTTAATCGAATAAGTACTGTCATCGTTTTGATAGTAGTAGTGTCGAAATAGAGTAAGAAAAGTAATACGAGCAAGGCCGGAGCGAGGGGGGGGGGTTCAACGTGTGCCCCGAAACGCGGCCCGCTGTTGTTAAAGTATCAAAATTCAATTCTCTAGGTCAAGTTGTTTGGCTATAATTTTTAACGTACAGACAGAGTGACAGCAGTCCAGGGTGAAAGGGGGCCCCCTTAATCCACAATCAAACTATGGAATAACTTTTTTTTGACATAACTTGAATCTCTCTTTTTTTGTCATTTTGATCCACCTTTCTCTTTTTTTGTTATCATTCCGATATGCCTTTTTTTGTGATCACTTTGATCCGTCTTTTTTTTTCGTGTTATTACTTCGATCCGTTTTTCTTTTTTTTTGTCATCACTCTAGTCTGTCCTTTTTTGTCATCATTCCGATCTGTTTTGTTTTTTGTCATCTCTCAAATACCGATTTTTACCGACCGCCAACATATATAAGGGAGGTATTGTGATCATACCGATTTTGACATTTCGAGATTTCGATGGATCTCTAAGAATTGGGGTCCCTACATAACGTTTTGAATATTTTTAGCATGATGTCTGGCGGTCTATCTGTCTGTCTGTCAGTCTGTCTCTCTGTTTGTCGGTCTGTCTGTCGGTCCGTGTACACGTGAAGAGCAAATTCGGCTAAAAGTATTTTTATGAAACTTCATATTTAAATTTTTGACATCAATGGCACGAGTTGATCAACTTTTGGCAAATATCGATTAACTAGAAATGGTAGTTTACTCGTGTCGGTTTTAAGATTTTTGTGAATATTTCACAACAGAGAAATATTTCGAAAAAAATATTTATTAACGAAAGTTGCCATAAAAGCAATAACTAACAACTTTTATTTGAAACATTTTTTGTGTCCGTCCGTCTGTCCGTCCGTCCGTCCGTCTGTCCGTCCGTCCGTCTGTCTGTCTGTCTGTCTGTCTGTCTGTGTACACGTGCAGAACAAATTTGGCTAAAAGGATTTTTATGAGACTGCATATTTAAGCTTTTGACATCTACGGCACGAGTTGATCAACTTTTGGTAAAAATCGGTTGACTAGAAATGGGAGTTTACTCGTGTCGATTTTAAGAATTTTGCGAATATTTAGCAACAGAAAAATATTTCGAAAAAATTTATTTGACAAAAGTTGCTATAAATGCAATAACTTTTATTTGAGATATTTTTTGATAAAATGAAAAATTTCGAAAGTATCAATTTTTCATTTTTGTATGTAATGTTTCCATGGTCATGATAAATAATATCTCGGAAAATATGAGGCCAAGTTATTTCTACTCTGCTGCTAGAATATATTTTATACAAGTACTTTATGATCGCGATCGGTCTTGTGGTGGCCACAGCTGATTTTCTTTGTCATCACTCCGATCTGTCTTGTTTTTTGTCATCACTCTGATACGTCTTTATTTTTTTTTTTTGTAATAACTTGGACTTGTCTTTTTGACACCACTTCGATCCGTTTTTTTTTTTTTTTTCATCATTCCGATCTATTTTGTGTGTCGCCCTTTCGATCCGTGTTGTTTTTATCATCACTCCAATCTGTGATTTTTTTGTCATCACTTTGATTCATCTTTGTTTATTGAACTTCGATCTGTCTTTTTTTTGTAACCACTTCGATCCATCTTCCTTTTTTTTTGTCAGCACTTCGATCCATCATTCTTTTTTGTCATCACATCGATCCGTCTATTTTTGTTACCATTTCGATCCGTCTTCCATATGTATCACAATTTGGATTTGTTTTCCTTTTTTTTGTCATCACTTCAATCCGTCTTTCCTTTCGTCGTCATTTTGACCTATATTTTTATTTGATCACCATTTCGATCTGTCTTTTATTATCACCATTTCGATATATCTTCCGTTTTTATCACAATTTCGATTTGTCTTCCTTATTCTTGTTCACCACTTCGATCCGTCTTCCTTTTTTGTCATCATTTCGATATGTTGTCTTTTTCTTTTCATCACTACGATCCGTCTTCTTTTTTTTTGTCATCATTTGGATCCATCTTCCTCTTTTTGACATCAATTCGATCCGACTTCTTTCTTTTTGGTTGACTAGTGCTGGGCTCCAAAATCGGTTTTTGGGTAAATCCAGGTCCATAATTTTCGAGTAACTGGAGTCCAAATTTCCGGATTCAGATACCCGGTTTAGGATACCCTATTCCAAATATCCCGTTTCTGATACCAGGTTCCAAATATCCGATTCTATAGTCGAATATTTGAAACAGAGTAAACCCGGAACCGGTGATTTTTTTGAAACCGGTTCGGTTCCTGCATTGTCAATTTCTGACAATGTAACACTACCCTTCACTTTAATATGTCTTCCTCTTTTTTATCATCCCTTCGATCCATCTTCCTTTTCTTTTTGTTTATCAGTTCAATCCGTCTTCTTTTTATTTTTGTCATCTGCTTGATTCGTTTCCATTTGCCTTTTTTATTCTTGCATAGGGCCCATGAAAAGCTATTTGCGGCATTGAGTATAAGGCTTTCTTGTTTATACCTACGAAAATTTGGTATTTCAAATGAATACAAAAAGAACTTAACGCAAACGTCTTCGTTATAATTTTTTTGCTAATATAATATCTTAAACTATGAAATCTTAAACTGGGCATTAGTTGTTATATTCATTAAATTTAAAAGTAGGGAATTTTTTGTATTTGTTAACATGACGTATTACTATAATATTTCTTATGGCAAGGTGTGCCATATTTGATATATTACTATATTCGTAGTTTTAATAACTTTATACGATCATAAATTCCATCCTACGAAATTTTGGATCGATTCCTTCATTGTTTATTAATATGTTTTACATCGAGTAATTTGTAATAAAAAGCCATAAACATTTAATAGCTATGACATTTGTAATACATCTGGTTTTGAGACAAAGCTAGTCTTGAACTGGAAGTCATTAGTATATGCCCATTTTGGATGTACTGGAAAAAAGTCACCTACCATATGCTACCAATAAATAATACAACGTCTTATAAAAGTGAAAATTCTAGTAAATATTATGTATATTGTCCATAAAGAGCCCGGATAGTATGGGGAATAAAGTAACAGGTGGGTGGAAAACAGAGACGGTCTTAGAACAATTAGTGGACAAGCAATTCAGAGGAAACAAACGGTATTTCAAAGTTTCTTCTTCTTTTTAGGGATTTGTAGGTATGATCAAAAAACTCTTATACCGTCATTTTGTCGTCTGTCTGTGTGACTGTCTGTCTGCGGTAAAAATTGTAGCCAAACGGCTAAACCTAGAGAGTTGAAATTTGGCATGCTTATACAACTCTTTGATCCGCACATAGGAAAAATACTAAACATCTAAAAAACATATCCACCTAAAAATATAAACAAATATGTACTCATTGAAAAGAAAATATTTTTTTTTAAATTCTGAGTAGAGTATCAAATAAAAGCCCTTAGTACGTGGATTAACGACCAAAATCTTATTTTTGAAAATAAATTATTTTAATACGATTTTTGCCAAAATTGAGCAAACAAAAATTGTCCCATACTCTGTAGCCCAGATGGTTTAAACTAAAAATCTGAAAAAATTATACGTAAGGTGTGAACCGGAATAGTACAACAAGAATCAGATTAAGTTTTCGGAAAATAACGCATTTTTTATATTTTTTTGTTGACGATGTACAAAAGTTATAGTTATGTAACACACTATACTAGAAGGCGTATCCTGGTCTAATGGTTAGCTTACTCGCTTGCACAACCAATGGAACAACCAATGGAAGACATAGGCACGATTTTCAAAATCTTAATGAATCTTGCTATATAAAAAAAAAATACTGGACATATTTACAAACCTAAATAATGGTATTCGGTATTCGAATTAAAATGAACAAAAAAATATTTTAACATAAAATTTGTTTTTAAAGTTCTTAGATTAACAGACGATAAATTATTTTAAAAATATCGTTCATTTTGGCGTGATTAACACAAAGCAAAATTTGTCCTACACACTCAGCATGCCACCTTCACTTATTATATATCTGCGAAGCCCTGCAATGTGTGAAAATTCACACTTCACATCAATTTTTTATGTCTACGTCAATTGTAAACCATCCTTTAAGTTTACATTTTACACGTTACATCATGTTTTACCATAAATTTTCGGATACTTCTGTTCAACAAATAATCGTACGTATATAATTAGCAAGTGTGTGTATGTGATCTGGGTAACATTTTGACGTAATTTTTTACTAAGGTCACATATTAATCCTATAATCCCAGTGATAAACGAAACAAGTTAAAAAAATGTTGCAAGAATTGAACGTTTTTAAAATAAAAATTAATGAGAAAAAAATAGTGTAAATAATTAAAAGTTAGTATTAAAATAGTGTTAATTTAGTGTTTTATGTTAAATCAGTGTGCAGAGGTTTTTAAAGAAGACTTAGTTCTAAATCTTCCAAAGTGAGTACATATTTTTTAATTTCAATATTTATAACAGTAAGTTATTTAACCCATCAACAATTACGGGTTATTAACAAAAAAAAAAAAAAAGAAAAGTTTCTGACTGTGTTAACTTGGTTCTTTACCATCCTTTCTGCATATTTTCTTTTAATATTCCTTTCTTTACATAGAGAGTCATGTTGTTTTTCGAAAATATCTGACATGGTGGTATATTTTTTGGTTAATTATACGAAATTAAGATACGTTAAAAAATAAAACCAAATACACACACAAACAATTGAAATTTTTATGTTATAAATCCGTCATTGTTGACGGGTAATAACTTAGTAAATAAATAATTGTAAACAGAGTTCGAATGTAAAAACATCAAACAATAGGGGATACGCATAAAATTTATATTTCCTTAAAACTACATTTTTTTGATATTTTAATGTTAGTTATGTCACCTAACACAACAAAAATCACATTTTAATTAATATTATAGCCAAATTTTTCAATTAAAATATTGTAAATTTGAAATAAGCCGACCACGCCGCGAAGGTTGCCGAGTAGATACGACTGAGACTGGAAGAGTTTGACGTCACAGATACAGACAAAACATAATGTTTACGTGTTTATATTGTATTGTTTGAGAGTTTTGTATTTGTTTTTAAACAATTTTTCACGCATTTATTATTAAAATAATTTATAAAATATATGTACTCACATTAAAATGGTCTACACAAACATAAAGTTTACTTTTTTCTGAAATATCGGTTTTATTTCGCCTCATAGCTTTTCTGTTGTTTTTCGTCATCAGGTAATGATATAAATTATTTTTTTGGATTTCTAATTGAACTATTTGTGCACATTGGTACTAAACAATATTTTCGACTATGTTTCGAAGTACTGGGGCCTGGATCTTCCATATTTTATATATTTTAATATAAAATTTAATTCGGTAAACATGTATAAATTGTTTTTATAGAATTAAAGTTTATTTTAATTAATACACTCTAACTTTACATAACCTATAAAAGTTATACAAACAAATAAGTTCACAACAGACTATGTACGCTGTGTAGACTAGTAGTGTCATGTGTCAGTTAGGAGGGTATGACGTCACACGTCGTTTTCGCGCGCTACATACATTAATGATTTTTTTAAGCCTTCAAATTAAAAAAAAAAAATTAAAAACTGTTTCTTATGTTTATATGCAACAAGAGGAATATAATAAAAAAATTTAAAAAAAATCATGCCTTATAAATCCGTCATTGTTGACGGGTAATAACTTAGTAAATAAATAATTGTAAACAGGGTTCGAATGTAAAAACATCAACAATTAAAGTTCCACGGAATTTGTAACATTCGCGTTGCAACAATTCTTATAGTAAATAGCTTTTAGTTGTTGTCAATACGTCTCTAAAATCACGATTTACTCCTCTACAAATGCAGAAAGGACAAGAAATCTCGAATATTTAGCGCTGCGATGAAAAAGCCAGATACATGTGAAGATTGTGAATGTAATAAACCTTGCCATAAAAGCAAACGCTCGTAATGGACAACACTCAATATCGCAGATTGTAAATTAAAATAATCTCCAAACAGATAATAATTATTGCATTGTAAAATTAGTTAAGGTAGAATAAACGTCTGTAGAGACATTGCGCAAATTAAATAATGCCCTATGTGAGAGTATTTAAGATTATTGAAAGACTCGTACGTTCGGGAATTTATTGACCGTAAATTAACCATTTTTACACTAATTTATTTTCTGCCGCAACAATTATCTTATCGAGCACGCAAAATGATAAATTAGTTTTAAGTCAGCGTTTACTGTTAGCAGAACTGGCAATTTTTGAAATAAAATATTTGATAAAGTATTTCAACTTCTTTCTGGTATTTGAAATATTGTATTGTAAATACTTCAAAAAAATGCTCTTGGTATTTGAATTTGAAAATATTTTCTCTGTGGTATTTATATTTTAAATTTGTGTATGAAAACGTCAGTATTTGAAATACTTTGGAAGTATTTCAAATATGTATATACTAGTATTTCAAACATTTACATAGTATTTCAAATACTCTCATCAGGGCCGTAACTAGCCTTTTTCGGGCAAGATTTTATAATACATGGGGGGGTCCCCTAAACACTATATAATACAAATGTCAAAAAAATTCTAAAATCCAAGTGATGAACTAAAAAAAATTGATGTGAAGTGTGAATATTCACACATTTCAGGGTTTCGCAGGTATATAATAAGTGAAGGCGGTATGCTGAGTGTGTAGGACAAATTTTACTTTATAGTAATCACGGCAAAATGAACGATATTTTTAAAATAATTTATCGTCTGTTAATCATATAATAAGACTGGTTATTAAATTTACGCTCTTAAAAATTAAATACAACATTTGTCAAAATATAACTAGAATTTTGACAAAATAAATTCAACATAATAAAAATGCAAAAAAAAAACAGAAAAAAAAAAACTCACTCCTTCCGTACTCGAACTCGAAACCCTTCGTTTTCCAGAGAATTTTAGCTTCCGACACCAGCGCTCTAACCCGTTGCGCCATCGGACGCTTTGCAAATGAGTGTCTTACATTGGTATAACTTTTGTACTTTGTGAACCAAAAACCAAAAAATGCGTTATTTTCCGAAAACATAATCTGATCAAAAATTCCTGTTGTACTATTTCGGTTCACACCAATATACATTACTTGGAATTTTTTTAGATTTTTAGTTTAAACCATCTGGGCTACAGGGTGTGGGACAAAAAATTTTTTGCACAATTTTGGCAAAAATCGCATCAAAATAATTTATTTTTCAAAAATAAAAATTTGATCGTTAATCCACGTACTAAGGGCTTTCATTTGATACCCTACTCAGAATTTAAAAAAAATATTTTTGTTTTCGATGAGCACATATTTGTTTATATTTTTAGGGGGGTATGTTTTTTAGATGTTTTAGTATTTTTCCTATGTGCGGGTCAAAGAGTTGTATAAGCATGCCAAATTTCAACTCTCTAGGTTTAGCCGTTTGGCTACAATTTTAACCGAACAGACAGACAGACAGACAGACAGACAGACAGACAGACAGACAGACTAACAGACAGACAGACAGACAGACAGACAGACAGACAGACGACAAAATGACGGTATAAGGATTTTTTGGTCATACCTACAAAACCCTAAAAATGGTCTTCATTTCTGAAATCTAACTGATGACATAAAAAAAAATTTAAGTGAAGTGTGAATTTTCACACATTTCAGGGTTTTGCAGGTATTTAATAAGTGTAAGAAGCCAACATAATACTGGATGTCTAGGTATATTTATCATATCAAAATCAAAATTTTTTTGATTATCACTTTTATTCGTTTTTGAGAACTAAAAGATTCCATTTAATTTTTTTAAACAAAATTTAAATAATTTTCCAAATATCCCAGCGTTTTTTTCTGGATTTGCTTCGTATTCAAGTCTTCATTAGATTAATAAGAAATATTTTACAGTGTAGAGTGTAGTGTGGTGTGCTAGCAACGTAACGAACAACTGTATTGTCTGGAACAATGCAATCGTTTGTTATGTAGTGTGACGTAAGTGCGTTGATTCGCCGACGCTAGTATATGAGTAACTCAGTTCGCAACTATTAAAAAAAAATATTATTTTTTTAGTAGTAATATTTTTAATTCCAAAAAAATACACGCACTATCTTAGGTATAAATACAAAAAAAACATAACATTATTAGCCATAATTTAACCATGAATTAAAAAAATAATCAAGTTTTTCAAAAACACAAAAACTGCCATATTTTTCAAAAACACAATCTGATCAAAAATACTTCTCGTACGTTTTCGGCTCAGATCAATATACATTACCTATAATTTTTTCAGATTTTTGGTTTAACTCTTTTTGGTAAAAGGGTGCGGGACAAGAACTTTTGCACATTTTTGGCTAAATTTGTATTAAAAGACACAATTTTCAAAAAACTATCTATCGTTCCGTAATCTACGTCTTAAGAGCTTTTTTTTGATACCACACAATACATTTAAAAAAAAATATATTTTTTTTCAACGATTCGAAAAATCGACATTTTTCGAGAAATTTATCTAAAATTCCTGTTGAATTTCGGTTCCCATCAATATTCAGTACTGAGATTTTTTTTAGATTTTTATATCAATCCCTTTGGGAGATAGGGTGGGGGAAAAAAGTTTTTTGAAACTTTTTTGGTAAAAACACAATAAAAAAAAATTCAAATATAATTTTTGTTTTGTTTATCCACGCTTTAAGATATTTCATTTGGTATGCCACTCAAAATATAAAAAAAATACATATATATTTTTTATTAAATCTATATTTGTTTATATTAATCCCGCGCTGTCTTTTTTTTGAACGCTCTATAGTTTTCCTATATGTGGGTCAAAAATTTGTACAAGTATGCCAAATTTCAACTTTCTATATTCAGCCGTTTAGCTACAATTCCAAGTACAGACAGACACATAAGTGACGTTATAAGGGTTTTTTGGTGGTCATACCTACAAACAGGACCGTAACTAGCTTTTTTTGGGCCCTGGGCAAGATTTTATAATTCCCCCCCCCCCCCCTAAACACTTTATAATACAAATGATAACCTGAACAAAAAAAGGTCTTCACTTTTAAAAGATAAGTGATGACTTAAAAAAAAGTCTTCACTTCTAAAATACAAGTGACGACAAAAAAAAGATCCTCAGTCAAAATACAATTATTATGCTCTAATATTTTCTTTTCTAGGCCCCCTTCGAATCTGGGTTCTGGGCATGTGCCCCTGCTGCCCCTGCCTACAAAACCCTAAAAAGGGTAATAAATAAAAAACGATTCTTCTATGTTCAATGCAGTTTTAATAAGATATTTTTGGGGAGCTATGGAAAGTGCTACTTACAAACTTGAAATATCACTTTACATAATTGTTTACATCACATATTTACATCAAAAATATGTATAAAAGAGTGGTTTTGAAGATTATTTAATGTTTTCTGTTCTACTTGAACTTGAAATCTCACTTATCATTTTTGTTAAAATGTACATATCAAAAAACTTACGAAGTAAAGGTACGACAGCTAGTCCAACTATAAATCTAATGAATCCTCAACAATTATTTATAGATCTAAACAATTTTTCATAATTATTCAAAATATTAGCATATTGTTGTGATTTTAAATATCAATAATATTGCATGCGATATTTAAATGTCAGTAGCCTACATAGATCAGAGCTGGTGACAAATATATCCAATATATTTCGCCAATAATCAATATCAATGCAACAAGGACGTGGTGCAATAAAATATATTATCACTCAACACCAGATAACATCTGAATTATTTTTCATATACGCCTTTACTGCAAAATGTCACATTAAATAAATAATCGCAGTGAACTGTCAAATAAATTGCTGAGACAAAATTGCGAAAGTATGTTAAATAAATAAAATATTAATATTGTATTCTTGTTAGAAAGTATAAAGAAGGACTTACGAGGTGTGTTAATTAAGTAACCGGACTGCAACATAGCGTTTGATCTGGCAACATTAGGGACGCAGGACTTGGAGGGAAAGCAGGTGAACATTGATACGCCTTCAGTACGAGTTTGAACTCGCTAGAGTAGTTCTGTTGTCCGTAGCAATTTTTTTCGTGCGTTTTTTTCTAGTGCGTTCAAAAAAGGAGTGACATTCATTTCGAGCAACGGTGTGCTATCAGGTTTGCTTCAGACTTGGGCACAGTGCAACGGAAACTTTTTCAAAACTTCAGCAGGCCTACGGAGACAGTACTTTACCGAGGACCCAGGTTTTTTAGCGGTTTAAGGCATTTTCAGAAGGAAGAGAGTTTATTGAAGATGAATCACGCAGCGGAAGGCCTTCATCTGCAAGAACCGATGAAAATGTCGACAAAATCCGGGATCTTGTGCGTTCAGATCGTCGGTTGACAGTCAGAATGATCGGGGAAGAGTTGATTTTGACCAATGAATTAGGGATGACAAAAATAGCTGACTTGAGTCCTTGTGACTTATTCCTCTTCCCTTGTGCGTTCAGATTGTCGGTTCACAGTCAGAATAAGCGGGGAAGACTTGAATTTGACTCACACTAACGTTCCTCAGATATTGACCAATGAATTGGGGATGAGAAAAATCTGCAATTTCAATAAATGAGTTTTTGGCCAGTAAAAACATTCCTGTGGCATCTCAGCCTCCTAATTCGCCTGACTTGAGTCCTTGTTACATTTTCCTCTTCCCAAGATTGAAAAATCACCTCAAGGGACATCATTTTGGGACTCTCTTGGTCTGGATTTCTCTGAATATAATATTAAATAAAGGTCGAAGTCACGAGATACTTGTTTTAATTTTTTTTATGGCTTTTGCTGTTTCGGCAATTAACCAGGACAATTCTTGTTCTTTTAAACATTCCATTCCTGAACGAAATTCGAACCCGAGTCCTTAGCAACGCAGAGCGCATGTGTTACCACTACGCTACGCCGGTCGGTATTTAAATTATTTTGTAATCCATCGACATTAGTTCTATGTATCTTTCCACTGACTTGTTGTTATTTCTCCAAAATAATAAAAATATAAATAGCAGTAATAAGAAAAATGTCTACAAATTTTTCTTTCAGAAAGAAATATATTTTAAAAATGTTATAATTATTATTATTGTAAAAAAGTGAATTATTAGTAGATAGATTCAAGAAGTGTTTGAAAGTATATGCTCTAAATCTAAATACCTATAAGAATTATTGTTCAGCTCTGATCACAGTTCAGAAGAAAAATAAATAGTTGACAGCACTTGCAAAGTTTATACACATTAAATAATGGTTCAAAATATTACAGGTTTGAATGTATTTGACGTTTGTATTAGAAGAAATGTTTTTCTTTAATAACCTTTCTTAACAATGATAACATCTTACAATGATGTTGCATTCAACAATGCACATTATGGAAAATCATACATATGTATTAATAAAACAGGAATGTTTTTAGATAACGAGTACCCATTTATTGATATTATGATGTGATTTTTTTTACGTCTATGAACATCTCATTCTACGGAACACATACTTTTTAACTGTCGAAATCACACCGCAGCATCTACAGTTTTTTATTCAGATCTCGAGAAAATCCTAACTGCTCCCCTTAACTTAAGAACAATTCTTTCTAATCCCACTCCAGCTGTTTGTGACAAAATATTATGGTTTTTAACGGAAATCAAGAAAGATATGTAGAATAGGTTCTCCATTAGCTATGCGCTGGCGGAATGGTGTTAAACCGAAGCCAACAAAATAAGAAGAAGAAGAAGAACATCTCATTAATAATGTCGTTAGTACAGATTTGCCTAAAAACGTCTGAGCCCTGATTATGTAGGATATTAAATGGCATTTCTATACCAAACACACTTGTGACTCTAATCTGGGTTACAAGTTAATCAAGATTATTTTAATTAATCCTGAATCTAGCAATATTAGTAAAGCAAAATAAAGCAATAACATACCGAAGTGTTTACATTCTTCAACAAATTTTTACTTTCCAATTGAATGCGGTATTGTACAGTAATTAACTTTCCATAAACGGTAAACTTAAATTTCCATTATTAAAAATCCTCAGAAAATTACATATAATTGAATACATTTAAATACATTTTATAAAAATCATAATTACTCTGAATAAGGTAATAAATCATAAATGGAATGCTGTTACTGGCGATCGTATTCATCTAAGTCAATAACAATGTGGGCTACCTTGGTTCTGTCACTAACATATGATCTTATAATAAGTCCATGATCAACAGGGGCGGGAGAGGGAGATTTATTTGTTAAGAAATACCTTTATGTAAGACGGTTATGTTGAAAGTAAGTCATATGTGACATTTCTGTGACAATTTGTGAGAACAACATCGGCACGAACCAAAGTTTATGTTGAAAAGAAACATTGCATAACCTTAGTATCTCTGAATTCATGAAACTGTGTTAGTTCAATAAGTCTTCTTCTACTTCCATGCTACAAGGAGAGTAGAGATTTGAACTGGGCTTGTTATTATTAAGTTTAATTAAATCGACTAGGATGGACTGGAGCCAATCAGCCGTATGAATAAAGTTGAAGTAAATGCTCATAAATAGAAGGTAGAAGTAAAAGCATTTGCTTCGAGTAAAAGGTCGGAGTAAAAGCATTTACTTCTTTTTATATATGAATAATGATTACCTTTTACTTACAAGTCAATGCTTCTACCGGTGAGTAAAAGGTCAAGAGGATGTGTTTATGTTGAAACCTGAAAATCAGTATTTATCAAAATCGTACTACTTCTTTCTGATTGCTGTCAACTTGAAATTAGTCTATAAACACTATCAAAACTGTACTAGTGCTGTACTGAGTTCCATGTTTGACATATCAGTTTATTTTTATTGGTGTAAAGTCATGTACAGATTCAGGGCATTTTACACCTACACTTGTGAACATTTCACTGGCATCATAAATTGCCTATACATTTAGCATAGGTTTTCCTTTACGATTGACATATTCATCTTCATGGATCTTCGGTTTTTCTATCCCTATATGTGTACAGTTAATGGCACCAACTGCGGTTGGAAAAAGGTATTTTCTTTGCCACATTTTTTTCGCTTCCACTAATAAATTTTGGGAAGTAAGAAATTTAATCCAGTTGCCAGCTTGTGCAACTATTTGATCAACAACACTGCTGACAGTCAGTGATACTGTGGATTGCTCCACCCCAAGTTCCTCACCGATACTTCTTTGAAATCCAAGATCAGCTAGATATTTCAACAAAAAAAAAGTTACCTAAAAATTATTAGCTAAACACTCCATGTTCTTCTGTTCAAAACGAAACTAACTTTTATGTCAGTACGACGTGGTGAAGAACGATGCCTATAATGTTTCATATTTCTTAAATGCACAATATCCGCCATGGCAATTAGTTCACTACAACACTTTCACAAGTGAGTATATGAATATATAGATGTTTAATTTATTATTTAAATTAAGATAATTTAAAGTAAAAGGTCTGTTTTATTCATAACCATTTACTTCTGTCTTGAGCAAAAGATCAACAAAAAAGCATTTGCTTCTTACTCATAAGTAGAAGGTTTTGCTTGCATTTTTATTCATATTGTTAGGAGGATTTGCTTCATAATTTGCAAGTAAAAGGTTATGCTTATTTTTATTCATACGGTCCAATGAAATAAACCATGTACAAAGAGATTTTCGTATTGTGCCATTGTGCCAGTAGGTAGTAGAATTGAGGTAGACCATAGCTTAAGTGGGTCGATTGTGTAACACAGGATGCTCGGTCTATCGGTGCACACAACAGGAGGACAATAACACAAAATCGGAAGGAATGGCGGAAGACGATTGAGACGGCTATGGTCTTCAAGGGCCTTGGAGGCCGTACCAGTAATGTTGACCAATTCCTTCTGGCATGTTTTATTGCAAAATTGTTAATTATCTCGTCATAATTTAGTTTTCTTGCCAACTTGGATTCTATTGACAAAATTGCCAATGAAGAGAATCGCTCCTGACTTATACAAGATCGTAAATAATTTTTTATTATTTTCAGTTTTGAAAAAGATCTCTCTGCCGATGCAACTGTTACTGGAATTGTAAGTATTACTTTCAAAACAGTTACAAAATTGGGATACAATTCAGATAAATTGTTTTTGTAAATATATTCTAAAATTTCTAAAATTGTATTTCTAGGCGACAATACCCGGCGACACATTTTAATTTCATAAAAAAGGTTTGTACAATCAATGTCGTCTTTTAAACACAAATTTATATCTTATTTATATCTGCTTATCTAAATGATAAGCAGATATAATAGAAGCATATTTAAGCAGATCGTCTTCAGTCATCTTTTGTATATTGTCTGAATTGTACAAATAGCCAAATAATTTTCGCGGTGGTGATAAAAAAAAAAAAACTCGGGTCTCGCGGGGCCTTACGAAGCGCGGGGCCTTACTAAGCGAGGGGCCTTGTGCGGTCGCACCGTTCGCACTGCCCTCTGGCCGGCCCTGGCTGAAGTGTCTATTTAGAAACTACTACTGTAAAAAACTATAAAACATTATGTAGTACTATTTAGTTTCAAACCATTGCATAAATATTATTATTATTTATTTATTATAATTGTCAATTTAAATTGTTATTACATTTATTTAAAACAATTAAACATGAAATGGATCGTGAGATATCCACATTTATTTTCATGTAAGCAAATTACAGAAATAATGAACTACATAAAAATATATTTTTGAAAAAACTACAGCTTTACTACGCGTCTATAAATTATAATAAATTGCAAAATAGCATCAAAGCAATCTAATTATTATTATAATACTCTTATTATACGGTAATTATAATTTTTCTAAATTATTCAACATTAAATTTTTCGAAAAAATGTTCTCAGTAGGTAGAGGTTATTTGCAATATAAATCAAACATAATTAATTATAGAAATAATTTCAATGTTCTGGGATATAATTTTGTGCATTAATCATTTTAAATTATTTTCATAAACGTTAAATATGATGTATGTACTTACATGTACTTAAGCCATATATCATTTAGATGCCAAGGCTTCTATTGTTTTATATTTTCAGAAAAATTTTATTTATTCACCACATGCAAGAACAAGTGCATGTTCTTGAGTTTTAAATATATTTGTTTTATATTCCATAAATATGTAGACAGCTATTTGCTTTTTTATTTAGAAAATGTTTTTTTGGACTGAAGTATTATTTCAGAAAGTTTCTCATCCAACTATTGAGATCTTTATTATAAATAACGAGCGATAACGTTTTATTATTAAAAAAATAAATAACTTTAGTTATTATAAATAATTAAGGATGTATAAATAGTAGTGGGGTTCAAATAAATTAATTTTTAATTAAAAAATAAGAGTAAAGCCGCATTCAGAGCTCTTTAATTTAACAGGTTGTAGACTGTTCTTTGTTAGCTGTAAGTTATGTTTCTATGCTTTGTTTTAACGTTGTACGTACCGTTCATAGCAAGTTAGAAATTAATATGTTACGAATTCGCGACTGCAAATAATAGTGAGACATCTGGTGGTGACTGGCTAAATTAAACAGAAGCGTATATTTGGATCATATTTGTAGCGTGTTGTGCTGCAGTTTATGTGAATTAAGAAGTATTTTAAAATATAGTGACTTAAAGACAGTGCTTTTTTGCCGAAATATTGTTTGAACAGATAAATATTTAGAAAAAACTTCTGACTTATACGCTTCTCGTCCGCCATCAGCTGTTGTACGCAGCGCCGCCAACGGTAGTTTCAGTCGCGAATAGTCCGACATCTGTTTTTCTTGAAAAAAACTACTCTGCTTCGTAAAATGTTTTATATGTATTATCGTTCTTATAATTCTGTTGTCTTAGATTTTAACTACCTAATTACCTAAATTGATCATATTTACTGTCCGTCTTTGTAATTTTGAGCAAGATTTGTTAATACTGACATTATGTTAGGTTATGTAAAGGCATTCAATAACTACGGTGTCACTGATAGAATGCGATAGCCAATGTGTTTATTAAAACTCATTAAACAGTCTGTCTCATTAAAACATCTCACTAGCTATAAGTTTAGAAAATTATGCACAATCCACAACAAAGAGCGTATTAAATTTGGAGGTCTGAACGGTTTCACGTCTTATCATATGTCAAACTTCTATTGACAGTAAACAGTCTACAAGCTACAGTGAATAAGCTATTGATTTAAGGGCTCTGAATGCGGCTTTACACTACCTTAGCCGTGCACTAGTGATCGTTGTAACTAAAAAATTGATGTTAAGTGTGAATTTTCAGACATTGCAGGATTTCGCAGGTATATAATAAGTGAAGGCGGCATGCTGAGTGTATAAGACAAATTTTGCTTTATAGTAATCACGGCAAAATGAACAATATTTTAATAATAATTTATCGTCTAAGAGCTTTAAAAACAAAATTTATGTTAAAATATTTTTTTGTTAATTTTAATTCGAATACCTAATAACATTATTTAGGTTTCTAAATATTTGCAGTATTTTTTTTATAAAACAAGGTTCATTAAGATTTTGAAAATTGCGCCTATGGCTTCCATTGGTTGTTTTAAGTCATATACTCCGTCCCTCTGGTTTCGTATACATGACACATAGAATGAAAATATAATTCCAACAGGTTATTAAATTTACACTCTTAAAAATGAAATGCAACATTTGCCAAAATATAACTAGAATATTGACAAAATAATTTAAAGAAAATAAAAATGAAAAAAAAAAAACAAAAAATAAAATTGTCTCCTCTGCCCGGGAGCAAACCCCAGTTTGCTGCGTAGCAAGCGAGCAAGCTAACCATTAGACCAGGATACGCCTTCTAGTATAGTGTATTACATAACTATAACTTTTATACGGAGTGATTATTTAATGGCGAGACGACGTCACTGGAAGTTTTAATAATTTGTCGTTTCATACACATCGTAGCAGGCGATTATGCGCGCATGCGCATAATCCTTTTTTCTTCATAATCAAATTTTATTCAAGGTTATTATAGTCATAGTATTCTGCTAGGAGACACGTAAAATTCGGTGACGTCGTCTCGCCATTAAATAATCACTCTGTACATCGTCAACAAAAAAACACAAAAAATGCGTTATTTTCCGAAAACATAATCTGATCAAAAATTCCTATTGTGCTATTCCGGTTCACACCAATATACATTATTTAGAATTTTTTCAGATTTTTTTAAACCATCTGGGCTACAGGGTGTAGGACAAAAAATTTGCACAATTTTGGTTAAAATCGCATCAAAATAATTTATTTTCCAAAAATAAAATTTTGATCGTTAATCTACGTATTAAAGGATTTCATTTGATACCCTACTCAGAATTTATTATTATTATTATTATTTTTTTTTTTTTTTCGATGAGCTCATATTTGTTTATATTTTTAGGGGGATATGTTTTTTAGATATTTTAGTACTTTTCCTATGTGCGGGTCAAAGGGTTGTATAAGCATGCCAAATTTCAACTCTCTAGGTTTAGCCGTTTGGCTACAATTTTTACCGAACAGCTTTTACCCCGAAAAATGTGTTAGCTTATCCACGCATTAAGAGATTTCATTTGATCAAAATTAAAAAAATATATTTATTTTTCGTTGAATACATATTTGTTTATTTTTTCCGTGATGTGCATTTTTGAACTTTCAATAGTTTTCTTATATGTAAGAATGGTAAAAAGAGGTTCAAAAGTTTCAACTATGTCCATCCATTTGAAAAACCTAAAAAGTTATTTTCAGCAAAATCTTCATTTGATGCTTCAGAGCAAATTCAGATAGGTCTTTATATATGTATTTGAACATAAGAGCTGCCTGTTTCTTGCACCAAAAAATACGGAAATACGAAACTTTTTTCTACCGAACAGACAGACACTTGATTGACGTTATAAGGTTTTTTTGTCATACCTACAAAAACCTAAAAAGTGATTTTCAGCAAAACCTTCATCTGAAGTTTCAGAGAAAACTCAGATAGCTCCATATCTGTATTTGAGCATCAGAGCTGCCTGTATCTTCACCAAAAAATTTCGAAACTTTTTTTTTTTTTTAATTAGTATTTATTGGTCTTAGTTGCACTGACTATTAACCAGTGATGTATACAATAAAATAATATAGCAATAATAATATAAGTTACATATAAAATACATAATAATAGTTGATAACAATAAAATTACAATTACGAATTACAATAGACATTAAAATACATATATAAAATTTATTTATTTTTCTTCATTTTTATTTTTACCAAAATTTTTGTCCTTAAGAGACTATTAGCCAGAATATATTAGTATTAATGTTAAGTATAAATACGATTTTATTACACTTTAATTTTTTCTACTTTGATGTAGTCAAAGATTATATTATAAATTTTCATCGAGTTTGTGGCCAAAAGTGTTTGAATGTTTGTTGGAAATGGGATATTTTCTGAAATTAATTTATTTAAAAATTTTGTACGATTACCTAAATATAATGGACATTTAAAAAGTAAGTGGTTAACGTCACCAATAGACTGGTCATCACATTGACAGTACGGGGTTGATTTCAAGTTTATTCTATGCAGATGAGAAGGTGAGAGGTTATGATTAAATCTTAGTCGTATTATAGTACAGATGAAAGCCCTGTTTTGGTCTGACGAGAACCAGTGTTTTTTTGGTAGTGTTGTCTGGATTTCTCCATAATATGATGCTTTATGTTTAAGTGACTGTAGGAAATCATGTTGCCATTGATTTAGAACAATTTCTTTTAATTTTAAATTAATTTCATTGTTGCTAGGTGGTATTTGTAGCGGCATTTCTTTTAAAACGGCCTCCTTTGCTAGAATATCTACTTGATTATTAAATTTGGAGTTCGAGTGACCCTTGGTCCAGCATATTTTTATCGATTTATCTCTAAAGGTTAGATCTTGTACAGATTTTAATATATCATAAATTAAAGAGTTATTATCCTTAGAAAAGTTTGGATATTTTAGTTTCTGGACAGCGCTCTTATTATCACAAAGTATTACGAATTCATTATGAATATGGTTTCTTAAATAGTCTAAACTTAGTTTTATAGCGATCAATTCGGCATTGTATGTAAACGTTTGGTCAGGGAGTTTGACTTGATGATTATGGTTGTACTGTGGTACTAAATAAGCGCAACCTACACCATCTTTCGATTTAGAACCATCAGTGTAAATATGGTGTGCATTTGGCCATTTTAGAGTAATTTTGTCTATGACAGATAAATTTTCCATATTACGCGGATTTGGATTTATAAAAACGAATGATCGCTGAAGCAGAAATTATTCGGTAATGACAGATGGAATGGAGCTTCGAAACACGGTAATACCTGAGATACATTACGTACTGGGGAAATTTCTGTTAGTTGAAGATAACTTTCGACTAGTAGTGGAATAGTTTTATTTTTCCAATAACTTGACGTTAATACTTCAGCACAATATAGCCCTAATCGAATTGGACTTTTGGTTTGGATACGTGGAAGTAAAAATCGACCTGCAAGAATTTTTCTACGTAACTGTAAAGGCATAATGTTGGCTTCTGCCAATAATGCATTAGTAGGAGTTGAATGGAGTGCACCAATACAGCGTTTGATTGCTTTATTCTGAAGGCTATCCAAAGCCTTTAGAGAAGTCAGAGTTGCGTTGTTAAAAAATATTGAGCCATAATCTATGATAGATAAAATAAGATTTTTATATAGCATTAATGCTGTTTTGGGGTTTCGAAACTTTAAATCCATTGAAAACAGCAATTTCAAGCAAAAATTGGAGCTGATCGGTTATTGTACCGAGCCCTTTAAGTGACAGCAGTCCTATATAGAATTTAAAACTTTATTTGTATCCATATAAGTAAGTAAATGTCTTGGAAGTATAAGTTCATTTAGATTTATCATTCATTTTATACGTTTTTAAGTGGCAATGAACGTGTTATTAGATTGTTTGAGTCAGTACAATTCCCAAATAAATCATGTAAAATTACATATTGCTTAATAAAAATTCAAGATCACTCACTTCATGAATCACACATGAGTACGTGTGTACACACTCTGAATATGGATACGTATGTGTCACATGTGAACATGAATTTTTCTTCTCAATATTTATCAGCAATAAAATTAAGTTGTGATATACAACTACAATAAAACTGATGTTATTACGGAATCTTATGAAATCACTGCATTGACACAAACATTGAATTGCATTATGGGAAAATGTTAAAGCTTGCAAGAAAAATATTGTATTGAATCATAAATTGTATAGTTTAATAAAAATAACATCTGGCCAGATGACTTTTCTACTAAAATAGAAATCAGTCACCTGGAGTTAAGGTGTCCTCTAAAGGAGGTGACCGGATGCGGTGAATTGTCTATCGTGTTGATATTTTGCCAAAATTAAGGATCCGTATATATATATATATATATATATATATATATATATATATATATATAAATATACGTCTAATGAATTCAGAACAACAATCTGCCTTACATGTTATTAATTTCCTGAAGCTAGGTAGAGCAAAGGACCTCTACGAAACATCGCCGTGGTTCTATTCTTTGCAAGGGCTTTAATTTCCGGCCAAGATTTTCCCATCCGTCCAATTTCTTCAAAAATGGACCTGTGCCAAATAAATGAAGGTCTAGTCCTTCTGCGCGCTACCTGAGGGTTCCATTAAATTGTCTATTTGGAGTTTTTGAGGTGGTATTGGGTGTCTGTCCTATCCAATTCCATTCCCGGGTCATAATCGGCCCAATTCTGTAAGCAAGTTACTACGAAAAAGTTACAATAAAAGTTGCTAAATACAAGGTCAGTAACTATTTTAGTAACTTTTACGAAATTCGTATTCTGTAAGAGAAAAGTTGCTATGAAATTAGTAACTAGTTGCTAAGAAAGTTATTATGAATAACAACTAACAGAAAGCAGTTGCTACACTTAGTAACTTCAAAATAACTTGTTAAAATCGTGTAAAATCGCAATTTCTCTGTTTAATAATGAATTATTTCAAGCATTTTACAATGAAGGGCAACATAGAGACAATAATTATAGAAGGATTTTTATTTTATTTTCTGTATAGCACAAAATTCTTCGAGTTCTTTATTTCAAATTCTATTTTTTTTTTTTTTTTAATTTACATTTGTTTTATAACAGTATAACAGTACAATATTTTTTAAATGTATTAACTACGACTGTCAATAGAAGCCGCGCAACAAGGGGGTGGTCGACGAGTTCAGACCCCCTCCCCCAAGGATTTGAAAAATCAAATACTTATTAAATAAAAACTAAGCGATTGCAAATAAGAATCACCTTTTTTATTACTAAAAATTAAATTATAATCAAAATTAAATAAATATATAAACCCAGCCCTCTCCATAAAAACACAACAATACATTTGTATTATATTACAGATATTTTTTCGAAATGAACCCTTCCCAGATCAATGTTCTATGTGCGCGCCTGTTCAATGGCTATCCGAACTTCTTTAACTGTATTTCACCCAATTCATTTAAATTTGAACTATAACTTGCACCACCACATAGAAAACAGTAGCCACATAGCACATCATCACAGCACCACCACTCGTTCCTGTCAATTATTTTTTAAACACTCGTATCACCGACCATGACCGAGTTATTTTCCAGGAAATTCAACAGAATTTCCATCTGTTTGCAATTCTTTTTCTGATTTTGGTTATAAAACATTTTTCGTTTAACCTCAGAAACTCACAACATAGCTGTCAAACTCAATTAAAAACGAATACCTCGCCTGCGCAGAACGTAATCTGCTTCTAGCTTCACGGTTCTTTGTAGCAACGTTACTAAATATAACTTGTTATAAGAACGTTGCTTGTGCTTATGCTTGGAGAATACCAATTGTTTGGCGATTGATAAGAAAGTTACTATAAAAGTTATTTCGTAGCAACGTTACTCAGTAGCAACTAACCTAGTAACTTTTTACAGAATCGGGCCGAATATCTGTTGCAATTGGTATTTCACTCGATAAACTCCATAGTTCTGTATTTGAGATTGTACTTGGCCAAAAGATGTTGAAGATTTTCGCCAGACACTTATTTGTAAAAGACTGTAACCGGGAGGTTATTTTATTGATCTCCTTCCATACATACAGAAATAATTGGTATCATAGCTTTGTAGAGATGGAGTATAGCTGGACTTCCAAACTTCCGTGAGTGTGCCAAAAGCATGACCGGCTTTCTGCATACGGTTTTCAACGTCAGACAAAGCTCCACCTTGACCGCCAATTACACTGCCGAGGTAGATGTATTTAACCGTTTCTTTTATGTATCATTTTCATTCTGGTGTTGGAAGCGTGAACAAGAAATTCAACCAATAGGATCGCTCTATTTAAAAAAAACCCGTACCATGGTGTAGTAGGCACGGTGTTACAAGCGCGGTGTCGCAAGTTCAGAAATTTCAACTCTAGCGCTGGCCGCACCGTCCAAACCATAGAAACAGATATATTTTTTCGAAATGGTGAGATCTTTAGCGAGCACTTGTATTAATTTCCTAAAAAAAAATTAAAAAAACGTAAATAGATGTAGTGAAATAGCGACTTTTACAATGTTGTCGGCAGTCATAAAGTTTATTGTTATGGATTCGGTTTCAAATATTTGGTCTGCAGAAATATCATGCAGTGGGTATACTAATAATACACCCCCAAGCATGGGCCAACAGAATCTTCATTATAATTGTGATGTCAAGTAAAAAAGATTGTGTATTAAATTCTTTTCTTGTAATTGAAGTAACTGTGTTTTTTGTGTCTCATTTTTGCATTGATGCAGGATTGCTTGCAGCTGCAGGAAAGCACGTTTGAAATGTTCCGTTGTCTGCGGGACCTGTAATGGCCAGTCTTGCGAAAATCTACCGGAAATGAAGATAGACGTCGACGACAACACCCTCGACTTGGACGACCTCGATGACGACGAGATGGATAGGCTGCTCGACGATATTGATATTGAAGAAGTCGAGGAACAACATTAGGTATAGTTACACTCGTATTGTTGTTGAGATTTACCATTATTTATAATAATTAATACCTACTTAGCCACATGTTATAGATACCATTACTTCTATTTAATAATGCTTACCAACTTTCATGTGCGTTGTATTTATATAAGGACATGACAAGATTTTACCTTGGGATATTTAATATATAACTTTCCATTTCAGGCGATTGAGGACGATGATGAAGACGGTTTGGCGGATTTCCTTGGCCCTGGTCCCTCAAAGAGGAGACAAGAACATTACTAACATTTCTTTTACACTTTTTATTTTATATAATGTGTCAAATATATTCAGTTTCAGAACAGTGATTTCCCTCCATCCATCCCACCCTTCCCCCTCCCCACACGCACCTCCTTCAAAATGTTAAATTGGATAAATTTTTACTTCACTGACTCATGTTAGACAGCTTATTGAAGATATAAAGACAGTTGTATATGATGAAACATGAAAATTAGCATAAAATTTTCAAGTTTGGAGTTTTCAAGTTTTTTCATATTTTGAAAAGCTGTATCTCGGAAACTATTAAGGCTACCAATCCCATTCTGGTCTCAAATTGTAGCAAATTTAATCTTGTTTAAAAATGCATAGAATGGTGTGTGTCGAAAACGTGCTCCTTTATGTTCAAAATGGGAAGAAACCGAAAAAAGTGCGAAAATTTAGCAGTTTTTGAGATATTCAAAAGTGTTCCGGAGGGCTGCCGAGGTCGAAAACTTGGATTTTGCATCTCGGGCACATCCCATACAAGAAAAAAAAACGAAACTAACTACCCCCACTTGATGCAACTTTCGCCCTATAATCATGACAAGGTTACTGGACTACCTCTTCCAAAAATGGGAAAGACTTTAGCAGTACC
Source organism: Liopterus haemorrhoidalis (assembly GCA_963971575.1). Taxonomy (NCBI): domain Eukaryota; kingdom Metazoa; phylum Arthropoda; class Insecta; order Coleoptera; family Dytiscidae; genus Liopterus; species Liopterus haemorrhoidalis. The sequence continues at coordinate 5,384,385 of OZ020616.1, read as the reverse complement.
CAGTACGTGGCTGCTGTAGGGGGAAAATAATCTTGTTATTAATAAATTTCTTTGTTGCTAGTGTTGGTATTATTTGATCAAACCTACTTTGTATTTAATAGCCTCTCTAGCAATATCTAATAGGGCAATTAATAATAAAGTTAGTGTATTTGAAAGGTCAGAGTGTATGAATGAATTATGTGTATTTCATCGTGTTTCCCAACTCTGGTTATGACGGAGCGTGCTGTGTGACATTCTGAGTACCTCCGGTATTGCACCGCGCGCCGTGGAGGACTTTCACTGGCAGGGGTCTCGCGCTAGCCCGACATGCATGCGGAACAACACTCGCTCACCTTAACACGGGATCATATGGATCAAGGACAAGCTCTTTATCTCTTTAACTCTTGACAATTAATGCCACTAAGAAAATGATAAAATAAAATAAAAAACTGCCAACAAACGAAGTCAAAATGACAAATCCTGTTTTTAGGGTTTTGTAGGTATGACCAAAAAACCCTTATACCGTCATTTTGTCGTCTGTCTGTCTGTCTGTCTGTCTGTCTGTCTGTCTGTTTGTCTGTCTGTCTGTTCGGTAAAAATTGTAGCCAAACGGCTAAAGCTAGAGAGTTGAAATTTGGCATGCTTATACAACTCTTTGACCGGCACATAGGAAAAATATAAAACCTCTAAAAAACATATCCCCCTAAAAATATAAACAAATATGCGCTCCTCGAAAAAAAAATTTTTTTTTTTTAATTCTGAGTAGGGTATCAAATGATAGCCCTTGCTACGTGGATTAACGATCAAATTTTTATTTTTGCAAAATAAAATATTTTGAAGCGATTTTTGCCAAAATTGTGCAAAAAAAAAATTGTCCACACCCTGTAGCCCAGATGGTTTAGACTAAAAATCTGAAAAAATTCTAAGTAATGTACATTGGTGTGAACCGGAATAGTACAACAGGAATTTTTGATCAGATTATGTTTTTGGAAAAAAAAGCATTTTTTGTGTTTTTTTACTAATAATGTTGATAACTTATAGTTGGTGTCTCAAAAGACATTTTATATTTAGTGGATCGATTAAAAAAAAAGTAAGCCGTATATAGAAAAAATGTTTATTAATTATTAAAATACATTTTTTGGGGATTTATTTCTTAAAAATAATATCGTCTAAATGTAGACCCTCGCGTTCTCGGCACTCATTTAATCGAACAGTAAAATTACTTATGACGTCTCGGCAGGTGGACTCAGGGATGGCTGCCATTTCGTGACGGATATTTTCTTTCAAATGCGCCAGTGAAGTCGGTTTATTGGCGAAAACTTTAGATTTAAGATAACCCCATAGGAAAAAGTCCATAGGGGTTAAATCCGGACTGCGTGGAGGCCAATTTATGTCACCTCTCCGGGAGATCAATTTGCCTGAGAAAATTTCACGAACACGTGGCAGAGACATATTGGACGTGTGTGAAGTTGCTCCATCCTGTTGGAACCATGTTCTTTGGTTATAGCCAGGAAAGTTTTGCAGTTCAGGTACCAAGAAGTTGTCTAACATCTCCACATAACGCTCTGAATTCACTGTAACTGCACGCCCCCTTTCGTCTTCAAAAAAGTAAGGGCCGATAATTCCTCGCGCCGACATCGCAGCCCATACGGTCACTTTAGGCGAATGTAGGGGTTTCTGATGTTTGCGTTTCGGATTCGTTGCACTCCAGTAGCGGCAGTTCTGCTTATTTACGTGGCCATTAAGATGAAAATGAACTTCATTTTTTGTGCATAATGCGATGTAATGATGATCTATGCACATTTAAAGCACTTGCGCGCTTCCGAATTGAAAGATTCGGGTCGTCACGAACAGACTGATTAACATTCTCCACGTTTTCAACCGTTCTTGATGACCTATTTCGCCCGGATTTTGATTTATCCAGCGTTGTACCAGTCTCTTCAAACTTTTTAACCCAATGTCGAATGAGAGGAATGCTTGGCGCATCATTTAAGTGACGAAAACCTCGAATACTGCAGAATTTTCTACGCGCTACAGTCGCCGAATCACCGTTTTTGTAAAACTCTCGCACGCATAACGCGCGGTCTGTTCCCGAGAAACGCTCCATAGCGACTGAATTCCCCAGAGCCAGGCTAGTGATTGACATAACCCCCGCGCCCCTCGGATACGTTGCGTTCACGTAGTAAGCTAAATAAATATAAAATTTCTTTTGAGACACCTTGTACAACAAGCGAAATAGAAAGAAAAAAGTTATTTCGAAAAACGAGTGACAAAAAAAAGTATTTCGAAAGACCATGCGACTAGAAAGCACACCTTAATACACTGGAGTATGGGGCATCATATATCTTCCCCTTGCCGCTCCCCTAGCTATGCCACAAGAAATATCATTCTAGAACTGCATAGTTAAAACATTTCAAACAAAGATTTATATTCACAATTACTAAAAATAATTAAATTAACTGCTTACCATAACTTCACAACAATTTATAACAAATATCTATTGTATATCAAAATTTTTAAAAGGCTTCTAAGCCTAAGTATGTCGTAAAATGTATAAGTAGGCATTTAATAAAAATAAGTGCGACATTTGTAGAGTATGGGGGTGTCAATTATGCTACCGTATGTCTCATAACTCACGTATTACCATTAGATTTATATAATGTCAATTAGGTGACTTCATACCTATATGCAATGCATAAATAATTAAATGTTACTAAACTAACTACTCATTCTTGTTAGAACTGTTTTATTGCAATTTTAACCTTGTGCCAGGTAATGGCTTTGTTACAGATTTAGAAAAAAGTAGGATATATACAGACAATGCAAGTAGGCTGGTCTTTGTGATCGTAAATCATATATTTATGGGTTTATAATGAAATAGATTACAAAATATTTTAGAATTCCGGTTTAATAACTTATATATCATATTCAGGAAAACCCTGTTTCTAAAATTTATTTATTGTTTTATTATTGCAATATTGCATATATGCATATTATTGCTTAACTACCCTTAAGATTTAAATCAGATAATCTATTCCGTATATGTAATTATTTACTTATGCATCCTAAAAGGCGTATCACACTAGAACGCTATCCAAGTCTTATTTTTGTAGTTTTTTTTTTCAGGATCCAAGTCTTCAGGTCTTGACATATCACACGGTATTTGAATATTAGTTTAGAAAGACTTGGAAATCGTTTGTTTACCCATGCGCACATCGTGAAATTATGACAGTTGACAGTTATATTTTGACATAAACAAAAGACAAAGACGCGTCAGCTGTAAGACCTGGGTAAAAAGACCGAGAGATTGTATCCTGTTTCATTTGCCTGGTCTTCAAAACCTAGGTTTTTTCTTCATACTATCACAAGACTTCGATTCGAATGCAAAGACTTTAATTTTCCAAGTTTAGACTTGAATAATAACTCTAGTGTGATAAGGCTTTTATGCAGACGCTAAAAAAAATAAAAATTACCCATTTTTTTACTGTCTTGCTCGATCATTGAAGTCACCACTGTAAAACTTATTGCAACTGGCGTTTCAAGAGTTTCAAATGAACACTTTTATAGACACGCAGTTATTTTGTACTTTTTTTTGAAAATCTATCCATTCCTCCTATATTATAATTAGAAAACATTTAAATTGAGTCAAGTGTCCATTTTTAGGGTTTTGTAGGTATGACCGAAAAACCCTTATACCATCATTTTGTCGTCTGTCTGTCTATGTGTCTGTCTGTCTGTCTATGTGTCTGTCTGTCTGTCTTTCTATCTGTCTGTTCGGTAAAAATTGTAGTCAAACGGCTAAACCTAAAGAGTTGTAATTTGTTATGCTTATACAACTCTTTGACCCGCACATAGGAAAAATACTAAAGCATCTAAAAAACATATCCCCCTAAAAATATAAACAAATATGTAATCATCAGGAAAAAAAATATTTTTTTAAAATTCTGAGTAGGTTATCAAATGAAAGCCCTTAGTACGTGGATTAACGCTCAAAATTTTATTTTTGCAAAATAAATTATTTTGATGCGATTTTTGCCAAAATTGTGAAAAAAAAAATTATCCCACACCCTCTAGCGCAGATTAAACTAAAAATCTGAAAAAATTCTAAGTAATGTACATTGGTGTGAACCGGAATAGTACATCAGGAATTTTTGGTCATATTATGTTTTCGGAAAATAACGCATTTTTTGTGTTTTTTGGTTGAAGATGTACAAAAGTTATAGTTGTGTAACACACTATACTAGAAGGCGTATCCTGGTCTAATGATTAGCTTGCTACGCAGCAAGTTAGGGTTCGTTCCCGGGCAGAGGAGACAATTTTATTTTTTAGTTTTTTTCCATTTTTATTTTGTTTAAATTATTTTGTTTAAATTATTTTGTCAAAATTCTGGTTATATTTTGGCAAATGTTGCATTTAATTTTTAAGAGCGTAAATTTAATAACCAGTTGTCATGTATACGAAACCATACGACTTAAAACAACCAATAGAAGCCATAGACGCAATTTTCAAAATCTTAATGAACCTTGCTATATATAAAAAAAATACTACACATATTTAGAAACCTAAATAATGGTATAAGACATTCAAATTAAACTTAACAAAAAAAAATATTTTAACATAAAATTTGTTTTGAAAGCTATTAGATTAACAGACGATAAATTATTTTAAAAATATCGTTCATTTTGCTGTGATTACTACAAAGCACAATTTGTCCTACACACTCAGCAAGCCGCCTCCACTTATTATATACCTGCGAAACCCTGAAATCAATTTTTAAATTATATAAACTCTATATAAAATTCATTCAGGATATTTTCTCACCTGAGTAGGCCATGTAAGAGTAACATTTTCGTTGGTAGCCACGAAATATAACTAGATATGTGAAAATAAAATAAAATAATTTCCAAAAAAAAAATAAAATCATATAGTTTTAAAAATTTTAATTCTAAAATATAATTCATGTAACCTTCTATCATAAATATTTATTAACAATATATAATTAATTTGAATAATTTTTTACTAACCAATTTAAGAAAAAAAATATCATGGCCTACTCAACTGAGGATACATCCTAAATGGATAATATGTATATGAGTGTACAAAATAAATATATAGACAGAAAGACACGAGCAACTCAAACGGCTGTTGTGTTCAGGAGCTTAAAAAAGTGGATAACTATCAAAATATCAACTTATAAACCCTACTTAAAACCTTACCTTCTTGACGCGTAATTGGAATTATATATAACTGTAATCTGTAGAGTGTGTTGCATATTATGAAAGTAGAGCACTCTCGACAGCGAAAGTAAAATTTGTAAGTAATTCTGCAACTGGTTCCATAGTGTAGCGGTTATCACGTCTGCTTTACACGCAGAAGGTCTCCAGTTCGATCCTGGATGGAACCAATTTATTTTTTTAAATATAAATTCGCCTTTTCTCTTACTAAATACTTACGTAACCCTGAAATACGTAAAAATTCACAATTCAAATAGTATTAATCAGTCTAATATGAGTCGTTCCTAGAATATCAACTTATAAGGTTATTCTGAAGAGAGTTCCTCACTTTGATGGAGCTGCAATGTTTCAAGTTCACTACATGATACATATTAAAAAAATAAAATATACACCACATATTGACCTTGAAGTTTTATAATTTGTTAAAGTAATCATGTTTTTGTAAATTCATCAACTCAACACTTCGCTTGGCAAGAGTTCACTATATTTTAGAAGAAAATAGAAAGTATTATAAAAAGCAACGGGTTCCATAGTGTAGCGGTTATCACGTCTGCTTTACACGCAGAAGGTCTCCAGTTCGATCCTGGATGGAACCATATTTTTTTCAAAATAAAAGGGATAATGGAACAAAAAACAGAATAATAAACTAAATTATTGGAACCTATTTAAATTCTTATAATTTCAGAATGGACTAATGGTGTTATTTCGAACATAACTTTAACAGCACTGTAAACTTCCAAGGTCGAATGATTTTTTATCATTTAACATATACCATATTCTGATCTTAAATATCCTATTTTTCATTCAAAAATTATACAAAGACAATAGGTTGATATTTAAGGCATATTTTAAATATATTGCTTTAAATTCAAACTGTCTTGTGAAACTTATGACTCATAAATAAAGAAAGTTGCAGTGTACGTGGTAGTTGGCTACTGTAGTCAACGGGTTCCATAGTGTAGCGGTTATCACGTCTGCTTTACACGCAGAAGGTCTCCAGTTCGATCCTGGATGGAACCAAGGTGTATATTTTTATTTATTCATAAACATACATAACACGTGAATAAAAAAAAAAAATATATATATATATATATATATATATATATATATATATATATATATATATATACGTATAGTAAGCAGTGGAAGAGAAAGACAGCAACATAAAGCATGTTAGAGACAATCGATCAAAAATAAAAACTGTTTTTTACAGTTACTTTTGACAATTCAGCAAGTTTAAAGATTTTGCAATTAATTATTTACATCAATTAACAAAATAATCTGTATTGATGAAGGCGGTGCTTACATATCCCATCTCGTTTAGTTTTTCATCATAAGTTTATTATTTAATTCATTTGAGGTTGTTTATTTAAATGATTGTGTCCATTTTTACCAGGGCTTCGAACCCTTATTTTTTTCGTTTCGGTTTTCGTTCCGGTTCAATTAAATATATATATATATCGGTTCGGTTCCGGTTTTCGTTCCGGCAAAAATAACGGTTTTTTTCGGTTTTCGGTTTTCGGTTCAGTTCCGAGCCGAGTGATAAATTTTTAAATGCTTTTATTTGTATTAGAAATTTATTTTCTACTATACTTTAGAAGAACATTTTATTCCTTATTCTGTGATAATCATACCAAGATCGCTGCCAAGGGGGGGGAGGTTCTGGTCGTTCAACCCCCCTCTTCAGAAATAATAGTAGCGCATTTTTTTTTACTTATCAGTTAAAAAGTTACGAATTACGATTTTTTTCTGCACATAAACATTATCTGAACCGAAATAAACCGATATTTTTTTTCGGTTCAGTTCCGGTTTTCGTTCCGACGAAAATAACGGGTTTTTTCGGTTTTCGGTTTTCGGTTCAGTTCCGGTTCGAAGCCCTGATTTTTACTTGCCATTTTCTAAAAAAATATATAAACAAATAAACAAGATTTATTTTTAAGAAAAACTAATTGTTTAAAGCAACATTTAAATTTGTTCAATAGCTGTAGTGTCAAAGGTATTTGTTTTAGAAAAACTAATTGCTGTGCGCCAAAAATTTCAACTAACTAACTAAGAAAAACTAAATAACTGAAAATAAAAATCACTTTATTTTATCTCAAAATCAAATAATGATGAATTTAAATTAATATATAAGCCAACCCTTCTGTATTCTATTTTTGGATATTTTTTTTTTTGCGAATTGAACTGACTTGTACAAATTTTTTGTGTGCGCGCCGGAATTTAATATAATTTATTTCACGAAGAATTTTTAAAATATATCATATAATAACCATGAAGAATTAATTATAATAATAATAATAATAGTAATAAGAATTTCCCTGGCCAATTGGCGAAGAAGCAAAGACCAGAAAAATGAAAAAAAAAAAAAAAAACATGAAGATTATTTCATATAATATATAGATTGATTTACTGAAGAAGATAATACAGTAAACGAAACCGGTCTATTCAATCATTTTTGACCACAACAACAATTTTTAAAATAGTAATGTATAATCTATCTCAATTTGTAATACGAAACTAGATCTGGTTACTTTAGTGACTGTTGTGGTGTAAACAGACTTTGGCGTATCCGTGTGAACCAATACTATGATAATATTATAAATGTATTGTCAATATACAACATAAAAAATGAACTTTTCCTGTTAGTTCCGTATTACAAAATGAGACAGATAATAGATTTTGCATTGTTTTACAAAAGTAGCGGCGCTAGCGGGGGTATGGGGGACCCCCTCCAAAAATTGCTCTGGCTCCCAGTTGGCCCACTCAGAATTATTTGGAGAAAAATTTATTATAGAAGGGAAGACCTTTTTTTTTAGATCATCACTTGTATTTCCATGTGTAAACGATAAAAAAGTATTTCAAATATTTCCTGCCCCCCCCCCCCAATTTAACTAAAAAATTTCCACAATCCTAGAAATATTTAGATATGCTGCTTAACGTATCATTAAAATCTCTGGCTAAAAGTAACTTGTAACAGTATTCATACATTTAACTTAATGTAATTATGTTACCTTATTATAATGTTTCGAGTTTACATAACTTTCTAGTTATGAAAATTCGAAGCTTAAAGTGACAAAGGGCCTAAAGAAGGTTTAACTCTCTCAAATCTGGCAGCAGGTCTGACAAAATCTGATAATGCTTGAAGCCAGGTATATGCAGCAACAGTTGTGATTGCTGTGTGCAACAGGTCGGACCTCTAGTCTGGTCCATGCTGGTAAATGATTTGTACGTCTGCCAGTGACATCTGGGAGACGGGCGTGCGTTACCGGCATCAGACAGGTAGCATAATCTAAAAACAGTTAATCTGGCTACAAACTCAGCCGCCTCTAAAAAATGGATAAGGAGAAACACTCAGTTAATAATGAGCCTAATATGTAACACTTACATTAAAGTTCCTAAGGCTACGGTTACAGTGGAAGCGTGTTCGCGCGAACAGTAAGTCGCGCGTACTCGCCCGCATTCGCGCGACTGATTAAAGCGTGTAGAAATACACAGGTTTAGTTACTGTAGAAGCTTATCAATCGCGCGAACTACGCTCGTACTCGCCCGCATTCGAGCGACTAATTCTAGCCTGTAGAAGTACACATCTGTGTATTGTAAATCGCCCGAATAGCTGAATTCAAAATTGTTTGTTTTGTTCGCGCGAGTATGTGTTCTACCTACAGTTCTTATCTCCGTACAGTCCACTTGTTTTACTTGCATTGTGGTACAGTCTGTGTATACAAAATGAATATTGAGAAATTAATATTTACTTGCCCGACCTTAATATATAAGGGGCAAGTATTGTAATCGCGAAAATTTTCGATGTCGAGATTTTGACTGATGACCACGTTTCATGGTCCAGGGAATCCAAAAAAACTATATTCGAAGTGCCGTCCGTATGTGTGTGTGTGTGTGTGTGTGTGTGTCTCTGTGTATACACGATAACTCAACAACGGTTTAACTTAAAGAGTTCGTTCTGGCACTAAAAAAATCTCCTAATAACTGGGAAGAACCCTATTGTTTTTTATTAAAATCCGAAACCGAAAACGGAAGTTATTAAACATTAAAATTTAAAAAAATTCGTAACTAGTAAACCAAACCTTGGACAAAAAATTGTATAGGACATAATTTGATGTATTTTTGAAGATTTACCTAAATCTTTTGTTAAATTTAAAAAAAATATATATGTATTTTTTTTTATTATTATTATTTTTTTGCTGGGAGGGCAAGTCTAGCGGAGGTCTTCCTTCGCCACTGGTTTTAGTTTTTGATCGAAGATGGTTATGGGATCAAAAATGTATAACTTACCATTGATCAATCACGTAAATTATGGGATGAAGTGGCGACTGAATTAAAAGTTATCGATATGGAGAAATATTTAATTTTTCCATGTTCTAAACATAATAAAAAACAAAACAACATATGAATGGTTTACACCAGTGGTTCTCAACCAGTGGTACGCGTATCACTAGTGGTACCTGAAAGAAGACTTGGTGGTACGCGAATAACAGTAACGTATTTTTTTAATTAATGTAATGAAGAAAAAAATATATATAAAATTACTCAAAGGTGAATTGTGTCAAAATTAACCTGCTTTATTATGCAAACATTCTTGATATTTTCTATATTACTAAGAAATTGGAGCATTATAGGCTATTCCAAACGTTTAGGCGGAACTAGATTTTGCAATCTAGTTACTTTCATCGTTTGAATTGTACTTTTTGGCCGTTTTGTTTAAGGTTTGTAATTCATACTTCCAATAAACATTTTTTGGTTAAGGTTAATATCATATTAAAATGTCATTTTTTGTGGCATTCTTAATACAAATATCCCATTTATTTATTTTTTTGTCATTAAAATAACTGCTAGAACTAAACACCACCTATCTAGTCGCTCGTATACGCGCGAATATGCCCGTTTACGCGCTAATACGCCCGAACTGTACTTCGGGCGAACACGCTTCCACTGTAACCGTAGCCTAAGTATGCTGTTTATAAAATTTAAAAAAATATTCTTCTGTTTCCCTTCTTTTGTCTATTCGATTCGGAATAGCGCATTATAATATGCATCATAATATGGTTTCTGTGTGATATATAACATGTCAACCACATGTCAAAATCACGCTCCTACACACGCCCGTGCATCGTACATCTGTTCCTTTTGAGAGTAAATTCCTCATATCAAGCATATGCTACATATAAAAACTATAATACACGTAAATATGCAAATTATGTCATAACTTAATACGCCATCAACAAGCAGTCGAACAAAAACTATAATGAAAGTAGTCCAGCCTTGTTATAGAAAGTGATATGGTATATAATTCCTCAACTGGTTCCATAGTGTAGCGGTTATCACGTCTGCTTTACACGCAGAAGGTCTCCAGTTCGATCCTGGATGGAACCATATTTTTTATTATGAAAAAAAAAATTCATCTACAATAATCAGACAATAGAGATTGAATCTTACAAAGTAACTAATTTGTTTTACATAATACTTTTCATTACACTTTTAAACGTTTTTCAAACTGCTAAAGCTTCTTTCTGAAGTATTACCGTCAGAGAGAGGCATTCAACGGCTTCTGTCTTTTGTTACTTCACACTGTCAACCTAATAATTTGATGTGACAGATAAAAGTTTGGTTAGAATAACCAATTTATAAATATCGTGGCAAGCCTGTCATTTAAGCACTAGCAAGAATATGGACGTAAGTCGAACTCCTAAAATTTAATTCTAGTTTATTTCTGGGATAATTCGTAACCATCAAGTATTTCTTATTTTCTCCTTATTCTTCCAGGCTTCAATTTTTGTCCACTCCTGAACACAGGATTGACCTCTTTTTTTCCATACTTTTTTGTCCTTAACCAGTCGATTCCAAATTCTACCTGCTACTGTTTTTATGTCGTCCAACCATATTTATTGAGGTCTGCTAACACTACATTTGGAAATTCTTGGACACTAGTTAACTATTTAATGTATCCATCGGTTAATGTCTGGTCTGGCTGTCTAGTTCCATTTAGGGGATGAAATTCAGTGTCCAATATCCGTAATTTGTTTATTTTTTGCGGATGTCTTCCTTTCTCAGTCTGTCCCCTAAGCCTACGCCAAGTATGGCCCATTCCTTGACCGAGCCAATGTTAAACTCAATATTTGACATCTTTGACAATCAGACCAATTCTGTAACTCTGTTACTGTGATAATAGTTACTAAATTCGTCACTATGAGCAAGGTCAGTTACTATCATGAATGAAAGTCATTGTATTTTTTATAATATTTTATATTGTAGTAACGTTATTACACAGTAACTTTTTACAGAATTGATCTGATTGTCGCTAATAAAAAAACATTATCAGCGAACCGCTTGTTGCTCTGGTATGTGCCAACGATTTTACTGTCTTTCTTTCGCCAAGGTGGTTTCTTAAATAGATCTTCCATGGCTCAGGTGAAAAGATTTTTTTTTTTTCTTTGTGGGAAAAAAATTATTTGTTTCTGTGTATTCATCAAGTTTGACACGACAGGGCCATTTCTTGTCTACTTTTTTACATGTAAGAGTTTTGACAACGTACGTCGTATATTTATTAAACGAACTAAACTCTTGCGGGGAGAAACGGAATTATTGTGTTAGTATTGTATTAATGCGGGCACCGCTATTTTATTATTTTTTTTTTTTTTGGACGTTTGCCATTGCTGATATTACTAGGCTATAAATAAATATTGAACCATTGCAAAATAATTTCAAAGGTATTAGTATTTTATTATTGTGTTAAATAATATGACGTGGCGAACTTTTTTTTTATAGATCTAGTACTAAATTTGTTTGTAATATCTATGTAATCAGCAGTACAATATGTCTTCATACCTGTCTCCTATTTCTTTATAACGCCGCCTATGGTAGCTGCACAATAACCTATGGGACTGTTTCATACTCAAACATAACCTAAAAGCTACTTCTTTCTATTGTCAGAGTATATATAAATTCGTTTATCTGTATATAGAGTTAAATAATAGGAGTAAGAAATGCTTAACAACATTAAAAAGATAGAAAATTGCTGCACATCTGTTAGAAAAAAATTACTCACTGGAATTCGCAATTTAAAACGAATAAGCGAGAAATAGCGAGAATAATTGAAAATTTCAAAAGGTTTTGCCGACAAAATCTATGAATATGAATTAGTGTATACAGTAAAAAAAAAATAGTTTAGAGTAATCTACGTGTATTAATGCCGCCTAGAAGACTCAAAGAACTTGGTTATTTCATAATTTACAATAATTAATATGGATTTTATGCACCTATATACAGAAATACATAGTTCATCGTTCACACCAGATATTTTACACTTTCAAAAAAGTAATTAGAATTAACTTATTAGCAGAGATTGGACTCGCATATGAAATGACTTAAAAATTTAATTAATTAGTAACAATAAGCGTAATTTTTAAGCTTAAGAGGATCCTACACTGTACACACAAGGAAATCACTGTATTTGTAAATAGTTCATACAGAGTTACGAATTTAGAAAATATAATACAACAGAATAAACAAATTCTTTATTTTTTCTAAATTCGTAACCCTTTATGAATTATTTACAAACTAGTGCACCCGTTGCCAACTGTGTTGGCAAACACATCATTATCTTAATGTGGAACTTGCTCGACATATCAGACTTCTATCTCTAGCCATACGCCTTACTTCATTCAATTCAAATTAAATCAAATTTTTGCCCTTTATTAAAAACTGGACAAATTATAAGTATTATTCCGAATTATTTATTCATAAACTTTTTAAGATGGGAAAATGATTCATTTTTATTGAGTGCATTACATTTATATTTTTAAAACTAAAAATGATTTGAGACGTTAATTTATGCCTATGAATCCTAGACATTTCTGTATGTAATTATATTTGTAGATTCTTATAGAATAAATCTGCAATATTGTTCATATCGGTAAAAGGATATAGCAGTGTCTTGAGTTTCTTGTTTATGCCTACAAAACCCTAGACATTTCTATATGTTATTTTATCTTTAGAGAATAAATTTGCAAAATATTGTTCATATCGGTCAAAGAATATAGGAGTATCTACAGTTTCCTGTTTATGACTACGAAACCCGAGACATTTCAATATGTAATTATATTTGTAGATTCTTAGAGAATAAATCTGCAAAATATTGTTCATATCGGTCAAAGGATATAGAAGTATCTAGAGTCTCTTGTTTATGCCTACGAAATCCTAGACATGTATGTATGTAATTATATTCGTAGATTCTTAGAGAATAAATCTGCAAAATATGAGCCAATCAAGAGACAGGGTGTCCGCAGTTAGTCAATCACGAGAACCTTAGGAAAAATTGACGTCATAATGTTACCGACACTACATACAGACACTTGCTATACTAGCGTCGGCGAATCAGTGCAGTTACGTCACAATACGAAACAAACGACTGTATTGTTTGGAACAATGCAATTGTTTGTTACATCGTGTGACGTAACTGCACTGATTCGCCGACGCTAGTATAATTATATTATTACGATACTGTAATTTTCTTGCGCGTACAGTGTAGGTTCCTACTTTTACTAAGGTATATTCGAGATTTACCAAGTATTCAACATATTAATTTTTTACTTCGTTTTTTTTTTGTATCTTTCAACATTCTGTTGTTTTTCAGGAAATAAGTTTCTTATCTGATCTAAAACTATTTTTCTTCAACCCCTAAACATACCAAAACAGCAGGTAAACTATTCAAAGATTGCAAACACCCCCAGTAGCAGATGGGAAGCGCGACTTATCACTTTAAACAAACAGCGGGGGCGCATGTTTGTTCAAGGGGTAACCACGGGACGCCACCCCACAACATATGGCCAATCAACAATACATTAATCTCTAATTAACTCAGGTGGTCTTAATTGAAAAATATTTATTTTTAAAATGATATTTCCATTACTATAGAAAGCTTAATAATTATATTTTATATAGGATTGATTCTTTAGTTATCGCCTTCAAAATACGTTCTTTCTGTGGCAACAGATAACTTAGTAAATCGAACTCAACGGTAGTGGCCTAGTGTTTAATTTTGCGGGACGGGTTCAGGCTAACCAAGAAAAAAAGTGTGAATTTTCACACATGAGGGCTTTGTAGGTATCTAACAAACTGTTGATACTCACTGTTCGTGCCAATCTCGCGAATTATTAATATTTAAATGGGGGTGGGTGCTCAGTCCAACATTATTTTTAGTTTAGTTACTGAATAACATTCGAACCATCTATGTCGTGTTAATTTTTATACTCAGTTCTACTGTACGCGATCGCCGGTCAGGTTATATTCTATTTCACGATAAGCTGAAGTGACTATCTACTTATGGTCCTAAACACAGTGGGTGGTAATTACAAATAACACTAATTCCTTGTTTGCACCCATAAACTAGTCAGTGATGTATCAGGTATAAATTGCAGATGTTTTAAATATCTTTTCACTTCGCTTTGAATTTTCTATCAGATAACTTGTGATTTGTGTTTAATAGTTCAGTACGTGTTAGAAAAATGTGGCGTCCTTGGAACGAACAATTAACTTCTGTGCAAGCAAATGAAGCAGATGACTATGTGACCATGATAGAAGATGATGATATAGTGCAAGATACAATAAAAAAATCGGGAAAAAACTTGTATATATTTACCTGTAGAAGCTAAAGAAATTGTGGCCAATGTGTATTTATATTTAAGGAACCGCAAAAACAAACAAGCGGCATTAGAAGAGACAAGCAAGGCAACGAAAGGAGCGATGACAACAGTATGGAATATTGTAAATAAATTCATTGATAGGAGAAGAAAACGAAAGGATTCAGGCATATCAAAATGTTTGGATGGTTTCCAGAAAGATGTAATACGGCAAAAATTTACCAAATGTACACCGAACAAAATGTGCCAACATTGGACATATTGCTCAAAAGATTAATCCAAGACCAGTGTGAAATTAATTGTTCAAAGGTGACCTTAAAAGTATAGGGTTTCAATTTAAAACTTTAAATAAAAAGCAGTTCCTAAGATTACTAATTGTAATGTTTTAAATTTAATTATAAGTTCTATAAATTAATTGTATTTATAATAAAAATAAAGTTTATTTTGATGATATCTTATGTTTATTTCTTGTTACAATTGTCATTACATGGTGTAATGTAATTTATACCTGATACATCTCTGGCTAGTTTATGGGTACAAACAAGGGATTAGAGTTATTTGTAATTACCACCCATCGTGTTTAGGACCATAAGTAGATAGTCACTTCATCTTTTCGTGAAATAGACTATACCTGCATTGTTGCAGTTCAAGAATGTATGTTATATACATTCGTCTCGTGTCTTAGTGTATTTTAGTTGCTCATTTTGGTCACCACATCAACTGAGCAATTACAGGAACTTATCGTGCTTCTTTAAGCTGAGATAAAATTAGTCTTGTTCAACCTCAATTTGTTTACTCTCTTTGTTGTCGTGAATGCATTTTACGCATGAATTCACATTCGTGTGTGTTAGTACATTTCGCGAATATACGGTGTGAACTTGTGAAATCAATCGTGGCTGAATGTCCAAATTCTCCATTCCAGACCTGGTATATTACGAAACCTACAGCATCTCAAAGGACCGTTTGCTACGTGTCATTTCAACCACTAGGTAAGTCGAATTATTAATTTGTTCCAAAATACCTGTTGGACTGATGATACCAATGTACATTAATGTTTTTTTTTTCAGATTTTAAATCAACCCCTCTGGGAAATATGGTCGGGGGCAAAAGTTTATTGACATATTTATGGCGAAAATTCCATAGAAAACAATTATTTTTCAAACATAAAAATTTGTTAGTTTATTTACGCATTAAAAGGTTTAATTTCTTTTTCTTTTCGTAAAAAAAATACAGAACAAAACCCAAGTTCCAATTAGACTGTGGCTCACAAACATCCATGCCCTGACCGGGATTGGAACCTGAGACTTTTAGCTCGTGAAACAGGAACGTTACCTCTACGCTACCAAGGCCGACTAAAAACTCTTAATAGTTTTCCTAGATGTGTCAAAGAGTTGTACAAGCATGCCAAATTTCAACTATCTAGGTGCAGCAGTTTGGTAAAAGATTTTAGCGAATAGACAGACCAGCCGACACATGAGTGACGTTATACGGCGTGATATCTACAAAACTCTAAAAAGAAAATATAAATGATGAGTAAAAAGATATCAAATAAAGTGATGGGCAAAAAAAGGAAATGGTAAAGAGGTAACTTTAAACGAAGACTGGTCCGAGTAACAGGTTGAAGAAATCTCACGCCAGCTCTACAATGGTTGTAAACTCAAATGACAGCTGCATCATGTTAAGTCTGTACTCCTATTCTTCACTTACTAGGTCGCTTAGCTGCGCAACGGTCGTTTGCGAATATTTTTATCAAACCTGGAATATATTATCTGTACATTGTACATTTATATTGTCACGCCTAATAAGTCAAATGAAGATTGATAATAGTAGATTGAATAATTATTTGGTATGCAATGAGTAGGCTCCGTTCTCAAGATAGAGGAAGAAAGTGCATGCTCTATTGTATTGTATGTTTAACATTAACCTACATACAAGAAGTGACTAATAGTCTATAAAATATTTTTCATGAATAATAAAATAATTGCGAGATAAACTTTATTTTCAAATGAAAAGCAGTTTTAAATAAAATCAACCAACACAGTGTAGGAGTTACCTAAAGTTGCATTAACAACTAATACCCTTTTCACACTAGAACTTTAAGACGAGTGAACTTAAAGTTCACCGATGTTTAGCATCGGTTTGCTTTCACACTTGATGTTTAAATCTCCAGTGCTGTCATCAGCTACAGTAATTTTGTCCTTAAGTTACCGTCAGGAAATTACCAGTTGTGAACTGTCTGCGCAGACGCACATTTTGAATTAATATAAACAAATATGGATATTTCATTCCTTTTTCTACAATAAAGACACTACAATAAAGAATATATTACACCTGTATAAACATGTAAGTCGATACATTTTATCTCAATTATTGTAGCTCTGTATTTTATTAAACACATTATTAAAATAAATAATTTTATTATAACAATAAGTATAAACTTCTTATAACGTCGATATAATACAGCATTCTTGTTTATGATAATACAAAATGTTACAGCACAAATTCAAAGAGTATTTTTTTATAATAGAAATTATGTTGGCAATGCGGACGATGTTCAAGACCCAGATCTCTGTCTTCAACATCGCTTGTGTTTAGACGATGTCATACGTTTTCACATTACCGTTTAAAGACACATTCACTTTAACATCCGATCTTAAACATCTGACGTGAAAAGGGTATGACGACTGACAGTCAAAAATTATCAGGAAAAAAAAAGAAAATGGAAACTTGCACTTAAAAAGTGAAAGTGAGAGTGAACCTTTTCAGCTCTAGTGTAGTGGTTCGTAAGCCGCATTCAGAACTCTTTAAATTAGTTAACTCTGCACTGAACGTTATGCATATGCTTAAGTTGTTTTAACGTTTGATGTAGCATTTACAGCTCTTGGAAATTAGTGAATTACTAATAGTCCGACATCTGTGTGTCTTTAAAC
The DNA here is from genome assembly GCA_963971575.1 of Liopterus haemorrhoidalis. NCBI lineage: Eukaryota > Metazoa > Arthropoda > Insecta > Coleoptera > Dytiscidae > Liopterus > Liopterus haemorrhoidalis. The sequence goes on along the minus strand of OZ020616.1, from coordinate 5,366,589 downwards.
CAACTACGGTAACTTCGTAAAATGTTTATTATTTATTATCGTTTTTATAATTCTGCTGTCATTTTCAACAAAATTAATTTTTAAAAAAGTATTTGATATTTTTAGATCTTACAATGATTTCTTTAAACAGGCGAGATGTGTAACTTTTCAACAAAAAAAAAAAAAAAAAAACGGCAAAATATTTAGCCAATGTCAAATAATAAGCTCTTAAAGTTGGTAGTATTATTAACTACAAATTTCATCTTTGACGACCTGATATTTTCGGCATTCAAACCTCTTTTACACACTCACTGCATAAATAACTACATATTTTATACAAATACATATAAGAAAATCAAATGAAACAGCTTTGCTAGATTATTATCAGCTATTATAAATTTCAAAAAATTGCATAAATCAAACTTACATCAAAGTACCAAGTTTTTTCAATAAAAACAATACATAAATCTTGAAATTTGTCTCGCATGCACCAAACAACAATATACACTCACCGACAAAGGTATCCGATCACTACTTTTGTTTTTTTGTTTTTTTTTTTTTTTTGTTTAACAAAATATGTATTAATATAGAGATACGCATAGTAGGTATACATGATTGTTTCTAACGTCAAAATGGATTAGATTATGAGAAATTGCACGGGTGAAACAGATCATTGACTAGAATACAAAGAAAACAATGGAAAACGAGGAATACAAAAAAAAAATCAGGTGTGGCCACCACAGGACCGACCGCCAGAATAAAGTACTTATATAAAATACATTTTAGCAGCAGAGTAGAAATAACTTGGCATAATATTTTCTAACAGAAATATTATTTATCATGACCATGGACAACGCGTCCATGGTAACGTCATATGTAACGCACATATAAGTATGAAAAAATTTCGAAAAATTTTACAAAAATTATTCGAAATTTTTCGTTTTATCAAAAAATGTCTCAAATAAAAGTTATTAATTATTGCTTGTATAGCAACTTTTGTTCAATAAGTTTTTTCGAAATATTTTTCTGTTGTGAAATATTCACAAAAATCTTAAAATCGACACAAGTAAACTCCCATTTTTAGTCAACCGATTTTTACCAAAAGTTGATCAACTCGTGCCATTGATGGCAGAAGTTTAAATATGAAGTTTCATAAAAATCCTTTCAGCCGAATTTGCTCTGCACGTGTACACAGACAGACGGACAGATGAACAGACAGACAGACGGACGGACGGACAGACAGACCGAAAATCCATGAAGAAAATTTGATATTCTGTTACTGAACTACAATTAAAATATTGTTTTCTCTATGGCAACTACACAACTTTTGGATTAATATGATAAATTTTTCAATTTTTTTTCGTTCGTCTGTCTGTCCGTCTGTCTGTCTGTCAGTCTGTCTGTCTGGCTGTCCGTCCGTCCGTCTGTCTGTGTACACATGCAGAGCAAATTCGGCTAAAAGGATTTTTATGAAACTTCATATTTAAGCTTTTGACATCAATGGCACGAGTTGATCAACTGTTGGTAAAAATCGGTTGGCTAGAAATGGGAGTTTACTCGTGTCGATTTTAAGATGTTTGCGAATATTTCATAACAGAAAAATATTTCAAAGTTGCTAAAAAAGCAATAACTAACAACTTTTATTTGAGATATTTTTTGATAAAACGAAAAATTTTTGAATTTTTTTTCGAAATTTACATGTAACTAGTATCTATTTTTTCATACTTACATGTAACATTTCCATAGTCATGATAAATAATATTAGGCCAAGTTATTTCGACTCTGCTGCTAGAATGTATTTTATGCAGGTACTTTGTGATGGCGGTCGGTTCTGCGGTGGCCACAGATGATTTTTTGTATTCGCCTGCTTCGTATACATCATGTAGAATGCATAAAAATTCGCAAAAAAATATCAATTTTGGACATTTACGTTGTTGTTATGAGTATCCACAAGTTTCTTATTCTGCAGATGCAAAAAAAACAGAAAAAAAAACTTAATTCGATTGAAATAATTATTTTAAAAAAATTGATCGGATACTTTTGTCGGCGAGTGTATAAAATAATGAAAATATAAATACGTAATATAATTTGTGTAAACAAGTAAATAGTTGTTATGATATAGCATTCTGTGATTTGAATGTCCATTTTGCCATTAAAATAAAGGCAATGCTGGATAAGAAACACCAGTGTTAAATTTAACTATAAAATGAACATCTACGCAGGAACTCAAATCAGGCTGCACTAACTGGCAGAAAATTAACAGTAAATGTGTAACGAAACCAATAATAAATAATAGAATAAGCTCGTTAAATTACTACGCAATTCAAAAACTAATATGCATATGAATTAGAATAATAGAAAGAAAAAGCAGATCTGGAAGAAGAAGAAAGTATTGAGTCAAACATTTTAGAGACTGATAAGGAGAAAGTACAATTTTGCTGTTCCATGTAACTGTATCAAGGTCAGGATAACTCTATTATTAGGCCGTTAAGGATGAAATTTGTAGAAAAAAAAAGGCAAAGTTGGTTGATAACTTACAAATATAAGGAATTATTTTATTCATCAAAGTATGCACCCATATTGTCTATACACTTTTGCCATTTAAGCGACAGATTGTTCAGGCCGGTGGTATAAAACCCTGGCGGACGAGAGTCAATGAATTCCTGGAAGGTCAGTTTTACAGCATTGTCGGAATTAAATTGTTTTCCTATTAAAAAGTTGTCGAAATTGCCGAAGAAGTGGTAGTCAGTGGGGGCTAGGACTGGTAGTATGGTGGATGATGAAGTTCCAACTCCAATTTCTGGAGTTTTGCCAGAGTCATTTGTGCAGTGTGTGGTCTAGCGTTATCATGCAATAAGGTAGGAGTCGATCTTTTGACCAAATTTATTTCTATATCTGTTAATCAGTCTAGGCTGTTTTTCTTTAAGTTTTTGCATCATTTCGTCCGGTTGGTTGCAGTATATTTCTGCTGTGGTCGATGAGCCAGGTATTTTGTTTTTTTGTTTTTAAGTTACTTGTACGAAATTTGGCGGCCCAGTTTGATATTGTCTGCTGCGTAGTAACACTAGAGCCAAATACACTATTAATGTTTCGCGCGGTCTGCGATGCCGTAGTTCCACGTAAGAACTCATACTTCATGATAGTACGACAGATCCGTTTTCAACAAAATTAATTTTTTAAAAAGTTTTTGGTATTTTTAGAGCATACAATGATTTCTTTAAACAGGCGAGATGTGTGACTTTCCAACAAAAAAAAAAAAAAACAGAACGGTAAAATATTAAGCCAATTTCAATAATAAGCTATTAAAGTTGGCAATATTTTTAACTACAAATTTCATCCTTGACTACCAGATAATAACTTACATCCAGTAAGATAGCAACATAAAAAGAAGAAAAAAAAAATGATACACATTTCAGGGTTTTGTAGGTATTTAATAAGTGTATGAAGCCAACATAATACTGGATGTCTAGGAATATTTATTATATAATCACATCAAAATCCACAGTTTTTTTTTTATAATTAATTTTTTCTTCAAGCGTATTATAATGCTAACATTACATTGTTCAATACATTCGGTAGAAATGATACATTTTTTTACTAGTAACAAAATGTGAACATTTTTATACTAGTAAATAGTTCATGTAGTTATCAACAGATGGCACTGATGGCAGCAGTCGCCATAAACAAAACATCTGTCAATTTAATATATTTGTAGCGTGGTTTGTAGTGAATTCAGAAATTAGTTACGTTATTAGTGAGTTACTTTATTATTATTCTGTGATCATTCTGTGATTAGTTACAAAATATACAATATAAAGATCAAAAATTAAAAAATGTCTCAACCAATTCAATGTACACCGCCGGAATTAGCAGCAATAGCATCTGAAACTATAAAGTCATAAGTATTTATGATTGCAAATTTTTAATACATACGCTTGAAGAAAAAATAGTATATGTCACTCGGAGTAGAACGCCTTTTTTGTGCTTCGCTCAATATGCAAGTCTCGGCTGCGCCTCGGCAGCAACATTTGAGCTCAGCACAAAAAAGAGCGCATTCTGCTCCTAGTAACATAATATACTATTATTCGTTATTTAAGTACTAAGAGCTTCCATTTAATTTTTTATTCAGCAAAATTTAAATAATTTGCCAAAAATCTGCATTTAATCCTATTCCAGTCTTCATTAGATTAATAAGAAATATATTGATAAAAGGCTTTATTTTTTTCAATTTCAGAAACGAATTTTTCACTATTAACAGTGTTACAATGATTTAGAAGTGTTTAATTTTTTAAAAAAGAAGATAATTTTACCAGAATAACTACCACAAACATTGTCAACTTAGATAGATTGATATTACTTTTATTCATACCTTTCGTTTGGAATCTACATATTATTACATTTATATTTATTTATCAGGTCTACAAGTATGAAATGCGGATTTTTTCAATCTTGCCGCGCAAACAGAGTGCAAGACACATCAACTGCAAGACCGAATCGCTTTGGCAAATAGACAATGCTCTGTACTTGGTGGGACCAAAAGGGTGTGGTCTATTATGAATTGTTAAAACCTGGTGAAACAGTTAATACCCGAGGCTACCAACAACAATTGATCGAATTGAACCATTCGCTGCTCATAAAACGACCAGAATACGAAAGAAGACAGCACAAGGTAATCTTTCTTCACGATAACGCTGCATCACATAAGGCCAAAGCAGTTTGCAACACATTGGAGGCACTCAAGTGGGAAGTGCTATCCCATGCCGCTTACTCACCAGACTTGACCCCTTCAGATTACCACTTGTTCGCATCGATGGGTCACGCACTTGCCGAGCAGCACTTTTGTTCATATGAAAATGTGAAAGAATGGCTAGATAAATGGTTTTCGGGGAAAGGGGAAGAGTTCTACTGGCGAGGTATTCACAAATTGCCTGAAAGATGGGAAAAATGTATAACTTCTAATGGAGCATACTTTGAATAAATAAACTTTTACTGTTCTATTAAGTTTAATGAGTTTTATTTAAAAAAAAAATCCGCATTTCATACTTGTAGACCTGGTATATATTACATATTCTAAATTTCGTATCTTCATCTCAAATTCTTGCTTCTCTACAAGACCTTTTCCACCCATATTCATCCTTGACTTGAATTGAACAGTCTTCTCTTGTCCCTTCTTTAAATTTAATTTCTCGGCAGCTCTTCATTATGTGCTTAATTTTCTCTTTCCTAATTCCCGCCCCTAAATCTCGCTATTCTTTTCTTCTTATCGCCATTACATTCTGTGTTTAGGTACTCTGGTATTTGCAACTTCCTAGTCTTGATTTGTCATTATACCTAGAATTTTTTAAGCTGTCACGTCTTTTTGTCCTTAAATATGCTTTATTCTGTCTATTATTTCCTGTGTCACATCTTGTCCTCCCAATATCTTTATTGATATTCCTTTGTTGAGTACGCATTATATCAAGCCTTTTTCTTCTTTTTCTTCCCACCTGGATTGTATCTTTCTTTGTATTTCTTTTCTTTCAATATCTGTTGATTGATAGAACAATTTCTTTAACTGTCAGCTTAGAGTACAATTTTTATTTCGACTCCCGATTTCGACATTGGTATAAAAATAATTAATTATCGTTGCTCCTTACAAATTATAGTAATTGTATATTCTTCTATTATATGTAAATAATTTTTACCAATTTTAATCCACTCTCCCTTTCACAAAAGGTGTCGAAATGATAACAATAGACTACTAGTGAATCTGTGTGGGTGTCTGTATGTATGTCACTGGATTGTCAGTCAGCGAAACAAATTTAAAATTTTTTACTTTCAGATAATTATAATTCCAGGACCGCCCTATGTCGAACCAACCTTTGTTGCAAAATATAACCACCTACTAAGTAACATTAGCTTTCTAAATGTTAGGACTGAAACGTCTCAATTAGTGATAATATAAATATGGGTAATAAAATACAATAGCTCTGAGAAACACAGTGAAATTATTTGTTATTTGAGTTATTGTTATATGATATGGGTATGGCAAATATCTTCATTTGTAAACCTTTGGGGCAAAGTTTTTGATATTTTGCAAAATAATAATTGCTAGACGTCAAAACTAATTCTTACTGTGGATAGAACTTTAAACACAGACATCAATAGAAATACAGCTGACTCTTGAAAAACACGAGTTTGAACTGTTCGGATCCATTTATACGCGTCTTGTTATTATGGCTATTTTTATTCGATTTTTTTTTTTCGATTTACAACTTACGAATTCTAAAAATCTCCCAGCGTTGCCTAGAAATATCGAAAAAGTTAAAAGTTAACAATTTCGATGAGAATAGCTGCTCTTTAACTAAATCATATCTGAAAGGTAGAAAACAGTATGTGTCCTAAACTCGGGAAAATCTCAATATAGAAGCATCCACTGTGGATTACCTCAAGGATCTGTACTAGAGCCAATATTTTTTTCTCATTTACATAAATGATCTTGCAGCCAACATAAGTACAAATTCGGTACTTTATGCTGATGACACTAACTTGTTAGATAGATCCGAATATTTCGACACTCTATTGAGAAATAGCTCGAACATAGCCGCCGATGTAAATCAATGGTTCCTGACAAATCAACTATTCCTGAATGTGAACACAGAAACTTCTAATAAGTTCTAAGAAACACAACTTTGACAATGTCTCTGATGTTCAATTCTTGGGTGTTAAACAAAATACTCTCTAACACAGAATTTATTTACCATAACCGTGGAAACATTACATATACGTATGACAAAATAAATACTTAATAAGTATTATTACTATAACAAAAACCAGTGGCGAAGGGAGACCTCCACTAGACTTGCCCTCCCATAAAAAAATAAAATAAAATAAAAAAAAATACATAAAAAAAAATTAATTTATTTAAAAAATTTAAAAGAAGATTTAGGTAAATCTTCAAAAATACATCAAATTATGTCCTATACAAATTTTTGTCCAAGGCTTGGTTTACTAGTTACGAATTTTTTAAAGTTTTAAAATTTAATAACTTCCGTTTCCGGTTTTGGATTTTAATAAAAAACAATAGGGTTCTTCCCAATTATTAGGAGAATTTTTTAATACCAGAACGAACTCTTTAAGTTAAACCGTTTTTGAGTTACCGTGTATACACACACACAGATACACACACAGGCACACACACACACATACACACAAAAATGAAGTTTCATAAAAATCCGTTTAGCCAAATTCGCTTTACGCGTGTCCAAGGACGGACAGACAGACAGACCGACAGACATCATGCTAAAAATAGTAAAAACATTATGTAGGAACCTCAATCCGTGGACATCCATCGAACTTTAAAAATGTCAAAATCAGTGCGATCACAATACCTGCCTTATATGCATGTATATGTATGTAGTGCTTGGTAAAAACTTAAAGCCATAAAGCCGCATTCAGACCTCTTTAAATTAACAAGTTATAGACTGTTCGTTGTGTCGCTCTGAGTTATGCTTTAATGCATTCTTTTAACGTTCCATGTACCGTTCACATCTGTTATAAATTAGTACGTTACGAATAGCCCTCCATCTGTGAATTTTGAAACCAACTATTAAACTTCGTAAAATATTTTATATATATAATCGTTCTTATAATTCTGTTGTCTTAGATTTTAACTACCTAATTACCTAAATTGATCATATTTACTGTTGGTCTTTGTAATTTTGAGCAAGATTTGTTAATGATGATATTATGTTAGGTTATGTAAAGGCATTCGATAACTACGGTGTCACTGATAGAATGCGATAACTAATGTGTTTATATGTCTGTCTCATTAAAACATCTCACTAGCTATAAGTTTAGAAGATTATGCACAATCCACAACAAACAGCGTATTAAATTTGGAGGTCTGAACGGTTTCACGTCTTATCATATGACAAACTTTCTGGTGACAGTGAACAGTCCTTAAGCTACAGTGCTTTGGAGTCTTTGGCAGCTTTTTTTTAACAATCCGTACTTTAGCCAGCGATCCATCGAAAAATAATCGCAGTAAACACAAATAAAACAGTAAACATTATGTCTTACTGACTTCCTTATTATTATTATTATTATTATTATTATTATTATAGGTAATTCATATTCCCATTGCATGAAACGTCACAACATGCATTATCTATTATTTGGCAAATTTTAAGGAATTTGTACTGTGTTATATGCTGTTCTTGTAATATATCAGCCCTGTAATAGAACAGTCACTCGGCTGTATATTTGTATTTCATAATGGTTAAAACTATTTCAATGATCAGTTGAACTAGTGAGATTCAAGTGTCTTTATTAACATTTATTGGGGGAGATAAAATATTATTGTACTGGCTTTTGTTATCTTCAGTAGCATAAAATTTCTGAGTAAAACGTTTGTTTTGAAAAAAAAAAACACACTATTTTCACATCTGACCAAATTTATTTTATTTACTTTTCTGTCTAATCTGCTCGCGGAGCACAGTTTGGGAAACCCTGCTCTATTTCATTAACTACAAATTTATATTTTGTTGTAAAAAACTTGGTCATAAAGCTACATAAAACGAAATATTCTCATGGTATATATTACTTAATAATTAGGTTGAATTTTATGACACTTAACAGAAATCAGCTGATCTATTTTTTAATAAATAAATTACTATTATTATAAACTTAATCGCAAATTTAAAATTTCACAACTATTTCCCAACAAAAATAAAATCATTTTGCATGTAATATTATAATAATATAGTTATCAATCTGATATCTAATTCCCTTGTTTAATAAAAAGGTAATACCTAGTTTAGTTTACTGAGAGTAATATAAGAGAGTCAGCCTTGCTTTACTTAACGCTACATTCAAGAATTACAAGTAACTGTGAGCATATAATTTTAATAAATAGCCCCGGGACAAATTGCGCTTATGAATAAACATAAAGTACAATCGTGTTATTTATTGCACACTCCGTATATGCTTACTCTTACTTGTTAATTTCCGGTTAAATGAGGAAAAAAGTGGTTTAATCCACATGGGAAACATTTGGATTAGATTCAAACGATATAGCTCAAAAGAGAAATAATCTGGATCAAGAATACATTTGAAAACTAAGACTCACATGAAAGTGCAATACTCTACATCAGCGGTTCTTAAACTGTGGTCCGCGGACCCCTGGGGGTCAGCGTAGCCATTACCGGGGGTCCGCGAAACAATTTTGACATTAACTTTACATCCCCCAACTTTTCGCTTTTATTCAAATCATTTAATAAAAATCCTACATGGTCAGGACTTTTTGTATTTGTTGTTACCTAACTAGTTATTAACATAACTAAACAATAATTAGGAAAAATTTAATTATATTTATTCAACTGCAAATTATGTACAGAAAACATATTATAATAAGATCTATTTTGACCAATTTTTGACCAAGAAATGTTTGTATGAGCTTATCGTATTAAAATTTGTAACTTTTCAAATTCTTTTTACTACTATTTTTATTCATTTTATGTTTTTTATTCTATATGCTAGTAAAAATGTTCATCTCTATAAATGCGCAAGACCATTTATTAAAATAACCAGCGATACATTTTTACCAATATTTATTATAACGTAGTGCCTATGAGATTACTGAGTCAGAAATTAAGTCTCAAGAACGATGTAAAATGCCTACGGTAGGGATGGGGTCCGCAAAAAAAAATGTTGTTCAAGAGGGGGGTCCTCGGACTACATAAGTTTAAGAACCTCTGCTCTACATTGACATAAATATATATTAATAAAATACGAAGTTATATCTGTTTTTTAGGGTTTTGTAGGTATGACGAAAAAAACCCTTATACCGTCATTTTGTCGACTGTCTGTTCGGTAAAAATGGAGAGTTGATATTTGGCATGCTTATACAACTCTTTGACCCGCATATAGGAAAAACATCTAAAAAACATATCCCCCTAAAAATATAATCAAATACGTGCTCATAAATTTTTTTTTTTTTAATTCTGAGTAGCGTATCAAATGAAAGCGTGGAATAACGATCAAAATTTTATTTTTGCTAAATAAATTATTTTGAAGAGATTTTTGCCAAAATTTTGAAAAAAAAATTGTCCCACACCCTGTAGCCCAGATGGTTTAAACTAAAAATCTGAAAAAAATCTAAGTAATGTACATTGGTGTGAACCGGAATAGTACAACAGGAATTTTTGATCAGATTATGTTTTCGGAAAATAATGTATTTTTTGTGTTTTTTTGGTTGACGATGTACAAAAGTTATAGTTATGTAACACACTATACTAGAAGGCATAACTTGGTCTAATGGTTAGGTTGATCGCTGGCTACGCAGCAAACTAAGGTTCGTCCCGGGCAGAGGAGATAATTTTATTTTTTGTTTTTTTTTTTCATTTTTATTTTGTTTAAATAATATTGTCAAAATTCTAGTTATTTTTTGGTAAATGTTGCATTTAATTTTTAAGATCGTAAATTTAATAACCAGTTGGAATTGTTGAAATTATATTTTCATTCTGTGTGTTATGTATATGAAACCAGAGAGGGAATAGAAGCCATAGGCGCAATTTTCTTGCTATCTATAAAAAAAAAAAAAACTGCACATATCTAGAAACCTAAATAATGGTATTAGGTATTCGAATTAAAATTAACAAAAAAATATTTTTACATAAAATTTGTTTTTAAAGCTTTTAAATTAACTGACGATAAATTATTTTAAAAATATCGTTCATTTTGCCGTGATTACTACAAAGCTAAATTTGTGCTACACACTCAGCATGCCGCCTTCACTTATTATATACCTGCGAAACCCTGCAATGTGTGAAAATTCACACTTCATATTAATTTTTTATTTTTTTGGCCTCATATTTCGTTTTACATGTTTCAGATGATTATAAGACAATATCTGCAAAAAAAAAACATTTTGGTCTGTCTGTCTGCCTGTCTATCTATTTGACTGTCTGTTTGTCTGTCTGTTTGTCTGTCTGTGTGTGTGTCTGAGATTCACGCAGAAACGGCTGGACATATTTTTACGAAATTTGGTACGATAATACAGTAAAACCAGGATTCGAATTTAGGCTACAAGACATTCCAAAATTTTTATTCTAGGGGGTTGTTTCTGGGTTAAAACTATTTATTAAAAAACTTAAAATATGTCCCTTATTATTGATATTTAACAGAAAAATATAAGACAAAAATTGTTTATAGTGATAAAATAAATCTTTTTTGTTGAATGCTTTTTTCAATTAAAATGTACTAGTCCACTTTTCAGTACTACGAAAAAATGAGATTTTAATGTTGGAAGTGATAATGTTTGATTAGTACATAACATACGGACAATTTTAAATATAACATGGTAAAATCATGTTAACTTTAGAGTATGAATATTTTTAGTAAATAATTAATGTAATGGACTTAATTAAGAAATTTTATTTTGGAGATAGAACAAAATGTTAAATTTTCTGAAAGTTTTAAATATTTTTTGGGAGATAGAACAATTGGTAAAGCAAAAAAATCAATATCAAAATAAAAATATGTTTTACTAATTTATATATTATATTTAATTATATAAGTGTTTTTTGGATATAGGAGGGGAGTAAATTAAGTAATTGGAATGATTTAAAAAAAAAAATTATTCAAATAGAACTACAATTCAATATTTTCTCCCTGAAAATAACTTCCTTGTGAAGCCACACAGCGCTGGAGTCGGTTCTTCCAATCCTCATAGCAGTGTGGGAACTTGGATACCACAATAGCTTTCAGCTGGTCAGTTACGGACGTTTAAATGTTTTCGAGTGTCCCAAAATGACGTCCCTTGAGGTGATTTTTCAATCTCGGGAAAAGGAAAAAGTCACAAGGACTCAAGTCAGGCGAATAAGGAGGCTGAGGAGTCATAGGAATGTTTTAACTAGCCAAAAACTCGTTTATTGAAATTGCTGTATGACAAGGCGCATTATCTCATCCTCAAAATCATTGGTCAAAATTTCGTTTTATTTAGACTTATTTAAACAATAAATTTCGCGACAGCCATACCATGATTCGTGATACACCAACGTATCAAGAATTGGAACATTATTTAATTGGTAAATAGGTATGTATTAATTTTTAAATATGCAGCCACATATCTACTCCAGCAAAACATGATGATGGTAAAAATGGAGATCAGCTTTTGTTGAAATATTTTGAGGAAAAAGCCGGTACCCTATTATATTTGATAATGACTTGTACCATTATTATTATTTATTAATACGAGTGACGTGTTCATATTTTCAAGAAATGACACAACTTGTTTATTTATTAGTTTTTAGAATTGATTTTGTTATATTAATAATATATTGTGGGCTTGTTCTAATCGTATAAGCCGCTCAGTAATTATAAATGTAAATATTAGATATTTTTTGTAGGTGAAATAAATAAGAAAAATATTTTAAATACCCTCCAGCGATTATCAATAAAAAATACACATTCATAGCTTAGGTTGCCAAATTTTATTAAGAAAGAGTAATATATACTGTATTTATCTGTGTGACATGAAAAAATAGGAAAATAGGATTTATCATAATCAACGGCATCAAACGTGAAATCCAAGTAAACGAGATTTGACCAAAACATTTTTAGCTAACGTTATAAAACTTTATTAGTAAGACAACGGTATTACTACTACCAAGACAAATTTTTCAGATTAGTGGTTACGTAAAGTGGCGTACCATGTGGTGGTAGCACTATCAACCATAAAGGCATTTCTCGAAAAACAAACATCGGTGGATAACAAACCCAATAGGGGAAAATTCCTAAGCGCCTTGACATCTGGTGGTAATTTGCGGAAGATACGAAAGTGATATTGTTTTGTTTTGTTCAATGGAGAAATACGTGTTTTTTTGTTGTTTGTGTTTTATTTTTGTGAATCATGGAAAAAAACAATCAATTTTGTTGTGTGCCGCAATGTAAATCGTGAATAAGGAAGAATCCTTCTTAAACATTCCATAGTTTACCTAAATCGAAAAAAATATGAATTGAAACGACGTTTGTAGGCAGAAAGAAAATGGATCATAGGTTTTTATGGACCCAAAAACTAAATATGGGCAAAAATCCAAGCCCATGCATGCATGTTTGCTCGTTGCATTTTATGGAAAGTGATTTTTTACGTCCAAGAAAAGACTGAAAAAAAGCATTTGTCATAACCAAAATCTGCCTAAATCATCAGTTGATATATTAAAAGGCCCTTCTACTTTTTCAGGCAGAGATAATAATTTTTACTAATATATTTACCATATTTTTGTTGGTATTATATTGACAGACAGTCAAAAAGAATTAAAAATACAATGAAAAACTAAAAATTCCTTGAAATTTCTTTAGAATAGTATATTATTACATATCTTGTAAATCGTAGATTATCTTTAAATTAAAAAAAAGCTCGGAAAACTGGGAAAGTACAAATCGTGTTCATTTTCACCATGTAAACAAATACACGAGTAACAGTTTAATGTCACTTTCGAGTGTTTCAACTTTGCCGCATATGGCGCTGTGATCTTAAAAAGTTTCCCCTGTTGAGAACAGACACGCTAGAATACGCAGTCTGGTGGTCAAATATTGTACTAGGCGATCTAGTAGGTACTGTTTGAACTTATTACATATGTTCTAGTGTTGATTTTTTGTTAAAATGTCGATAGAAGTTGTGAAAAACTATAAAAGTAGAACAAATTGTAGTGTTTTTGGCTGTCATTCAAGACAGGACAAAGATAGGCATCTTAGTTTTTTTCTATTCTTAAGAAAAATGGAGGGAAAGTTAATATTAAGTCCAGATTGGGAAAAGATTTGGTTATGGACAGGAGGAAGGCATGGGAATATATTTTGAGTTAAAAAGTAACTGATACTATGCGAGTTTGTTTACTACATTTGTCGCAGAAAAATAAAACTGCACTAATATGATTAACTTTTAGCTGCTCCTGTCCAACTAAAACTAATTTTATTTCATGAGGCAATGAACATAATGCACTTGTTTGCAAACAGAATCCATGTATTGTAAATTCAGATGAACGACACTCAGATGTACCACATAAAATTACATGCCCGGCATTTAACACCTGCTCAACTACAAATTAAACTTCAAAAATCTACTGAAATTAAACTTTAAATACTGTAATTTGATGCCCACCTTCTGTTATAAACCTTGTTACATGTGTAGCGCTTAAAAAATAAAAAATTTCGCACATATTTACTCGCATTTTCATAAAATAAAAATGTACTGTGCTTAAATTAACCTGTTCGCATATTGACAGCTGAGTACTAGACACGACAGCCATATTGCCTTGGAGCACAGCGCCGCCACCGTTAATGTCACTTCTCAATACAAATACCGCAAAAAACTCTGTACAAAAAATTGTCAGAAGTAGATGCTACATTATTTTGATTAATTCTCCTATTACTAAGGTATACACCTCTTGGGCTGGAAGAATACATTATAAAATCCAAATAAAAGTTCATTAATGCCGTGTCACTCATTGTTTTACATCAATAATTCATACGCGCACATTTAATACGGCACGCTACTGACATTAGTGTCCGAGTTCACCGTATTCAAAGGAGTGGCGCTTTTTAACATTGCATTTATGCATATCAAACATTGCTTTTTAACAATCGAGATTTGCATAATTGAGAATAGACATATCAAATGGGCTTTGTGTTTTCTGAAAAATTGAGAAGGTTGGGCTGTTTATGCAATAAGGTGAAGATTAATTGTACCACAATTACGTGCTAGAATTTTCGGAACGCAAAAATTACTGAATGTATTAGTTACACTTAACAGCTGATAATGTTGCTGTTAGACTGCAAATGTTTTCTTGATTTTCTCGATTGTAATCACTTGATCGAATCCCGGTGCAGACATAATATGCAGTGCGGTTTCTGGGGGGTAGAAAATGTGCTCCCGCACCCACGAACAGCGGATTATAAAAGGTTCCTGTCGCACCTATGTGAAGCATAAGGCCTCAATAAACTTCATCCATTTGGATCTGTCTTGAGCTAGATGTTTCAGCTCCCTCCATGTTTTGCCGCTTTCGCTGGCTTCCTTCATGGTTAGTCTACGCCATGTGTCCGTTGGTCTGCCACATCTACGGCTCCCTTGTGGGTTCCAATCAAGAGCCGTTTTACTGATGGACAAAGGGTTGTTCCTTAAGGTATAGCCTATCCATCTCCACTTCCGCTGCTTTATCAGGATGTCTATGGGGCTTTGGTAGGTTCTCTCCCAAAGGCTAGCGTTGGTAATAACGTCAGGCTAAAATATGCGTAATATTCTACGCAAGCAAGAATTGACGAACACTTGAAGACGATGGATAAGGGTTCTAGAAGTTTACCAGATCTCACAGCCGTATAGTCGAACCGGCATGATATTAGAATTAAATATTCTAATTTTTGTAGACCTGGCATACTGCGAACAATTCCAAACATTTTCAGCATACTGAAAGCATGCCTAGCTTTATTAATCCTCATTTTAACAACCTCTTCGGTACCTCCAGATTTGGATGAGACAATGCTTCCGAAGTAAGTAAAATTTTCGACGGCTTCAATGAGGTGATCGTTAATTCGGAACTTGTCTTGTTGAGTGGAGCCTAATCGCATGGATTTCGTCTTAATTAAGAAGACGAAAACCATGCGATTGCGAGGCCTACCACTTGCGCCTTCTTTACGAGACAATCTAGCATAGCAGACAGAAGGCAAATGTCATCTGCATACTCCAAATCTGCAAGGTGGGAAGTTAAAGTCCAGCGAATTCCGTCTCCAGTTCCGATACTCCTTCTCAATACATCATCTAGGACGATGTTAAAGAGGATGGGCAACAGAGTACATCCTTGCTTAATGCCAGCGCCAACAGGAATGGGGTCGCTGAGAACGCCTATGTGCAGGATTTCGCAGGTGGCATCCTGACAAAGGAGCTGGATGAGTAGCCGATTGCAAAACATTTATTATACGTAAAATTCTAACTAATAAGAATAGTAATAAATACTTTCAGATAAACAGAATTTAATTTTATGTGCAATCTTTGTAAAATCTGTTCTACGTTATACCAAATATAATAATAAGTATAATAAGTATAAGTATAATAATATTTATTAAATAGCACAATTGGCTACAAAAGAATACCAAAGAATTACAATTCAATATTGTCTCCCTATAACTTCCTTGGGAAGACATACAGCGCTGGAGACGGTTCTTCCAATCCTCATGGCAGTGCTGGAACTCGGATACTGGAATAGTTTTCAGCTGGCGGTTACGGATGTTTGAATGTTTTCGAGTATCCCAAAATGACGTACCTTGAGATGATTTTTCAATCTTGGGAAGCGGAAAAATTCACAAGTACTCAAATCAGGCGAATAAGGAGACTGAGGAGCCACAGGAATGTTTTTACTGTCCAAAAACAAGGTTTTTTAGAATCATTTTTACGCAAATTTTTCTCATCCCCAATTCATTGGTCAAAATCTGATGAACGGTAGTGTGGGTAAAATTCAACTCTTCCCAGATCATTCTGACTGTCGGATCGTTGGTTGACAGAACGCACAAGATCCCGGATTCTGTCAACATTTTCATCGGTTCTGGAAGATGAAGGCCTTCCTCTGCGTGATTCATCTTCAATCAACTCTCCTCCTTCTGAAAATACCTTAAACCACCAAAAACCTGGGTCCTTGACAAAATACTGTCTCCGTAGGCCTGCTGAAATTTTGCAAAAGTTTCCGTTGCACTGTGCCCAAGCAGAAACAAAACCTGATAGCACACCGTATGGATTAATTCATGAACCTGGGTAACCTTCTCCTCGGTATTAGAAATTGATGATTTACCTGGTCGCTCATCATTTTTGACTGAATTTCCACCTCTTTTAAATGCCCGAACCACTTAAAACACACTCGACTCCGAGCATATTATGTAAAACCTAGTTTTTAATGTTCAAATGTTTCTATTAGAGATGGGGCTCAATGAGCCGGCTCAGTACACTGACCGAAGTGACACGGTTCACCAAATTGAATTGAGCCGGCTCACGGCTCACTGTATAGTTTCAAGTTTCAAGAATACGATTGGTCGGGCGATTGTGAGCTGTGACCGGAGTGATCCGGATCTGGATCGATGTCATGTTGAACTTCGCGAGAACTCGGCTTGTAATGTATTATCATAAAGTGTATTTTGTCATCAATTTGTAGGGCAGTTTATTTGAAACTAATAGGCTCTAGTCTGTATTTTCTTACAACCATACTATATAAAAATATTAAAAATATTGCCCAAATCCCAGATGTCCGATTTATAAGGGCAATAAACATCGCCATAAACTTAACACATCTGGTTTAAAATACAGTAGCTACATAAAGTGAATTGTTTGTTTCAAAAATATTAGATAAGAGTCGGGGCTAAGCGACGTTCTACCTACGACCGAACGACCGGCAACTGACTGACCTGTGTCTCGGGATCATGTTTACAGTTCATATATTGCAAGAACCGACTCTAAACGACGTTCTACCAGCGACCGAACGACCGACCGACCTGTGTCTCGGGATGATGTTTACAGTTCATATATTGTAAGAACCGGCTCTAAGCGACGTGCTACCTACGAACTAACGACCGTCCTGTGTTTCGGAAACATGTTTACTTAACCGTATCACTGAGCCGGATCAATGAACCGGATCAACAAACTGAACGACCTCCACTGATCCGGTTCCGCAAACTGAGCCGAAATTCCCATCTCTAGTTTCTATTACCAATTTTCCAAGTGTAAGATAAAATTTCACACAAAGACGGTGTTCTTCGATCAAGTCTTAAAAATCCCCGTAAGAATTACAATAATCGCAATACAAATCTAACGAAATCTAGCGAAAATTAACTCAACCGTATCCCAAATGATATCTGCATCTTATCAAGTCGCTCTTACTCCTCTCTCCTTACTAGGTGTAGTTTGACCTACGACATTAAAATTGTCATGGTCTGGATACCACGTCCAATATGTCATAGTTCTTAACTAAAAATATTCTTTCGAAAGTTTCGCATAACTCAATCAAAAAGAAATGTAGTAAATTTATAACAAAGTACTGTCATCTTTATAATATGCAATATTTATGTATAACATTTATGTTAATATCTTTAGTTAAATGTTAGCGTCGGTTCGCTATTCCTTCTATAAAATAATTTACATTGATATCTCGACATTTTGCAATGGCATGCTCGCTGCCTTCGCTAGTAAATGTTGTAACATAATATATAACACATCATATTTACTTGTCTGGCATTTTTCTAATGTTCTGTCTGTAACCTACATATGAGCCAACGCAAAAGATAAAGCAGTAGCGGGCAATTGCAGATATGTCAGAACATTTATAAACAGTAGGAAAGTGAAAACAAACAAATCAAAGTAGAAAGTTTTTACAATTTATTGTAAACAATACGCATTTCTTACATTGTTATTTGATTTGTGCAGTGACAATCGTTGTGTCGCGACACCTTATTTTGTCTCAGTAGTAAAAGTGGCGCGAAATTTATGGTTTAAATTGATCTACATAAAGATAAAAATGAAAGTTTCAATATAAATGAATTGTCATTGCTCATGGAGACTATGATGTTTTTTTCGGTGCAAAACTCTTCCTTGGTCTTCCTTATCTCCACTCAGGGCCAAACCGTGGGTTACGGCTGCCCAGGTGCAACATTTTTGTGCCATCCTTTGCCATTCCAAAAATTTGAAAAATCGAAGTTAACTAACGCGCTACGGAATTTTACTGCTCTCTAGTAAGAATTTTGAGGTCGTTCTTGTGTCATAATTGACCATAAGTGATTTTTTATTCATCTTAATTTTGAAAAAGACCTTCCTCCGGAAAAAACTATTAATGGTATAGAACAGTGTTTCTCAACCTTTTCTGGCATGGGACCCCCAAAATAATTTAAATATTGTCTGCGGCCCCCCTATATATATGTGTATATATATATATATATATATATATATATATATATATATATATATATACACATATATATTTACCATAATTATGAAACTCTAAACCGGGACAAGAACGGGAGCTAGGGCAAAGGAAAAAATTTAACCACAAAAAATTATTTTATTATTAAGTCTTACAAAAGAAATATGCAGATGGTCTGCTGCAGCAGAAAGTTAATTATTTTATTTATTGTACCAGTACAACAAATATTTTTAAGAGCAGGTTCTAATTTATAAATTGTTGTTGCTATACCAATATAATTCAATATTCATTTAGTCAATAATCGGGATTTATGAAAATGATTTAAAAAATAGTTTTGTTTCTCTAGTTATAGCCGATAGTGTATGCATGTATGTGTTTCTATATTGTCCATACCACATTCTACATAACAATGACTTACATTATAAAATTAACAAAAATTTCTACAAATACCTTTCAATTCGCTCCAATTTTGGTTTGCATGTAGTCCAAACACTAAAGTCCACACTATAACACACTATTTCAAGTATTTTCTGCACTTTTATCACTTAAAAATAACTAAAAACGTCAGAAAAAAATGAAGACGCCACTTGCAAAAATCACATATCACTATATATTAAGATGGTTAATCCTGATAAAGCTCATTAAGGAATATAGTCATTAACAATTAATAAATAAGGAATAGAATTGCTTAAAATAATTCTTTATGAGAATAAACACATATATTAATATATAAATATATGGTAAAATGGGAGGACAGAGATGATAATAGGATGACTTTTGGGCTATCAATGATAATTATGGGATCTCAGAAAGGGCCCAGCAAACATTTTTATCCGGACCAGTACTGGTAAAGCACATACTCGCCGGCATTGAAAGTAATGGGCCAGTGCTGGCATTTCGTACTGGGCCAGTACCCCGGTGTCCCGTGGCCCTTAGCTGGTCCATTGATGTATCAGTTGCTGGCCCAGCAACGGTAAAGTGCATTGAAAGTAATGGGCCAGTGCTGGCATTTCGCACTGGGCCAGTGCTGGCATTTCGCATTGGTCCAGTGCTGGCATTTTGCACTGGGCCAGTACCCCGGTGTCCCCGTGGCCGTTAGCTGGCCCAGCAACGGTAAAGTGCAAAATAATCGCATTAGTTGCAAGATTTATTTCTGACAGACTAGTGCTTATATTATACCCACTCTCTAGTGTTTCAAATGTAATATATGTGTACTTACCCAGTATTAAAATAAATTAATGGTTAGGTGCAAAATAAATACTCATTTGGCCATTTTCACCATCGTTGAATAAATTTATTTAACAAGTAAAGTTGACAATATCGCATCGGTTTTAAACTATTAATGAAGAAATTAACATTGCTGTCAATAGAATGATGCGATATTGTTAACTTAAGTTGTTAAATAAATTTATTCAACGATGGTAAAACTAGCCGATTGTAAATTGAATTAACAGTTATAATTTATTGATTTATTTATAAATATTAAATAAATATAATTTCAGGAATAACAGGAATTAGTTTCTTTAATTTATTAATTTAATGAAGAATTTTAAGAAAATGGTTTTCTGCCATTTCGGTCAAACCAATTTCATCCTAAAGATAAGGGGTGACTAATAATTTTCGCCAATATTCGTCTTGTATTATCTACCACATCTTTTCCCCCTGACTTGAAGAGTGCCAACCTAAAGAAATCATACTTGTTAAAATAAATTCAATAAACAAATTTTATAAGCATTAATGCTATAAGCTGTTCACTTTTGTAAGAACAAACTAGATCTGGTTATTTTGGTGATTTTTATAGTGTATTACTGACTTTTAGAAACTTGGTTATATTGTAAAAAAAGCTTTACAGTTTTGGATTAAGTTTGTATTATTTTAGGTTAGTATTATATTTACAAAATATTTAAGATGTCACTATTCAAAATGAAATATGACAAATTATATTTTTTAAATGACATATTTATAATCTTGTATCAGATTTATTAATAATTGAAAATTTTATTACATGAAAAAACTATGATTGAACTAAACTAAAAATTAAACAATTTAATATGAAATAGTTTGTGTAAACTACGTCCTTAAATCTAACAAAACACACACAAATCACAATAAAAAACTGTATAATGGTCACAATCAATAACTATTCAAATACACATCTTTAAAAACTATTCACCAACACGTCCGAACTTATACTAACAGAATATCACTTGTACCGACCCTCGAAGGCCACGCCATTAGGGTGTTTTATGACTAAGAACGGTCAGACTTTTCAAATTATTACATTAAAAAAAAGTTATAAACATAAGCACTGGCCCGCTAGAAATAACCTTGGATTAATACAAATAAGGAATGCTTATAAAATGCTGGTAAAGTACTTCGTATAGGCAGAGTGCGAAATACAAATGTGAAGTACATTATTAATACTGGCGTTGCACTTACTTCTGGTGCCAGCAATGTACCAGCGTAAAAGCAGTTTGCCGGCGTTCGGCCGTTAGTTCAATGTTTGCTGGGGGATGAAAATTACTATTGGAAGTATAATGGAGTTATCTCTCGAGAATTTTATACAGGATATTTTTTTTATTTAGGGGTTCATTTGGAGGGCTAAGGTGTCCCCTCCCCCGGGCTTTATGACCTTAAGGTCCGGTCTTCATTTAAACCACTAGGTAACTATCCGACAGATAATGTTATCTGGAACTTTATCTTCTGAATAAATGTCATTACCAAGCAGTGAATTCAATACATCAGTCTCATTATCCGTTAGATAACTATCCGATAGATACATTTGTATTGAAAGACGGGATGACATTTATTCAGCACAGAAAGTATCATATAACCTTATCTGTCTTCCTCTTTTCCCCTTCAAGTATCTCGGTATTCCAATCACTTTTATCTCATTATATCTTTTCACACTCATCTATTTGTCTATTCTGTCTGTTCTTTCCTGTTCCTGTATCTCCTTATCCCTCCTTCTTCTACTATATCTGTTCCTCCGTTCCTCAGTTGTGCAGTTATAGTTGTTTGTAGCTGCAAGACTTGGACACCGGAGTTGATTTTTCTAAATCAATAATTCCGTCACTTTTCGCTGTCAAGTTTTATAACTACTCGATCGTGTTACATTCCGACAGTTCGTGTAGATGAGATTTTTATTCACCGTTGATAGATGCATTGCCTCTTAGTTTTGACATCTGTCATATGTGGGAATATATGTATGATTCTATGATTCCATTGCACACTGCACAGTGTTGGTGTAACACAGATGAGTAGGAATAACATTTGAATTATTTTAGATTTGATTGATAAAACAGTATTGTCCGTGGGTATGACTAATGTTTCGATTTGTACTGAATAATATTTTCTGTTATCGCGATGGAATTTTTTCTACGTTTTCTTATAAATGAATCACTCTCTGTCTGAAGTCATTTCGTTCAAATTTTATAGCTATTATTCTATTTGCTTTACCCCAGCGATTTAAATATGTCTGTGCCATAAGGTGTATGTATGAAATTTTTTTTACATACTTGGAAAGACAGCTACTTAAATACAATTCAACTTTTGAAAACAGCTTTTGGACAAGATACTCTTCCGAACTATC
Organism: Liopterus haemorrhoidalis; assembly: GCA_963971575.1. Classification (NCBI taxonomy): domain Eukaryota; kingdom Metazoa; phylum Arthropoda; class Insecta; order Coleoptera; family Dytiscidae; genus Liopterus; species Liopterus haemorrhoidalis. The sequence goes on along the minus strand of OZ020616.1, from coordinate 5,344,086 downwards.
AGTTTTAAATAATTCTGAAGTTTTAAATATGGTAGAAATTCAGTCCAAGATAGTAAGAGATCGGGATGGACTATTTTTAAAACTCACCGTGAAACAGTAAAAATACATTTTGATTTTGGGATTTTAAAGCTATAATATTAGCCAGTAAAAGCTAGTTTTAAGTTAGCAAGTTGAGAAGAAAGTTAACTAAAGGCAGGCTACTTGTTTCAAGCTACCAGCCCTGTGTAAATATCTACTTGCTTCAAATTTGAGGTCAAAGCAGACTACCGGGCAGGTTGTCAACCAAGGCAAGTTGGTAGAGAACCATTCTACTTTTTTGCGTAAATGCCTTCTCCTATCATGCCGAAATTTATCAAGCAATCTACTTGCACACATACTTGACTTGTTTGGACACGTTTTAGTGTCTAGCGAGCTTTCTTTTCCTACGTGAGAGACAGACATATAGTCAGGAAGGCAGCGTTGCAAGTGACCTGGTCATTTCACCCCGATTGATTCCTATTGGAAATTATTCCTTTCGGGTAGTAAGTTGATGATCTAAGCGTCAACAGCGTTGGTAGTGGTGGGGCTGGTCGAGAGAAAATGTACAACTTCTAAAAAAAGTAATTTCAAGCCACTTAAAAATTTGCACAGTTATTGTTTAAGTGATAATAATAATAATAATAATGTCAGCTGCGTGCGTAGTGGAGGATTATACGTCAGTTGCTTGTATAAAACTGTCAGAAAAAAAATGATGTAAAGTCATTTCAAATTTAATAAAACTTGTACATCAAACTTATTATATAATTAGAATAATAAAAACAACAATCAGCTGTTTGCACAATGGGGGTAAGACCGTCAGCTGAGAGATTATAATTGCTGAGCGGGCATTTAGCCTAAGCATTTTATAATGTAATCAATTATGTAACTGACGATCTTTACCCCGTTATGTCAGCAACTGACAATTATTTTTATTTAATATAATACGTAAACTAATTATTATAAAAATTTCAAGTGGCTTGAAATCGATTTAGGTTTGATTTCATTGTTTTAATCGATTTTTTACATTGACATAGTTTGGCAGTTTTTTGCAAAGAACAAAGATACTCTCGTTTCTTATCCACTAAATCCACGCAAAAAAAATCACCTGACTTGATCTCGTGTGACTTTTTTCTTCTAAAAACTGATCTAAAAACAATTCCATGAGGCATTTTATGGATATGTTTTTAGAACTTTTTTTTAGCTTTAGTAACTAAATATTGATCCAGAAGTAGAAAAGTTGGTAGCAGTGATGTGTAGCTACAGAAGGGCAGCATTTTGAAGGTGATAATTTAAATGTGAAATAATTTCGTATTATTAAAGTTTTATGACTATTTTGAGAATTCTTTGATCAAAACTCGTATCTTTTATCTTGCTCATATTTATTTGAATCTTTTAACTTAAAAATAACATTTATTAAATTACATATCATACTTATAAATGATGGCCCCAAGAACAATACTTCAAACACAATTCCAAAAGTTTATAGTTTAAAAACAATTTAATGCTTGCACACACCTGTTAGAACAAAAGCATCAAAACAATACACAAAAGTAATAAAAACTGAATGTGGAAACATGTTAGAACGTGTGGTGACAACAAAGTAGAAAACGTATGATACACTATTCAGAAATAAAGTGCACGCTATAAACATATATGTAGTAAAGACAAAGATAGAGAAAAGAGTGTCAATTTTAATTCTCATCAGAAACAAACTGTTATCAAGTAAAGAAAGAAAACACTATATACTAGTGATTCTTAATCAGAGGCCGGTGGACCCCTAGAGATCTGCTAAAGGTTCTTAAGGGAGGCCACAACAAATTATGAAACGTCTTCATAAATTTTTATATTTTTGACATTTTTGAAACAATTATTTTATGATTTTTATTTTATTTTGTTACAAACTTTTCCTCTTGTACCAGTTTATTGCTTTATCGCTTTGTACCAGTACCTCGAATCTGGATTACTAGTAAATCGTGGGTTGTCGAGCTAAAATAAAGCTGTTTTACCTAGAACGGTGTGAGAACGCTTCTCTTTCAAAGGAGTTTGTTTATTTATTTAAACGTATTATATAATCCTAGGTAATAGATATCCAAGATGATGGTAATTGGTAAAGGGGAAGTTCAGATAAATTTAACTCTGGACGCAGTGAAAATTGAACAGGTCAGCAGCATTAAGTATTTAGGAGTCATATTAGAGAGCAAATGGGGATACGAAGAAGAAATCAATTGTAGAATTAAAGATTGAGCAAATGTATTCCAGGCCTTGAATAAAATCATAATAAATAAGAAATAAATAAGAAACAACATAAAACTTCTAGTATACAAAACGATTTACCTACCCACATTAACGTATAGTTGCGAGTCCTGGGTACTTTCCGATCGGCTCAAGAGCAAAACTGCAGAAATGAAATTTTTAAGAAGAGTTAAGGGTGGCACTAAAATTGACAGAATAAGAGGTGAAACAATACGATAAGAGCTACAGATAGAAGCAGTAGAAAAATCAATAGACAGACAGAAATTAAGATGGTATGGACACATCACAAGAATGAATCAAGAAAGACCAACAAAAAGTATATGACTTCAGGAACTTCAGGAAGAAGACCAAGAAGAAGACCTCATAAAACATGGAACCAAACAGTGTCACAAATCCTAGATAAGAAAAGACTGAAATGGAAAGAATCAGAAAATAAGGCTTACAATAAAACAGAGTGGCGCAACTTCATAAAAGAATTAGACTAAGAAGAACAACCTCTACAACGAATGGTAGAAAAGGTTTCTGACTATGTATATATATATATATATATATATATATATATTCCTAGTTCTATCCACGGTCCTTTGTTGGTCCTGTATATTCCTGTTTATCTCTGCATTAGTTTTATTTTGATTATTGACTGGGGTGAACACTTTTCACTTTATTTAAACCCTGACATTAATGGTGTAGGCAGAATATTTTCTAGGGGGGAGGGGGCATAAAAAGGAAACTCGATAGAGCTGACGATCAAGAAAAAAGAAAATTAAACTAACTGATCAGCAAAAAAGGGATTCAAATTAGCAGATGAGCAGAAGAAAGGACCTCATCTTAGATGATGAGCAAAAAAAAAGAACTCAGATTAACTGATGTACAAGAAAATGCACTCAAACTAGCTGATGAGCAACAAAAATTACCTGAAACTAGCTAACAAATATAAAAAAATCAACTGTGGCCATCACAAAGTACTTGTTTAATTTATGCTGTTTTATCAAGAAATGTCTCAAATAAAAGTTGTTAGTTATTGCTTTTATAGCAACTTTTGTTAAATATTTGTTTCGAAATACTTTGTTGTGAAATATTCGCAAAAATCTTAAAACCGACAAGAGTATAGAACATACCATATTACTTTTGAAGATCAGCATAAAACAATTATGCCGTATAACTATAATCACATTGTTAAACTACAAAAGAACTAGGGTTCATGTTTACAACCACGTTGTAAATAGTCAACGGTCAGTGGCGCAGGAATTTTTGTTAATCCTTTAAGTAAGATGCGTAATGTGAAAAACTAATCTCCACGGCTATGGGTTGACACGCGTAGTTATATCACTTCTATTGTAATTTTATGAGTCCCCTAACTTTTATTATTTTATTGCGATCTTCAAAACTAATATGATATATACGGTAAACTCCCATTTCTAGTTAACCGATTTTTACCAAAATTTGATCAACTCATGCCATTGATGTCAAAAGCTTAAATATGTATATTAAAAGTATCATAAAAATCCTTTTAGCCGAATTTGCGCTGCACGTGTGTAAATACCAACAGACAGACTGACAGACAGACAGACCGACAGACATCATGCTAAAAATAGTCAAAACGTTATGAAGGGAACTCAATTCGTGGAGATCCATCGAAATCTCGCAATGTCAAAATCGGTATGATCACAATACCTCCTTTATATATGTAGGCGGTCGGTAAAAAGGAAATCAAATTTACCGACGAGCAAAACGTAACCCGTAAAAATTATAACAAAACACTGAGCCTGTAGATACGGTGTTGGCACTCTGAGAGGTGGTATGGCCACCTTGTTAGTAACTAAAGAACCAAGTTATATGAAATTTTTTACACTTCTAATTTGCAGACTTAATTATTAATACATTCCGATGAACTAGGGGGGCGCCAAAATATTTATGATATTTAGATGGTCCGCAAAAACTAAAAGGTTAAGAATCACTGCTATGTGAGATACAGTGGTAAGGAGTAAGAAGGCATTTAAGTGACAATATTAGATAGCAACTAGACAAAGACGAAACCAGTTAGGATTCCGTAGTGATGAGAGAGATGGTTTTAAGAGTGAGAATACTCTTAATTCTGATGAGGAGTGGCATGGACATGATAGCGGGTCGTGAGAAGCGACGGAAGCACAAGTGGTGCCGCACTGCGGGCGACCAGATAAACTAAATTAATAAACTTAACTGTTAGACTATTTTAACAACCTGTTGCACGATAGTTTCCGTAAGAAATTGATTGATAGAAAAATCTATTACGCTTAAATCTGATTACATTTAAGTTAAAGTTTTTACTCGTTCATTTATCTTCAAATAAAAACCATTTAACGGACTGATTCAGAAATATTTGGCAATTTGTCCTTAAAAAATGCTTCATAAGAAACTCAATATAAGTCTAAACAATTAAACTAAATATTTCTGTTGCTATCTTACAAAATTTTTAACATTATCACTGTGTAGCTTTTGCACAGCTTCATGGATTAATAATAATAGTAATAATAATAACCATTTATTTGTTATAAAGTTGTACAACTTAAAATGAAATAATGATTAAGAAAATTGTCACAGTCTTGGCAAGCCAACACGGCGCCTGGTGCTAGATATTTGAAAGGAGCCTTTTGGTAGTCTTCTATAAAACCTTCTGACAGCTACAAAAAATATCCACCGCGGCCACCGCCAGGTTAACCAAGTAACAAAAGTATCATATGCTACTTCATCAGGGAGCACTTCAAAAGATTTAGGGTGTCTCTTCTTGCAAGCCATGAACTGAAGCATGGACCAAAAGGTATACTCCAAGAAGTTGTTCAGCAAGAGAAATAAAGGCCGGTATATTGCTTTCAAACCACTGCTGCACAGGCTTCGCATTATGAGATAGCGCTGGATTTTGCTGAAATGATAACCAACGAAGAGGGAATTGTTGTGTTCTTTGGCTATCAATTTCAAAACGATTTTCTATTAGACTTTGACCGACGTTTTTATTATTATCTCGTAAAAATGCAGCTTAGTGATACCATCATAGTTCCCGCCCCATCATACCATAACTGACGCTGGGTAATGTTGTGTAAAGACTAAAGGAAGGAGTATACATGCTATTTGGAAATACCAAGCAAACTATTTGGCCCAACTAAGTTTAAGTACGAAACGCAGCTATTGTCTTGCATTTGATGCGACGAAGCATGTTTAGTATTTATTTAGGTAGGCGAGCCAAATCGAAACTAGCTCTGTTTTTAAGACAGTTTGTAGGCCTCCGCGGAGAGTCGAAGGAAAGCAGCTGATCAGACCATGCGCTAGAAGTACATTACAGCGGAGCCAGCTGTATTTGGGCTCGTTAGTTAGAGTTACGTTGCATATAGAAAGCGTCGCGTATTATAGTGTGTTTTTTTTTTACTGTGTCGTGTAGTATGTGTGAGTTGGTTTGTATTACTATTAGAAATGAACAGTATCAGTAAAAACTTAAAATTAGTTTTATTTGGGGGTAATTAACATGGACGAAGAATGGTGTTACGGATTTAGTACACATCTGAGATTTTGGTAAGTCACTTACATTTAATTTAAGTATCCATATTTAGGTAGATAAGTACCCGCGATAAATACTTCAATTGTCTTCGTCTCAATTTGTCTATATTAAAATGTTTGTGTCGGTGTTTTTTTAATTGGTAATAAACGAGGTAATAAATTACTGCAAGCTAAGCTCAGTGCCGGACCGAGGCAATCTTGCACCCCGGGCGAACTCCTTGTTTTGGCGCCCTAAAATTTTTCAAGATTCTAAAATTAGTTGACATAAAAAAAAAATAATAAAAAATAAAATAATTAATAAATCAATTTTTATTCACAAAAGTATTAAAAAACAAAAAATCAAAACTTAATAATTACAAAAAATAATTATTTCACTAATATTGATTTAATTTCTAAGCAGGCGATACACCTCAAAAATCTAATAGGTAGGTAATAATAATTCATTTATTCAAAAAAAAATTTTCTTGAAAGATAAAATGTGATCGCGAAAAGCAGAGGGCAAAGAAAAAGGCCACGTAGCTGGATCATTATATTAAAAAATACTTTCAGAAATGTAGTATACATTTTCCTCAGTATTTGTCAATTTTTTTCAAAATTATCATTTCTCTAACATCTGATAATTGAAATGATAATTCTTTAGTTTCGTTTGAGTTAATAGCACTCAAATTTTTAACATCTGTATTTTGTGATGTACCTTCTCCAAAAGCATTGTTAAGCAAATTTGAATTAGATACATTTGATTGCAGATAGTCTCTTACGGTTTTGTGATCCAGATAATTTTTTATGTGTCGAAAATTCCAAATTACTGCAAAAAGTTTAATGAGTAGAACATGCATTTTAAGTTTATAAAATGTAAAAAATGTTATTAAAATAAATTTCAGATATAATAACTAATAATGAAAGATAATTAAAAATTATCAACACAAAAGTACGATAATTTTTATATAAACAGGTTAGTTTTGCACATTTCGAAATATATGCTTGTTGTCACTAGCAGAATATAACAAAAACTGACGAAACTATATGAAATTAAACACGTTTATTATAAACGGATTTTTTTTTATAGCTTTCCATGAAAATCATTAAGTACGTATTGTAGCAAATAACCGGAATAAACTATTAAAAAAATCATTAAGTAACGTAAGGTGTTTTGATGTTGTAAGCAATGTATTATATCGCAAATAATAAAGTTTATTTTTACATGTTTCTATCGTAGAGAATAGTAATGCACTTAATAAGTGTGTTATATCCTAACTCATTTTTCACAAAAAGTGTACTTAGTGACTTTTACCTTTAAACCGACGATATGATCCTAGTTTTGCTAATGACTTCTTAGGTGCACCCTTATCAACGAAGTGTCTCGCTACTCCTCGCCCCGCGCTTTTTTACGCGGCACGGCGTTCACAAAAAAACAAATACCATGTCACTTTCTTTTCATATTCTTTGGTTACAGATTATTTTTCAAAAGATAAGAAGCCTTTATTTTATAAGTATGCTATTGATATGAATGAATAAAAACATTGCCAAATTAATAAATAATAAATAATTTTATGTATAAAACATAATACCTAAATCAAATGCAATTTATTTATATTGTCCGATTCTTATTTTGGCGCCCCTCTAAATCTGACAGACCGGGCGGTCGCCCGGTCAGCCCGCCCGGTAATCCGCCACTGGCTAAGCTGATTAATTTTTTTTTTAATAGGTAAAATGGGAGGGGGTAAGGGATTGGCCTGAGATTGGCCCTCCACTCAATATTGTCACAAGCCGCCACTGCAGCACTTATAGCAGAAAATTATGACAGTACGCCATTGTCCATAAGTAACGTGTATGTTGCGATTTATCAAAATCTCATTAATTCAATTACATAATATGAATAGAAAATACTGACGAATGAAAAGTACTTCTTTTAGTCTTTGTATTTTGCGTTTTTGCTCGGCCGCAAACCATATATCTAACCATTTTGACAAGATACCAAATTTAAGGTTAAATGCATAATTTTATATTAAATTATAAATATTAAAAACTATTTTAGCCCTGTCTTTTATTTTTAATTTATAAATTTTGAATATACTTTAAATTATCAAAATAAATGTTTATAATCACTTTTTAATAAACAACAAAATATTGACGGCCATTGTGGCCGTTGGAATCGGGAAAACTTTTTAAGATCGCAGCGCCATATGCGACAAAGCTGGAACACTCGAAAGTGACATTAGACTGTTACTCGTGTATTTGTTTACATGGTGAAAATGAACACGAGTTGTATTTTTCCTGTTTTCCGATCTTTTTTTTTATTTAAAGATAATCTTAGATTTACAAGATATGTAATAATATACTATTCTAAAGAAATTTCAAGGAAATTTTTAGTTTTACATTGTATTTTTAATTCTTTTTGACTGTTTGTCAATATAATAGCAACAAAAATATGGTAAACATATTAGTAAAAATCATTATCTCTGCCTGAAAAAGTAGAAGGGTCTTTTAATATATCAACTGATGATTTAGGCAAATTTTGGGTGCAGCAAGTGCTTTTTTCAGTCTTTTCTTGGACGTAAAAAATCACTTTCCATAAAATACAACGAGCAAACGTGCATACATGGGCTTGGATTTTTGACCATTTTTAGTTTTTGGGTCTATAAAAACCTACAATCCACTTTCTCTCTGCCTCCAAATCGTTTCAATTGACATTTTTTTCAATTTAGGCAAATTATGGAATGTTTAAGAAGGATTCTTCCGTATTCACGATTTACATTGCGGCATACTACAAAATTGATTGTTTTCTTTTTCCATGATTCACAAAAATAAAACACAAACAACAAAAAAGCACGTATTTCTCCATTGAACAAAACAAAACCATGTCACTTTCGTATCTTCCGCAAATTGCCACCAGATGTCAAGGCGCTTAGGAAGTTTCCCCTATGACGTAATTTCCCTCAGAAAAATTTGTATGTAAAAATTCATAAAGGCTCTTTCATTTAGTATTTTTATTCAATGGTTGAACCATACACTTCTTTAACCATCTAAATTCTCGCCGGGAATATAAGTATCTATTTAAAAAAAAGTGTCTATTTTGACAATCTTAGAAACAGAATTTGAAATGCTTTTTTTAGTTTAAGTAGGTCATATATTGCATTCACATATGCATTATCCAAAGTAATATAATTATATTATTAATTTATATTATTAACTAAAATATCAATTTAGTGTCCTTGGATATTTTAATTCTTGGCATTCTCTATAATACTTGTACTATAATCCCATCAGCTCTGCCGTCAGTTATACGGGACGGAGTCTCTCACGAGTCCAGGGGTTATCCCCGTTAATCTCAACTCAGCAGAATCACTCAGCTGTATCCTGAACATCACCCACCTGGTGGCCATCAACATTGCTCCACTGGTCTGACACAGTGCTCGTCATATCGGCCAGGTAGATTCACGAGAGTTTTGACGTAACTGCGGGCTGCACCGCCGTTGATTCCATCTCGTTAACCGACACAGCTACAGCCACAGCCACAGCCACAGCCACAGCCACAGCCACAGCCACAGCCACAGCCGTGGCTTCGACCTGTTATGTTCTATTGTGTTAACATGATGATACAACTAACGGGCAATACGATGTATGGCCAATGGAAAAATATTTACCGTACGTTCGATTGCAAGATTACCTCTTTTTGGATGAATAATTTAAACCTTCCAGCTAAACGTAAATGTAGATTTAGGTTTAGGTTAAATCTAAGATAAAAATTTACTAAAACTAAAGTTCCAACTAGTTCCACACAGAATTATTCAATTATAATCGATAGTGCACTTATTGCAGATTGTCGTTTTTAGGATTTTGTGGTATGACCAAAAAACCCTTATAACATTATAGACCGGGAGCTCATGACATTTATGGTCTCCGATTTCATACAGCATGCCTTTTGGAGGAGAGAATATTTACCCTGTGACAACAAAAAAGGGATGGTATTAAACCCCTGCACGCTTTCCGGTCATAGGGAAAATTGCATTTCCACTTGCACAAAATTTTTGTGTTTCTCTCTGACTTAATATTGCTTGCCCTTTTGTCAAAAGAAAGTTATACCAAATTTAAAGTCTTTTAATTATTTAATGGGGATCAAAATTTTTTTTTTTTAGTACCGTTGAAAAATTAGATTTTTCAAAAATGAAAATGTATTTGTTTATCCAGGCATTAAGAGGTTTTATTTGCTATTAGACTCAACATTTTTAAAAAATATTAATTTTTTCATTAATAAATTTATTTATAGTTGAAGAGATAATGGAATTCGGACCAGTCAGAATATAAAACAAAATTTATTAACTTCGTTAACGTTTCGATTTAATTTAAATCTTCATCAGAGCTACAAAAATATACGGAATTAGTAACAAAGTATTACCTGTATATAGCTATAATACTATTCAAATTCAACTAGTTAAGTAGTTAAATAATAATGACATATATTTATAATTAATTTATAATAAATTTATTTATATTTATAATTTAAATATTTTTCAATGCACGGACTTAAGGCCCCCCCCCCTCAAACACTCAGAAAACATGTTTTTAAGAAATAAATATTTCTGGTAATTGAACGTGTCCCTCTAAGATTTTTTTTTACCTACAGAATTTTTACTCAGTCGTCCCCCACCAAGAAAAAATTTTGGGGACGCGCCTGACTAGGATATATTTAGAATCATAGCAAGCTCTAGATTATAAAGGAAAGATGATGCATATTCTGGCTCTGGTTAAAATTCTTCAAAGTCATAAAAATGGCACTGGTCCATTAATAAGTAAATATAAAAAAAGTCATTAATGTCTCTATTTAGCTGTTTCAAAAACCGTACAAAGTCTTCCGGCACGATATTTCTTTTGTTAAAATTACCATGTCATAAAAATAAAGTACAAATTTGCCTGGTTGACAACTGAGCACGAGTTAGCGTGAAGGTGTAAAAATACGGTAATCCCATTACTTTGCGAGCGAATAAACTAATAACTTTTAGCGGAGAGAGAAGCTAAAAGCGGTAAGGTTGACAGAACTCCGTGACCGATCAGTCAGGGACGGTACTGTACAGTAATCAACTTCCAGTGAAACAGCGAAGCAGCGAATCACTCGCACTTTTTAGTTACACACCAGAAAAAAATGTAACGAATGGAAAAAGGAATCCGTTATTTAAAGAAAAATTTAAAAAAATATACTGTTATAGAAATAATAGACACAGATTTATGCAGTGTTAAATTCAGACTTTTTCTGGAGGGGGGCTACATAATCTAGGGGGAGCTACATGAGGCAGGGATGAAGTAGACAGGGCCGGCTCGAGAAAAAGCGGGGCCTGGTGCAAGATGATCGTGCGGGGCCTTCTTCTTCTAAAAAAAAAAAAAAACACATTCAAAATATTTATATTTTGCAATATTGCACTTATTATTTGTATATATTAGTCACACTAATAATTTATGAATAATTATAATTAATATTTATCAAAATAATATAAATAGCTAAAAAGATCTATAAATACCTATTTCACAACGACCACTGCTCATAGAAAACCTATTGTTATGAAATCTCATTCTAAAAACAGTACTGAAATCATGACGCGACCCACATGCCCATAGAAAGTTTTAGACCGTATGCAAAAGTGTCTTATTGAGATAAGACACTAAGGGCCGAGAGTTCCAGTTCCTAATAAACTCCCTAATAGTTATTTGACACATAATATATTTATGAAGCTAATAAATTTATTGGTGATTTCCAAGTTACAAAATCCTTCTAATAGTTTATTAGCAACATAATTTTTTGTTTTTGCATTGGTATTTCTTATGAAGATAGTAACACGGTGCAAGAGGGATAGAGCTATACGTAAATTTGTAGAGCTAAAGTGAGATGAAATTTTGACACTGAATATTTTGACATTAAATATTTTGACAATAAATAGTTTGACTTGACATTCAATGACATTACGTATATTTTTTGTGTTACTGTTAAAATGACAATTAAACGGTGTTCAACAAATTTTATCACAGAAAAAGAGGACAATATAGATAGAAGAGAAGTTAATGAAAATAGCATTTTATAATACAAAAGTGACTGAAAATAAGAAGACAGCCATATTTTGCTTTATTTTACATTCCTTAAACAATATGAATTAAACTTATCAGCAATATTCAGCCACACATCTTTATTATTCTGCCAATAATTGCGTCTGTCTTCTTATTCTCTATCATTTTTATACAAATAGTAATGCTTAAAGTATTGTTTGTAGTGTGTTGTAATCGTAATTGAAATAAATACATATGTAAAAATAAAAGACAATGTTTATTTAAAAATATATATTTATATATTGTTCTTTATATATCACATTTACAATAAATGCCCAAAATATTCTAAAAACGGTTGTCCATAATTTATAAATTCACCCAAACAGATCGTCGATTTCGCCAAAATACAACTTAAATGTATATAAAACACTAAAATCACCATTATATAAATGTTTAAAAACTACACATTCGTATATTCTTTTAAAATTATACGGTTTTTAATTAAAATTGAAATATTAACACATTTTGCGAACTTGTTTTTGGTTATATGTCACTTTATTAAGCACTTCATGTTGCCTATAAGTTATTAGACAAATAAGCCTGTTTATTAGCAACCTAATAACTATTTAGGGGTGGAACTCTCGGAAAAAAAATTATGTTGCTAATAAACTTATTGGACAGTTTATTAGCAACTGGAACTCTCGGCCCTAAGACACTGATTCCTAATGTTATTAGGCATTCGAATTAAAATTAACAAAAAAAATATTTTAACATAAAATTTGTTTTGGCGTCCCAAATTATCATCATTTACTTACTAAATACCTGCGAAACCCTGAAAGGTGTGAAAATTCACACCTCACATCAATTTTTTTTTATGGCGCATACACGACATCTCACAAAATATTTCATCTATAACCAGTTACAGGCCCATCAGTTTACTCAACACTTTTTCGAAACTTCTTGAAAAAATCTTCCATGTAAGATTGGAAAACGAACTAATCGCCGAAGAAGCTCTTCCAGCTTTGCAATTTGGCTTTAGGAAAATACACAGCACAACCCAACAACTAATAAGAATCACAGAAATGATAGAAAAAAGATTCGATGGCAAGCAGTACACCACAGACATTACTGTATTTAAAATTACCACCATACCTGTCATCAATTCTTTTCTCATTTCTGAAAGATAGAACGTTTGCAATTAGTATAAATACTGAAATATCTTCAAGCAAAAAAAAATTAAAGCACACGTTCCTCAAGGAAGTATCCTAGGGCCAATACTCTTTAATATTTATATCAGAGATATACCGTCAACAGAAGCGTCAATTGCCATGTTCACCGATGATACCGCCATCCTGATACAAGATCTAGACCTGATAAGTGCTACTGACCAACCTATAAGCCACCGCAAATTCCATCTGTCGCTGGTTCAATAAATGGCACATCAAATTAAATCCGAATGTAAAATATTCACCTTATAAAGAATTAAAGAACCCAAACGTATCACTATCAACAATAATATAATAGACTGGAATCCAACTCACAAAACAATTAAATATCTAGGAGTTCATTTAGACACACGACTAACATGGACTGTGCACATCAACAATAAACTATTGTACAAATAGCATAAAAATATTTCACTTTTAAGTAATTTCAAATAGGTACAACATTGTCCCACATCTTGTAACCTAGAGCGATTAATCTAAAAACTTGTAAAAAATCTGATTAATGCACATTACTGTGAAACGGAATTAAAATACCAATTAAATACGCTGATAAGTCAGGAATCCTTTTATCTGTTGAAATCTTTGATCAGTTTCCCTCAAAATGTGTATCAGTCCGTGGAAATTGCAGTGTTTTGTTTCCCTGCAATGTAAATCAATTGAAAGGATAATTTAAAATGTCTAACATAAAGTCTTCACTTTCACAACAAATAAAGCATTGCTCTAAGTACATATATTAAGCGTGCATGAGCCTCGAGAATCACTTACATAACGGAAGTCCACCGTTGCACTGGCAGCAACTTGATCTAGAACAATCTAATGCAACAACAACCATTGTTAATGCAGAAGCCTGGAAACCAATCCACCTCAATAATTTATATTTTTGTACGGAAGCACACAATGCAACGGTACAAAGCGACAGTGTACAGTGCACAGTGCACACCGGGAATTAAAACTGCACCAAACACGGAACTGATAAACAGATGCAGTTAGCAAGTTCTACAATGACTCTGACTGCATGACTTCTCAACAACTAATTTCCTATAAGCGATAAATGTCAACTTAGCATATACCAACTGTTAAGTCCTGACTGCGACGACTTGTTCACTATTGTGCTACGTGCAACAATGCCAAACTTCTTCAATCCCACTTTTTTTAATTTTAAAACTATATATGATAGATTAGATTATGTAAGTATCTAGTAATTTACAACAAACAAAAGTGAATCAATAAGTACCCGTGTTTAAAGACAGGTGGCGTTGCTGAAGGAATTTGGCATTACCGTCGTGTTCTGCCATCTGTCAAACGACATCATACTAAATTTCAGACTGATTCATAGGTTAATTTTTATTTGGCAGCTAGTTGTATCACACGTGTTTCGTGTTTCTCGATAAAATGGAAAAGGAGCATTATTGATCCGTAATTCGCTTTTTATTTTTAGATGGCAAAACATGCGAAGAAATAAAAACGAAGTTGGAGGCTGTCTATGGGGATTCTTCACCATCTATGACAACCGTGAGATATTGGTTCAACGTGGTCGTACATCTGTTTTTGATGAAGAGCGGCCAGGCCGCCCGGCAGACGTGGTTACCGTGGAAATCTTTAAAAACGTCCACGACATGATTCTTGCTGATCGCCGAACTAAAGTGCGCGAAGTAGCAGAAGCTACGGCCTCTGCTACTACGCCTACGAGTGTGTCGTACGAAACGGCAATCAATATTTTACATGATAAGTTAAGTAAGAAAAAAGTGTCGGCCCGAAGGGTGCCGCGATTGCTCACGGTGGATAACAAGCGGATACGGCTGTCAATGTCGAAGCAGTGTTTGGACCTCTTTAACCGAAATTCGCAGAAGTTTTTGCGTCGAAGCGTCACCGTTGATGACACCTGGATACATTATTATACGCTAGAGACCAAGCGACAGTCAAAACAAAGGATTTTTCCGGGTGAATCTGCTCCGAAGAAGACAAAGATGGTCCAATCGGTAGGAAAGGTTATGGCCACGATTTTTTAGGATTCTAAGGAAATAATCCTCATGGACTTTTTGCAAAAAGGAAAACCGATCACGGGACAGTACTACAGTGAATTGTTGGACTGATTTGATAAGAAATTAAAGGAGACACGGCCCCATTTGGCTAAAAAAAAGGTGCTGTTCCACCATGATAACGCACCAGCACATTCATCCGGTTTTGTCGCGGCCAAATTGCATGAACTGCGCTACGAATTGCTGCCCCACCCATCATACTCGCCCGATCTGGCTCCCTGTGACATCTTTCTGTTCCCCAACATCAAAACATGGCTCGGGGGAAAAAAATTAGCTCAAACGAGGAGGTTATCGCTGAGACAGAAGCGTATTTTGAAGAGTTTGACAAATCGTATTTTTTGGAGGGGTTAAAGAAATGGCAGAAATGTTGGGAAAAGTGTATCTACCTAAAAGGAGATTACGAATAAAAAATAAAAAAAAAATTGAAAAACTTGCGTCTTCATTACTAACACGGGTACTTATTGATCCACCCTCGTATTGTGGGTAAATATTGAAAAGTCGAAAACTTTTGAAAACAGTATATAAAATATATTAAATAAATAAGTTAAAAAATAAATAAACAATATATAGTCAAAAAAAACTGAAATTTAAAAAAGTTACAAGACACACAAATTAATGTAAGACAAATATAGGTATCACCGTGAGTATAGTGTGACGAAGACTTGTAACGATTCTTTTACCAAAATTTTAGGCCATCGGCTGCTTTTAACAGTGGAGACGGCCGTGTGGTTCTTATTTTAATTACTCTTAATCATCTGGGCGCCAGCTGGTCTAAATATCTTTAACTATTAGACTGACCAACAAGTCTAATATTGAAAGAGAGAGAGAGAGATAAATAAGAAATATATTGCAATTTTAATAAAATAAATATATTGTAGATAAAAAAAATTGAAATTGTATTTGAAAGAACGAAAATAGTAATAAATTAGGAGTTAAATTGGATTACAAAATTTTTGCGATGGTCGACCAAAGTGACTGTAAAGTAAACATATAAAAAAGTAGTCATTTCCTAGTTAACTCCTATGATAATTTTGAAAAATATCTTAAAATATAGTTACTACAATTTTATACCGACAATTTAGATGGTGTTTCTACAGCTCTCTCCTTCCTATAGCTATGCATATCCACATTTATACACTCTATCTCTGCTAGTCGTCCACGGTGGGAGTGAAGATGTACGATATAAAAATAAAAGCCTGAAAATCGTAGTAGAAGTTAGTATCGCATACAGATAAGAGACAACAATTACTGGTTGTTTAGTTTATGTCTATGAACATACCTTAGGTGTTGTGCGGCTTCAAATACTACGGAACGGAATAAAATTAGAAGAATTTTCTTGGTTAACAACCCTTCTTCAATGTTGGGAAAAATTCTCCAAAATTGGAGTCAACAAATTTATAGTTTATAATTGTTATCCAACAAATTATATACACTAATAATCACGTTGCAATCCCACATTGAAGATTACCGTTTCGTATTATTTTTTGTTTGTTTATTCTTTATTCAATTAATGACAACCAGCATTTTGTTTCTTAGCCTGCTATATCTGTATACAATACCAAAAGAATAAAACGCCTACTACGAAATTAATTTATAACAGAATGTAATACTTCAACAGAAGAAATCAGAAAATTAGTAAAGGGAACCTGCAGAGACATGATTGGGGTTGCATAATAGGGTCGATGTGCGCGGAGTTTTTTCGAGGATTATTAGTATTCCACCACACAAATATTCCTATAAACAATCCCCCCCCAAGGAAAAATTCTGGATACGATGTATATTGTATTATTTCTGGTAACAATCCTGGTATTTAACTGTGATAAACAGCTATGTCACCATCTCCCTATAAGCCCAGTTTATCTTCTTATTTCAAAATGCAGTGAATGTGGAGTGATTCGAATGAATTTATATGTGAAATTAGCATGTACATGAACTAACAAACATTCCTAGAGTTTGGGAGGTATTTTCCTTGCAGTATAAATTGTGAGCTGTTCCTCGTAGACTTGTATATGCTCTGTATGGAATGTGTACTTTGCTGGATGAGAATTTATTTATACAACATACTTGTTCACATATAAATATATTTCAATAAATTAAACAAAACACACGCAATATTAACTCGATTGGACTTGTTTTCAATTGCTGGAATATCATTTGCGATGCATAAGATACCAAAAATGCTATCCAAGGATCTGTATTTATTTATTTATTGACCACAATACAATGCAATTAAACCGTTTACAGTCAGTCAAGAAAAATCAAGCAAATAGTGTAGATTGTCCAGCAAAGTGGATATACAAAATATCCTTGTTTTTTATGTCTTTGGGACAGCAGAGCTAAGGATCAGCACTGAGTTAACAGAAATTGGGTGATTCCATTAAGGGGGGGGGGGGTAGGATCTGATAACCACATTTTCAACATATTTTTGTGAATTTTTTTCAAATCTATGGTTAAATTTATTCATTTTCAAATTAAATACATTTATAAAGTATGTTTTGAAGAAGATACAAAAAAATTTTGAAGGCAAAATATGGCGAAATGAGCCAGCTGTGGCAAATCTTCTCAGACTCCGGGAAAAAAAATTAGATTTTGCGGTGAGCAGCATAACTCGTCACTGGATCATCTGAAATCAAAAATCCAAAAAGATTTTGTTAGTTTATGAGTTTGCCGAGGTAACGAAGTAATGAGATATTTTTTTTCCATGTTTTTTTTTTTTTTTTATTTAAAAATCACAAATATACTCATTTTTAGGTTTTTTTTTAGGGGGAATTAATTTTTTTTTGTCTTCTAAGTAACGCTAAAAACTGAAAAATCATTTTAAAAATAAAAACTCACCGTCATTACCTCGGCAAACTCATAAACTAACAAAATCTTTTTGGATTTTTGATTTCAGATGATCCAGTGACGAGTTATGCTGGTCACCGCAAAATCTAATTTTTTTCCCGGAGTCTGAGAAGATTTGCCACAGCTGGCTCATTTCGCCATATTTTGCCTTCAAAATTTTTTTGTATCTTCTACAAAACATACTTTATATATGTACTTAGTTTGAAAATGAATAAATTTAACCATAGATTTGAAAAAAAATCACAAAAATATGCTTAAAATGTGGTTATCAGACCCTACACCCCCCCCCCCTTAAGAAATGTCATAATTCAAGAAAAACAAAACATTGTCAACGAACCTTTGGTTGCGAGAGAGAAAATTATATTTCCACCCTTACATATCAAGTTTGGGCTTATGTAGCAATTTTTGAAGGCTTTAAATCGAGATGGACTTTGTGTAGGCTACTTAACACGTAAATTTCCTGTGATTAACTCTGAAAAACTGAAAGCCAGAATATTTGATGGTCCTCAGATAAGGCAATCTACTGAAGATCCACAATCCAATCCAACCGCATCAATGAACAAGATTGAACTAATTCTTGGTGTGCATTTATTCAAGTAGTACAAATTTTTCTTGGAAATCATAAGGCAGAGAATTAGTGGAAAATATGTTTTCTAACTTTAATATTCTCGGTTGTATTATGACCACTTACCAGAAAACCTAGGTGATTTTAGTGAAGAACCGGGGGAATGCTTCCATCAGGACATAAAACTATGGAAGATAGATATCAAGGAAGATAAGATAGCCACATGATGGCCTACTACTGTTGGAGTCTTCAGAAAAACTGTTCTGGTAAACTCCATGCTAGAAAGTCGTACAAAAGAACATTTTTAAGTGATAAGTGATGAATGTATATTTATCTACTTTGTGAAATAAATACCTTACTTTATCTCTTTTGTGTTTGTAACTGGCAGTTGGAGCAAATAGTAACAGTAATAACGAGAAAAATACACAAGTTAAGAAATAAGATATTTTATTGTAAAAGAGGCCAATATAGCGTATCTTAAAAACTAGATCTGATAGATCAAATCTGACGGCTATTTTGGATTCTGTGCCCAAAAATTACCTAGACACAGTTAAAAACTCGCAGATACCAAAATGTTTGTTGGGATGTGTAATATTTGAAATGAAAATAAAATTAAAAATCCATGTTTAATCGCCAAATTATTATGTTCTTCAAATTTACTAGTATAGATTTATTCTTTTATCAGTCAATACAAGTTTTAGTATAGTACGTTCAAAGGTGAGTTTGCAGTACAGGGCATATGGAGTAGTTCTTTTTCATACTTTCTAATGAGTTTACACAATGACGTTATCCTTTTCTTGCTTGTTGACGTTGCCAGCTCTAAAACGCGTTGATCTGTGAAGACGCAGTATTCTACAAATGGCCATTTGTTTTTGTTGAGTGTTATTTTGAGTTTTATAAGAGTTGATTTTTGTAAATCATACGAGTTTTTCATATTATTATAATTGACACATTTGACACTTTTACAACATTTAGCAACACCGTTCCCATTTGCCATAAGAGCTATACTGCAAACTCACCTTTGAACGCACTATAGTAAGAAAGCGATTAATTAATTAATTTAATGAAACAAAAATTGAACCGTTATTAACATTTCGTTCCGGTTTCGGTTTCGGTTTTTAAATTGAGAAATTTTCCTTCCGGTTACGATTGCGGTTCTGTTAAAAATTCCGGTTAATTTCGGTTTTTGGTTCTGTTCCGGTTCGACTCTCTGGTAAGAACTATACTGTTACGTCGTCCATTAATATTTTACAATGTACGTGGTGCAAATAGCCTTTATTGTTGGGCGCCAAAATTTTAACTAGCCTTACGATATACGATAATAGGGGATAGGCATGATTTTTTTAATTTTTTTTTATTATATTCCTCTTGTTGCATATAAACATAAAAAACAGTTTTTAATTTTTTTGTTTTTTAATTTGAAGGCTTAAAAAAATCATAAATGTATGTAGCGCGCGAAAACGACGTGTGACGTCATACCCCTTCTAACTGATGCATGACACTACTAGCTTACCAGCGTACATAGTCTGTTGTGAACTTATTTGTTTGTATAACTTTTATAGGTTATGTAAAGTTAGAGTGATTTTAATTAAAATAAAGTTTAATTCTATAAAAACAATTTATACATGTTTACCGAATTAAATTTTATATTAAAATATATATATTGCAGTATTTCAATTATGCCTCTAACGTTTTGTAACTTCATGTAAACAATGTAGTAAAATTCTGACATCTAAATTACATAAATATTTACATTTTACAGAGTTGCAGCGTTTGTTTACATAAAGTTATAGAATATAAAATAAAAATTACTTTGACACCACGTATTTCTTCAGCACTGTAGCATTCATTATTTTTCATATATTCCATGAGCATAAATGTATCAATGTTGGGTAAATTATCACTCTGAGCCCTAACAAAATCTTTATCTGCCATTTTAATAATAAATGCGTGAAAAATTGTTTAAAAACAAATTCAAAACTCTCGAACAATACAATATACACACGTGTAAAGATTATGTTGTAGCTGTATCTGTGACGTGAAACCCCTATCGTTTGACGTCATACTCAGTCGTTTTTACTCGGCAACCTTCGCTCCGTGATCGGCTTATTTCAAATTTACATTATTTTAATTCAAAAATTTGGCTATAATATTAATTAAAATGTGATTTTTGTTTTGTTAGGTGACATAACTAACATTAACATTACAAATTTTAGGCGTATCCCCTATTCTGGCTAGTTCATAAATAAAATAGCTGTTTTCTTAAGTAAAAGTTCAAGACTGTCACTATAGCAACTATCACAAAATATATAGTACCGCGGATAACATCTCCTTGTAACTTGTTTTCAGTAAAACATCCAAGTCCTTTTACGCAGGATAATTACATTTTGTAATGGAACATTTTGTTGTGGCATATTTCTCATTTGTTTAAAATATATTGTGTTGTTCCGTAGCTATTTTGCATTAATAGTGTTGCTGATGAAATGGAACAAAACCTCGCTAAGCTGGTGAACAGCTCGCGACCGAAACGGCTCTTATAACTTAAACAATTCGACCCGAGGGTGAAACAAGCCATCGAGGGAATAGATCAGAACATAATTAGCAAGTGAATACAACTAACAACATGCTTAAGCCTGATTCACATCGACTAGCTTTACTTTTAATAATGTTGTGGATTCCACAAACGTACATTAAATTTAACTACAATATAAAACTATCCAATGGTTATTAATTTGATTATTTTGAATAGAGCTATATCCTTTTGTATATACCAACTACAGAGTGATCCAAAATGATTGAGGACAGTTTAAATTTCCCGCCATAGATTTGAGTGCATTTCACGATATTAGGTTGGCACTTGTTAGTGATTTGCATAAAATCATAATGGTTGATCAAAGGGTGATTCGTTGACGTGTATTTATATTTCTCCAAGCTTTCTTTGAATAATAAACATAAATAAAACAGTTCTTTTCAGAGCTACAGTTTTGGATAGTTTTGTTGTGAGGTAAGTTTATTCAGGGGTATGAAACTCATATACACGGCCTTGAAACGGTTTTAAGTTATATTCCATCCACCGACAGCGCTAAAAGCGTTTTTTTTTCACCAACATTTTGAGAACACTTCATTATCGGCAATTTGCGGCAACTGTTTT
Organism: Liopterus haemorrhoidalis; assembly: GCA_963971575.1. Lineage (NCBI taxonomy): Eukaryota > Metazoa > Arthropoda > Insecta > Coleoptera > Dytiscidae > Liopterus > Liopterus haemorrhoidalis. The sequence goes on along the minus strand of OZ020616.1, from coordinate 5,322,429 downwards.
TGACGTTGTAACGATAGGTGACAGTAAATTGTGATTGTGACAGTGATGAATTTTATAAGAAATTTTAAATATTAGCACCACATTTTTTATTTTCAAATGGTGTAGTGTAATTAATAATATTTTAAATGGTAAATGCAAAAGAAATATAAATAGTGTAATAAAAAAAATGGCACAGACTAAATTTAATATGTACAATAAAAGTAAAAAATAAATACTTGTTTATTTATTTCATATGCTTGCTTGCAAATAAAATAATAAAACTTAATGCTTACTGAAGTATTAACTTTTAACAATTGTAATTAATTTTAATTTTAGGAAATATTAGGAGAGTTGTAAATAAATTAATCATAATTTTCGGTTCAAGACAATCTTTAATTTTCTACCAAAATTACATTTTATTTTTTAATTTTGGTAGAAAATTAAGGACCGCGCGATTCATAGCAATTTAAAATATAAAAATATATTTGTGTGCACTGCGGGTTGCATACTATCTAATCCTAGTTCATATTACAACCACGAATGTCGCAACTATCGCTGTCCAAAGCCGTAACGTGGGAGTCCGCTATCTTCCTTGTTTTATAATTTGTGAGTTTATTATTTAAATGTAATGAAGTTTATAATCTGTACGTATTATTTATATTTATAGGTTATACCAATATCATCATGATTTTTTCAAATGAACAAAATGCTTTTATTTTGAAAGCTTATTATCGCAGTGGTATTCGACAGAAAGATGGTTCTTGGAAGTATTATTTACAACTTTGTCGAGAGCAGTACAATCAACAGTATCCAGACTATAATGTCTCGTACAAAGTTTTCGCTGAACACAAGGAAAGGATTGTTGGTCGGTTTGAAGAGAGAAGTTGCATTTGTAAAGGAAAATCACCTGGACGACCATCTGTTTTAACCGACGAAGTGGTTGAGGATGTTAAAAATAGAATGGAAGCAAGTCCAAACAAATCTATTCGTAAACTATCGGCACAATCAGGTATGAAACTTAGCCTGTAAACATCTCTCTTTTTTATTAAAAAGTGTAATCACAGTTGTAGGTTTATCATACGGTACAGCTAGAAGAGCTTTAATTCATAAGTTGGACCTGCATCCCTACAAGGTTACAGCTGTTCATCAATTATTACCGATAGATTACGAACGAAGACTGCCATATTGCAACTGGTTTAACGACACTATTAACGATGACAATATTTTAAATGTAACATTTATGACAGATGAGGCTTGGTTTCACCTTTCTGGCTATATCAACAGGCAGAATTGCAGACCCTGGGCATCGGAGAATCCTCATAATTTTGTAGAGAGCCCTTTACACCCACAAAAATTGGGGGTCTGGGTGGCGATTTCAAGGCGTAGAATAATTGGTCCTATATTTTTTCACGGTACAATTGATGGACAGAGGTACAAAACTGAGGCCTGTACTTTTCCGTGTTTGACAAATTCGTTACTTCTTTCTAGAAGTCAGTTCTATTTTCTCTGGTGTGAATCGTGCTTAAGTGTTGTTGAGAGTAAACTGAACGTGCAAGTACAACCAAAGAAGGCAACAGTAATAATTTGTCAATTTCGATTTTACATAAATCACATCGTTGAAAAGGAAAAAGGGAACAAAACAAGTAAGAGCTTGTTATTGCAACGCTTCACTTTGAATATATTGTTCAAATACACAATTAAGATAACTCATTTACTGGAATTGCTGTTAGAAATAAATATCATAAAATAAAAAATAATAGGGTTAAAACTATATATGGTCTGTTTATAAAATTCAGAAATTGACTATTGATTTTCGGCTTTCGGAATAGCAGGGTTGTTGACCCAAAACAACTTTAATTATCTGGCCCTTTGGAAGATAGTCGATATATAAGGTCCCTTGTGTGTTCCAAAAATGGATGCCGCGATTTTTTCGATTGATAAGACATACCTTCTTTAGAGTCGGGGAACCGCTATTAATCCACTTTTTGGACTATTCTTTGGTCTTTGGCATGTAATAACGGGCCCACGTCAGGTGCGCCTATGGATGGGTAAAGGGCTTGATCCCTGATTTTTATTAAACCTAAAAATGTTTCCAAAAAAGTACTAAAAAATCAGTGTCCCGCACATTTTAACCCTAAGCGGTCAAATTAAAAATCTGAAAAAATTGTAAGCAATGTATATACTATGAACCGGAAAAGTACGAGAGGAATTTTTTATCCGATTTCGTTTTTGGAAAATATTACAGTTTTATGTTATTGAAAAAACATTTTTTTTTTAAGTTTAAATTTTATTGAGTGGATATTAAATGGAAGCTCTTTAAATGTAGATTAAGGAACGGTAATTGATTTTTAAAATACATTTCATTTTGACTAAATTTTGCCAAGTATTGAAATTTTCGTTTAATATCTTAGCTAAAATTTAAAAAATATATTTGTATATACATGGATACATTTTGTTATGGGTAGAGAAGAGGTACGTAAATTTATTTTGCAAATATCGACTAGGAACATAAATAAAAAACTGGTCGGTTGCTGGAATTCCATTTCTAGTACAGAATCTGCCGCAGTGTTGCCAGGTCTGGATTTGAATGATATTTTTGCACATATACAAAAAAAAATGCGTTCAAATATATATTATAGTATTATTAGATATATGACGGTAGAAAAAATCTAACGGCAACCTTCTTGTCGTGCCTATTGATTTAAAGGATTTAAAACCAACACTTGTAATTGTGTTATGTAGTGACAGGCATTCATCGCTTGGCTTTCTAATAATCATCATGCACAGACTAAATACCTAAAAAACCCCGAAATGTGTGAAAATTCACACTTCACGTCAATTTTTTAAACTTATTCACCCAGGGACAAATGGTTGCATACGTAGGAGCATCCTCACCCAATGTATTAATTATAACATATATTAAGTTTTATCAACGCCATCTACGCTTAACAGTTCACACAATTTTTTATTGGACATTCGTATTATGTAATTTATAGTTTCGTTCGCGAATACAATCCAAAACAGGTTGCAGTTCAAGAAAGTATGCATTATTGTTTGTTATTCTGAAGCAGTAATTGGTGCTTCCGAACGCGACTCCAAACTGTCAGGAATTTCATCCACGAACGCAGCTAATAAGTATTGTTTTCTTGATGACCTCCCTACATAATCTCTGTATAGAATTAAGTTCAGCTAATCAAAACATCGAATTTTAATATAATAATGTCATACCCTGCTCATAAGAAACACTTCTGGGGGTCTATTCTGTAAGCATTTCGACAATCGCTTTTACAGTATCGTGTTGAAAGTGCCAGTTTTCAACACGTCGCGTTGGTATTCTGTAACTTATCGATAGTGCATTTATTGTGTGATAGTGCAGTATTGTGTTGATTTTGAGACGACACGTACGAACGTGTCGTTTTTGGAAAGAGATATTGTTTTTAGACTTTTGAAAGTTGTTTACGTTTAGTTTGAATATATTGATTTACTTATTTTGAGGTTAGTATGATTTAAAATGTGTTTTATATATGGAAATATGTATATTTTTGTTGTTTTTTATCTTAAATGTTGTAGTTATGGCCGAAGGACTTATTATATTTGAAGTATTGGATGAATTGGAAGAGGAAGAGACAAGGGGATATGTCAATGAATATTTTAATTTATAAAATAAAAATAAAATACATGTCATAAAATATATTATAAAATAAAAATCCTAATAAAACCATAAAAACAAAAACAAAATTAATCTAAATATACCGTCGTGCGGTTTTGCACAATTTTTTGTAGGGGGTAGAGAATGTATTCATTGAGTAAATGTTATTTAGGGGATTAGATGGAAATTCCAAATTTCTATGAAGGATTAGCATGACGTCATGAATTAAGAGAAACAAGTCAACCTTTTGAATAATACCTGCTGGAAGGGAAGTTTGCACAAAATCCTGCTACAATAATTATTATTAGAGTTATTTTAAATAAATTATATTAACTGTTACGGGGCAGAAAAAATCAGGTCATATGTTATGTACATAGGTGTTATGTAGATATATGTGCATTGTATATACTGTCTAATAACCTCAAAGTTTATTCTGTCACAGTACGTCAAAATTTCAAAATGGCCACATTTACTTTCGACACTTTCAAACACAAAGTAACACTATACGATGACAGTGTAATGTGCATAGGCAACACGATACTGTGCATGTGACTGTCGAGAAGTTACAGAATAGACCCCCTTTTTGACAAACATATAATATAAACAGTTTTAAATAAATATATAACTAATAACGGAAATCAATAACGGAATCTAGAATGACAATTTCGTATCGGTATTTTTAAATCTGTTTGATATCATTAATGGCATTTAAATAACAAAACTCCATTTCCGCGTAAAATAAGACAACTGTCATAGAATTCATATAAACATCTAAGAGTTAGATATATTCCGCGAAGTACTACTTATGATGAACCGGTCGTTCTGGTACCAATTATAATCTTTACAAATAGGAGGAATGGAATGTGTATTACTACTTTCTACGGTAGATAATAGATAATATTGATCATTACATTGTTAAAAATTGTTACGAGTATCGTTGTGTTGAGGTCAAGTAGAGCATAAAAAGATAAAATCTGCAGATGCTTGTTTGTATCAATATGAACATGATGTTAGTTATAGAGAAATTTTAAAAGTGATAGGAGCTTCTTATTTTAGGTTACTTTTTAGAAAACTTTCCAATAAACCATAATACAATGGTACATCAGTTTTTGACACGATTGTATACAGGTTAGAAGAGACAAATGAGACCACGCCTTAGCAATAATGAGAAACATCTTGCGACCAATTCGGCTAAATTTTGAATTATGTTTAGAAGGTACAAATCACATTCAGGAACCATAATTGTGGAACGCGAAAGCGAAGTATTCTATACATTTTTTGTGTCATAAAACTTAATATTGTGGGAGTGGTAATATCAGAAATAAAATTTCATTATTATTTAAAATGAAATTATTCAATTAGTTAAAAAATATTCAAATTATTCAAATATAAAACTAATCTATTTTAAGATAAACATCCTCAAAGATTACTTGAGCTATCATATATTTTTCTAGTTAAGTGTTGAAAGATACGGGTAGAATTACCGTCGTATATTATATGATGTGTTTAAAAGAATGTTATTGTTTATATCAATTGACATGGGCAAATGTTTATACAGATGTTTATAGGCGACCATATATTTTCACTGATATGGACTTCGTAGTAATTAGAGTCAAAATTAATTATTTGGGTTTATAAATTATTGGTAATAGAAATATGAGTCTTTAAGATAAGTTAAAAGGGTTTTGCTGTTAATTGGAAAGCTGATTATTTTTACAACGACAAAAAATGGGGTTCAGAGATCAGATTATTAGTTTAAGAGCTGGAAAAATGTTGTGAGAGACAAAAGGAGTCATGAATAAACCGTCACCGTGTACGGACGAACCTCCCAAGCATTTTTGGTAGACAAACCCGGTAGCGTGTAGTGGGTAAACCAGAAGTAATCTGGAAGTGTTGAGGACAGTTTAATGAAATAAACGAACCTCGTTAACGGGTTAAACACTGTGAGTGTTATGAGGTGTTTAACGGCTTATGAGGTGATAACGGTGACTGTGAGGTTTTTATGTTTGAGTGTCTCTCATGGGATTTTAAAGCCAGCATTAAATTGTAAGTTCTAATGTAATTAATAACCTTCAATTCTAACTAAACATTAAAGGTAGATTAAGTAAAATGCATACTTAAATTCAAACACCCTTGTTCCTCTCATAAGGAATCTAAGCAACCAACCGACGGATCCTTTAGGTTTTCAGACTTGATACCGCTCGCAAGTCTTGGAATCCACTATGTGGAGGGTCTTTCAAACTAAGTACCATGAAGTACAATGAAACTATTTAAATTCATTTAGCCAACCTTGACGTTTCGACCGATCCTAGAAATGCCCCCACAATATAATAAATGATCATCAATACCATAAATGATCTTGTAAATCATCGATTTACCTATTTTACATTACAATATGATTGTAATATATTGAAGGGATGCACGCATTGAACACGTACATATACAACTATTTTTGTATTATTAAAATTTACATATATATCTATTTGACAGTAGAAGGCTGTGATTTGAATAGTTTTTAGTGTTTGTACATGAAAAAATGTGTAAAATTTGACTTACATATGATCCCAGCTTCCCTGACACATACCTGCAATGAATAACATGAATTAATAAATAAATAAACAGATATTAATACAAAATATACATTAACACATGTACGAATAAGTTAATTATTAGCGCAGACAAACATCGACCGTGTAAAATGCCGCTGAAATTAAACGATGTAAAAAATATGTACGGCCGTACTTTATTACGGGGTGTTCAAAGAATCTGCCGCTACGAGGATGAGCTAATACAGCGCTCCTCAACATTTATTAAACACAATTGATATGCTTCAAGAACTGCTTTTTTAAATTATCTATATAATAAGACGGGGAGCGGAAAGTCAAACGGCATCTTATTCGGAAGGATTTACTATTGCTTGGGGGTATTTTTTCATTTTGGGGGGTCGAGTTTATTTTATTAAAGAAAAACATGCATTTTTTACGGTTTGTCTATGTATTTTTTATAAGTATGCGCACTTACGATATGCATAAACAAGTTAGTTATATCCCTTCCTCCACGAAAAGAATTTTCAGGGTATACAATCATATTAATGGCCCAAAATGGCTTTTTTAAAGTGCGAAATTTGATTTCACAGAATTAATTTTTATGTTTTGAACAATCGGTGGTCTATATAATGCATATTAAGTGCTGCAAATATCTCAAGATCTAACTATCAAATTTTTATATGCAAAATTGTTAAACTGCTAAGACTTTTCTCATTTAAAATGTCTTTTTTGGAGTGAAAATGTGGAATATTGCTTTAGGATAGTTTTTTTATGGCATTATAGCCCAACTCATTTTCATAAAAAAGTAAATAAAATCTGTGTAACAAACGTTAGTAGTTAAACTACGCATCGGAATAAATTATCGGAATAAAAAAGTTTTCCACTTGTATCCAATTTCTTGGATCACTGCTGGTCCACTTTAGGGGAGGGCCTTCAAATTATTCCGTAGAGCCCGGCCCTGCGATTTAGGCAGCCCCACGGTAGCATTTTTATGTATTTTTTTGTCATCCTTTCGAACCGTCTTCTTTTTTCTTGAAATCAATTCGTTTCATCTTACTTTTTTTGGTCATCACTTTGACCCGTCTTCCTTTTCTTGGTCATCACTTTGATGCGCCTTCTTGTTTCTTGTCGTCAATTCGATCCATTTTAACTTACTTCGATCCGTCTTCCTTTTTACCGACCGCCAACATATATAAGGGAGGTATTGTGATCATACCGATTTTGACATTTCGAGATTTCGATGGATCTCCACGAATTGAGGTCCCTAAATAACGTTTTAAGTGGTTTATTTTTAGCATTATGTCTGTCGGTCTGTCTGTCCGTCTGTCCATCCATCCGTCCGTCCGTCCGTCTGTCCGTCATTCCGTCCGTCTGTCCGTCTGTCTGTCTGTCTGTGTACACGTGCAGAGCAAATTCGGCTAAAAGGATTTTTATGAAACTGCATATTTAAGCTTTCGACATCAATGGCACGAGTTAATCAAATTTTGGTAAAAATCGGTTGAATCGAAATGGGAGTTTACTCGTGTCGATTTTAAGATTTTTGCGAATATTTAGCAACAAAAAAATATTTCGAAAAAAATTATTTAACAAAAGTTTCTATAAATGCAATAACTAATAACTTTTATTTGAGACATTTTTTGATAAAACGAAAAAATTTTTAAACATTTTTCGAAATTATTTTTAAGTATCTATTTTTTCATTCTTATATGTAACGTTTCCATGGTCATGATAAATAATATTTCTGTTCGAAAATATTACGCCAAGTTATTTCTACTCTGATGATGAGAATGTATTTTATACAAGTACTTTGTGATGGCGGTCGGTCCTATGGTGGCCACAGCTGATTTTGTTTGATATACTTCGCAAGTTGAAATACTTTTGTTGAAATGCTTAATCAGAAGAGGTAATTTACATAAATAACATTCAATTTGAAAACACCAATCATAAAGCCATTATATGAGAGTCAAATACAATGTTTTATGTACAACTATATAGTTTTATCATTAGAAAAATAGTAAATTTAATTTAAAAACACAGAAATCCTGAGCGTCAATTGTAAAATTTCAGGATGACTGTTATAAATGAAATTATATGCAAATAAAAAGTCCGCAGTAACTGTTTATTTTGATACTCTATCCAGTTCTAGTTCGTAGTAGCACTGGTTCTAATGTATCGCTATCAACCGTTTGGGTACCGCTGATTGTAGGCGCTTATAGTCAGTGGGCCGAGCTTTGGTAGTCGCTGAGCCTTGTTTAGATAAAGAACGTCTGATATATGTATTTGAATATTAATTTAGTTTAAAGGGTTTTGTTTTATAGTTTAATTTATTATATTGTGAACAACCCCCAAGGTCAAATACGTCATAAATTCTATAGAAAATTAAGAGGAACATATTATCATCGCCGGCTTTAAACAATACAAATGATGGGTTAAAGTAAATACTTTAAAAGGAGGTATCCAACTACAGATTATGAGATAAAATTATATTCGATGGACCCTTTAACATCCACTGCGTAGAAGTTTGTAAATTAAATAAACCGTCTACAACGGTGTACACATACAATCATATTTTGATGCTTGGAATCCTTTGCAAAACTTAATATATTAACCCAATCTTTGTGTATGTTCACTTATAAAAACAAACAATTATTCGCCAAAATCAAGCATTCCTATAACACAAGGAACAGAGATACAATGGTTCTAATGCCTGTAGTACACGATGCGATTTCTCGTTTTGAATCTCGTACAATTTATAGTACACAAATTATTGTATCGTGTACTACAGGATTTTCGTACAAGATCTTGCATGATATTGAAAACCAACCAATATTTATTGTCTCGACCTAAAATATTGGACAGAATGAACCAATAATGCGCAATATAAGATGCGCATATTCATGTGACTAACAACTGTTCATCTGTCAAACATATTTCGAGGTTATTTAGTATCAACTTATAACAATATTTTTTCTTATTTTGTTTAAAATAAATTGGATTTTGCGGTTCACATTCTTAGGATATTTATATATACTTTTGGATTTATCCAACATCTTATTGTCCAACGTACTTAACTAGTGACCTACCTAAAGTGACCATTAAACATTCCATTCCGGGAAAAAAATACCGGGGGAATTATTTATTATTTTTATTTATTTTTTTTTTTGATTATGTTTGTAGATTTTTTTTTTAAATTTTTTGTCAACAAACTACTTTTGATTACAATTTCTACCCTTCTCATTTATTTATTCAAGTTGGGTGTTATGCATAAACCAAATTCAACGAAATCATTATTAATATAATATGTTTTTATTTTCTTTAAACTATTTTATAACGATAATAATGACAACAATAATATTTCTTGATAAAGAAAAATCGTAGTTTTATAAACAAAAATAATAATTCCCTTCAATTTCAAATATAATAAATTAGAACAGAAAACAGTACGGCTTTGCGAATCCAGGAGATTTACTGATTTTGGACAAAGATTAATATTATCAGTCTTCAAAAATTGGTAAACTATCTGTCCATTCTAGGTTAAGTACAATTATTTGAATTCTGTCAACTTAACAAAAGCAGATTGGTACAGATTCAAAGCGATAAATATTGGATGGTATACTACAATAATTTTACATCCGATAATTCTGAACAAAATTCTCAATACAATAATTATCGTACGACAAATCGTACAAGATTCAAATCGAGAAATTGCAGCGTGTACTACAGGCTTAAGGCTACACCATCTAACCTGTTACCAAAGGGGTACTTATTTCAATTGCTGTAAATATTACAACAC